>CM077153.1:271858534-272346316 GCA_039583875.1 Platanthera guangdongensis | reverse complement strand
AGCACAATGCAGCGAATGCAATAAGACTATTCTGAGTGGTGAAGATTCTAGTGGGTCTAGAGTGAGAAGCACTGGTGAGAAGCACTGGTAGAATATCAGCTGTTTGCAGAGTGATGCCCAGAATCTGTGAAACTGTTTTGGACGAACAGTTTTTGCAGAGCTGTTTCTGTTTCAAACAAAGAAGCTGTTTAAATCTGTTTTTGACAAAAACAGCTGTGCGGTGCACAGTTCATTTTTTTTGAACTTAAACATAGTAAACAATAACATTTAAAAACAGTTAAATTTAATGCATTCTAAGTGCCCATTAACCAAATTGAAAAAACAACTGTTTCAAAAACGATTATTCCAGTCATGAAATCATAAACGTGCTCTGACATGCTGATGAAACATATCCCTCATCATCGATCGTTAACTGCACAGACACAAAAAGACATGTAATTAATGATCTTTTTATATATGTTTATAAATGTAAAAGTCATTATGGTGTATACCTGTGATACTCCGTTGGTTGATCTGCAATGTAGTCCCTAATATTGGTCATTTCTGCAGCTCCGTTCCTCGAATGAGCTTGGTGTTGTGTTCGGATTTGAATCGATAGTTCTTTGACGATTGTTTGGAGCAACTCATATGCCTCTGGATGAATAAAGATTTCATTTCCGTCACATACATCAAACTCTGGGTCAGCCCTCGATGGATGTCTTCTAATAAAGTTGTGGAGCAACATCGTAACGACGACAACAACACACTGCTTCGAGAATTCAAAATGAGGCATTTTTGCTAAGTAGGAGCCACTTTTTCTTCCATACACCAAAGCTGCTCTCGATGACACTACGCAGCGATGAGTGTGCTTTTATTAAATATTTCACGTCGTCCATCAATTGGCCTATTTCCCCGAACAAAGTCTGGCAAGTGATATCTCGTTTCCGGAAAAGGTTTCAGGAGCCCTTTCTCCAATGGGTAACGAGCATCGACGAGATAATATTTACCTTTAGTAGCAAAAAAGATTTTAAACATTTGAAAATATGATTAATAAATCAACATAACGTAAAAGCTCGTGGTACATACCTTCTGGTGGAAATGGAAATTTACTTAGCGGATCCCGTACTGCACGATGATATATGCTTGTGTCATGTGCAGACCCTTCCCATCCAGGTACAAACATATGTAAAACACATATTGAAATCACAGACGGCCATTACGTTTGAGTCGTGCTTCCATGACGACCAATATAAGGAAGTTGATTTTCAACAGATATTTCGTGCATCAACATTGTAACGTCAATTGCACCGATACAATCTTTAAAAAATGGCATATATCTATCATCATTTGTATGTGCGCTGGAGTTGTACAAATTTGGGGATCAATCGGAGCAATGTTATGCAGGACAAACTTGTCAGAGCTTCTAGACCGATCATAAACAACCGACTCAATGTCTCTGTGGAATGTTGGAATCTTTCACCTGATTTTCTGAAAATTTCATTATGCCCCAATATATAAATCGTTATTGCAAAGCCTCGCTGGACTGTGTCCTTTGTTTTCCTCTTAAAACCGTGACTTTGTTCCAACAATGCTAGCAAGTCAAAAAAAATGACCTTAGTCATTCAGAACATATTGTGAAAACGTCCAGGATGTCCTTCAAATAATTCTCCGAAGTCATTTATGTCCGTTTTTGAGATGATGTCATGCATGGTGTTTTATATCACAAAACAATGTGACATTAATCACTAATTAAACATACAGTGGTGTTAACAAGTTTCACCTATGCGGTGCAATCTTGTTTGACGAGTTGCACACAGTAATTCACCCACCAACTCTTCGTCATCGTCTATGTTAATTTCTCTATCATCATCTATGTTTGACATTATATTACCTATAAATATGACACAGCAGTCAGTATAATAATGTACATACATTACTGCATAAAAGATAATAATAACAATAATTATGTTCGTAACAGTCATGAAAATCACTGCAATAAGAGATGCTTCGAACAGTAAATAAGTTCCACATAGAAAATCATAAACAACATATAAGAAAAATCATATATGTGAATTCAGGTAGTGGGTCTTCAGCCATTCCACCCTCCTATCCTCTGGGATGCTCAGGAATGTCACTCGATTCACGTGTGTTTGAAAATGAACTGTAGCAAAATGATACAGCATGAAACCGGTCCTCAAAGATTTCTGGGTACTTCTCCAATTCTTGAATCGCCTCTCGCAGCAGATATATACTAGGGGGAATAATTGGTGTTGTAACGCGCTGCATAATTGCTTCTGAGGAGGAGAATAACTTTTCCACATGTGCCAACATAATCTGTTTTGTCCCCATTTCATGTCTCTTCCCCTTTCATTTTCGTTTTGAAGCTGCACCACTTTGAGAACTCTGCCCACGTGTAGTCGAGTCAAGATCTTCATTTGCAAAAGTCTGTGTATTATTGCTCTCATTGATGTGATCTTCAGCTTCTTCGGATAAGGTGTTTGCATGCGAAAAAATTCCTGGAAGTTCTCCAGAAGAAGGCATCCATACATTTTCTCCCGTCGCCACAACCAAAATGAACATTTTGTCTAGTTTTTTCCTCAAGCTCGGGGCTATTCCACCAAAACGAAATTTCTTCGCATTGGGAATCATCTACAAAATAAAAGAGCTTCAAAATAAATGCACATCCTAACCACATGTTCATTATTATAATAATAAAATTATATATATAAATCTAACCTCAATACGTTCTTTCCACCAATCATCGGACGCGTCAATTGTCCGCTTAGTGGGATTCCAACCAAGATCGGTCTCACCTCTTTTGAGTTCACGCCATAATTTCCAATCACGCTTCAGTTGATCCCATTTGTTTTTCATTTGTGCCCGACTGTACTCCAAACCTGTGCGCTCCTAGAAGTTTTTCACCAAATTGCACCACCCTTCCTTATTGAAATGAGTGGTAGGTCTATTCCCTAAATCTATCTCTCGGCTACAAAGATCACAAAAAAGCAGAACATGCGATGTCTCCCAATTTGCAGAAATTCCACCTTCCGTTGATTTACCCATCTATGCGAAAAAATAAAATTAATGCAAACACACACACAGATAGACATTGACACAAAAACATACACACACAAACGTACACACACTCACACAAACATACGCTTACACAATCATACACTCACAGAAACATACACTTACACAAACATAGACTCACACAAACATAAATCATACAAAAACAAACACAAACCAAACACACACACACAAACACAATTACACACACACACACACACACACACACACACACACACACACACACACACACACACAATACAAACATACATACACACAGAAACACAATTACAATCACACACACACACATTCCCAAACAACATAAACACATACACACATAAGGCCATTCATACAAACACAAGGTCATTCATACACACACAAACACACACACACACACACACACACACACACATAAACACACACATACACAAACACACACATTCAAACATACACACACACACACACACAATTCAAAAAAATACACACACACAAGCCCATTCATACAAACACACACACATTCCCAAACACCCTAAACACACACACACACACACACACAAACACAATTACACACACACACACACACACACATTCCCAATCACCATAAACACACACACACATAAACACACACATACACAAACACACACATTCAAACATACACACACACACACACACACACAATTCACAAAAAATACACACACACAAGCCCATTCATACACACAAACACACACATACACAAACACACACACACAACAATTCACAAAATACATACACACACACAAGCTCATTCATACAAACATTCCATTCATACAAACACACACACACACACACAAACACACACACATTCCCAAACACCCTAAACACACACACACACACACACACACACACACACACACACACACACACACACACACACACACACACACACACACACACACAATTATACACACACACACATTCCCAATCACACAAACACACACACACATAAACACACACATACACACACACACACACATTCAAACATACACACACACACACACACACACACACACACACACACACACACAATTCAAAAATACACACACACACACAAGCCCATTCATAACACACACAAACACACACATACACACAACACACACACACAACAATTCAAAAAAAAACACACACACACAAGCCCATTCATACACACACACACACACACACACACACACACACACACACACACACACACACACACACACACACACACACACACACACACACACACAATTCAAACATACACACACACACACACACACAATTCAAAAAAAAGACACACACACACACACACACACACACACACACACACACACACACACAGGCCATTCATACACACATTCACACATTCATACAAACACACACACACAAACACACACACATTCCCAAACACCCTAACACACACACACACACACACACACACACACACAACACAAGCACAAATTTATAAAGATAATGGATGTATAATCACTATAATTACCAGAATTTGTGCTAGCATTAGAGTTCTACTACAAAAAAAGTGGATAATTACATATAGGATAGAAATGTACCTTACAAAAAATCACAAATGGGTATGGCCGGAAGTATAGAGAAGAAACCAAGATCTATGTAGTTCCCCTGAAATGAAATCCTGAAACAAAATCAAACAAAATAAAGGCTAAGCACTGGAATCAGGAACAAAAATGAAAGAGAAGAAACGAAGAAAGATTTGCCCTAATCTGGAAGAAAATCGGCAAGGAAGGAGAGGGTCGACCATGGCAGAAGAGGGCGTTTAGAGGAGGAAGACAAGACGGCAACACGACGGGGTGGAGGCGAGCTCGGCGACGGCGACAACAAAACGGAGCAGGCTAGCCAGACATCGGGAAGAAGAAATCGGGAAACAGAGCTTTACCAGCGGTGGAAGAGAAGAGGCTATTCGACGGCGTGGCGGCGAGCTCGGCGTGGAGGCGAGCAGAAATCGGAGCAAGTTTTGCCGTGGAAGATGAATCAGGAAGCAGGAAGAATCGCCGTCGCCCTTCCGTGGATGATGAATCGCGCAGCTTCCGCGATTCCAGGGTCGTGAAAAAAAATCACGACCCCTAATCACTCCTTTTCCGCGATTAGGTAGCGGGGGATTCTCCAACTGTTGACGGTGAAATTGTTGTTTGGCGCGGCGTTTTTAAAAACAGCAGCATGCTGCTCTAAAAACGCCGCGCCAAACAGACCCGAAATCTATCTAATCAGACTATTACAATACCTACTCTATATAATAATAATTCTGAATGAATTTATTAATGTATAATCTATACTATATACGCCCGGCCGACCATTACAATCTTTTTGTATATATATTCGTCTGACCAATACAATCTTTTGTGTGTGTGTGTGTGTATATATATGTATGTATATATGTATGTATATATATATATATATATATATATATATATATATATATATATATATATATATATATATATATATATATATATATATATATATATATATATATATTGAAGTCAGGAAAATTCTCAATCTCAGAATTCGGACCAAGGCCGCATAAGGTTACCGGTTCAGGGGTAAGACCAGACGGCTATGATGAATAGGATGAAGAACGAAGGCAAACAAGACCCCAGATGTTGCGGCAGGAAGGTCTCACACGTACCTGGATGCTCGAAAGGAGCAGCCCCTTCTCAACCAAAAATGGTCGAACTAGGTACGAGGGAGACTAGTTGATGACTAAGTCACAAGGTCGCGACCTGATCTCTAAGGAAAAGGAATCCAAAGGCTCGGCTAGTATCTTGAAATGAGAGCTCGCGAGTATCCTGCAGAGAACCTTCCGTCCTCAACCTCGTACCTATGGGGTCCTATTTATAGGGAAATCCAAGAGGAGGGGTATTTATACCCCACCACCGGGCGACTAGGCGACTTCCAAAGAAAACTCGCACGGGCTGGGCGAGTATCTAGCCTAGTCGCATATCAGGCGAGTATGCGAGAGGAGCTCGTCATACTCACTCAGGCCTTCTGCGGTCTTGCGCGCTGATTTTGATTTCTATATTGACTTGTTGACCTTGACTTCTGCCGACCTGGATGTGGTAGGACCCATCCTCGACGAATACGGGTTGTACACAATCCCTGCTTTTTTCGAGCGACGTAGGAGCTCGGAAAGAATCATCCAACACTTATTCAGCGAGCTGCTACGCCGAGTATCAGAGTTTCTCGCCCTTGACTGCCTGACGAACTCTATAAATAGGGGGCCTAATTTTTGAGGCGGATCTCCAGAGCTCGCACATTATGTCGAACGCCAAAGAGAAACTTCTTCAGGACAGTCTTGCCATCTTGTCCGGCTTTCTCGGCACTGCCAAATCTAAAAGGCCGCTGGAGGGAGACATCGCCGCCGACTTACCCCCCCCCCCCCCCCACACACACAGACACACACAAAAAGAAGAAGACCAAGAAGTCCAAGAAGATTCCCGCCTCCAAGGCGGTCGACCCGCTTCCACCACCTGAGCAAGTCGCGGCTTCGACTAGCAATTCCGCGCGCTCCGCTAACACCTTGAAGCTTCTCAGCGACCTTGGGCTAGACGACATCCCCAACATGGCCGCCCCTAACTCGAGCCTCCTCAGCCCGCTGAAAACTCCGAAAGTCACCAACACGCCGACGCCACAGCAGATTGAAGTCGTCTCCCTGCCAGGTCGCCATTTTGTCAAGCCATTTTGAAAGATAGGGGATAGATCTGATTTACTCTAGAGGGGGGGGGGGGGGTGAATAGAGTAATTAAAACTTTTGGTTGTTTTAATTAATTATCAGAGTAATAAAATAGGTGATTCTATAATAGGATAACAGAAAATATAAATTAAGCTAAACTATCACAACAAAGCAATCTATCACAACAAACTAATCTATCACAACAAACTAAATTATCACAACAAAGTAAGAACATAACATAAAATGATCAACCAGACATCACAAGAATTTTATAATGGTTCCCCAACCTGGGTATATCCTCTCTTCTACCACCCTGGTAGAAATCCACTAGCAGGTTTTTGATCAGGTGATCGCCACCGCATGATCTATTTCCAGGGAGATCTCACAACTCTTTAGGATTTTAATCAGGCGCCCAAAAATAAGAATAAACTTTTGAAGGGAGTTAATAAACCCTTTATACAGTAGGTGAGAGAGGTGATCCTGTCTTCTCTATTCTCTATACAATAGAGAAGACTAGTTGATTGCTATTGTCAAAGCTCCTTCTGAAATGTCTTGGAGCCTTCTTAGAGTGTAGGTCTTCAGCCTTGTCTTGAAATGATGTCCAGGAACTTCCTGACTGATTGAAAGTTATTGTCCTTGAATGTTCTTGGAGTAGAAGTTGAAAAAGACTCTTGATATTTGTTTGTTGTTCTTTTTCAGTCTTCAGTAAGAATAAGGGGAAAACATGTTGTTTTCTGCACAGAGAAGAAGCAGATATTCTTCTGTATGTTTCTGTAATTCTTCTCTGTTAGATCATGGTTGTTCTCTGTATCACTTATATCTCTCTATTCTCATGTCTGAAAAGAGAAAATTTCTTTTATATTCTATTATCGAATTCTCCTTTGAAATTTTGAATTCCAAGCATTGATTGATGATTGTCTGGAGAATGAAAAACGGCTGGTGAATATAATCTTTAATGAGTTTCCCCAACTGTCCCAATAAATTAAGCAAGTAATTAACCCGGATGAAGACCATAATTAATGCTGCCAATAACGGCTATATTCAAGAGAATATGAGCATTAATTACTCAGGAAATCACCGCTAAATAATATATGGAATAAGGACAGAAATGAGGAAAAAACTCTAAGTTTGGTACTGGACAGAAATCGTCGAGCTCTGAACAGATTTAGTCGACCAGAGATCCAAGTTTGTCGAGCTGATAAATCCTGTTCATCGACCTGCGCTCAGCGAACTACATTCTGGAAATATCTTGTCAATTATGCGGTCCAAGTTCGTCGAGCAGAGAATCTGTTTTCGTCGAGCTGAGTTCAGCGAAAATAAACTAGAAAGAATTTGTTGAAGCTGAACTCCAGATTTCGTCGACCTGAACTCGAATATCGTCGAGCTCAACTCAGAGAATTAATTCTGAGTTTGTCGATCTGCGATCGACGATCGTCGATACGAGTTCGAAGAATTTCGAATTGATAATTTTGAGCGTGAATACTTCTAAGTCTTGAGTCTCCTGAAGTCTTCTGTTGGCTGGTGCATGAAGGTTGAACCTAATGACTTAGCTTAAACTCTAGGACTTAAAGACTTGACCCTTGCTATAAAATATGGGTCAAACTTATCCTAATTAGTGAACCTAGTCCAAATCAAAACTAGGGATCCAACAATCTCTCCCTATTTGGGTGAGGTCACTAATATAAACAAAAAAATAATCACAAAGCAAAATAAAATATAACTGGCAGAAAATTAAAAAAATATCCAGCAGATATGTACATAACAGGAGCATTGTGACAGTTTAATCAAATAGAGTTCAGAAATATAAGAACTAAACAAAATATTCATTTGTTCTTCTTTGGCTTTTCCTTCTCAACTTTGTCAGAACTTTCAGAGGGTTGTATGAATTTAATTTCTCTGTTGGGATTGGCAGCTTCTCTTTTTGACATAATCATGTCTGCTGCTCCAGTAATATTGAGAGAAGTTGCTCTTGGTATTACAGCATCTAGATGTAGATTCATATAAGCATCTACATTGAAAAACTTGTTAGCCTTGTCATACCTTTTTAATTCTTCTTTTCTGTAGGATGACATTGTAGAGTACTGAGAAGGATCTCTGTCTTTAGCTTTAGCTTTGTTAATCATGGAGAGTCCAACCAGTTCTTGAAATTTGGCCATTCTATCAGTTATTTCTTGTTCAGGATCCACAAAGGGGATTGGAGGAGATTCTGGCCTTTTTGGACTATTACCTTTTTCAGATTTATCAACTTCGGGTACTATCTGTTGCTTGTTTGGCTTCTGATGTTGTTGTTGCTGTCTGCTGCTGCTTGAATGTCTCTGCTGACTGCTCTCTTGGAATTGAGATCTTGAAGATCTGCCTTGTTGTCTTTGATAAGTCTGAGTGTAAGAGGTAGATCTCTGAGAAATATTCCCTGAGTCACCAACTGCTGGAGGAGGAGTAGGAGGGGGACCTCTCCAATTTCTTTGAGAAGGAGGAGGAGAGTACCTTCTGCTTTATTTCTTGGCTTTCTGCTCATTCTTAGATAGCCACATCCATGAAGGCATCACAAGATAAGGTGTAATCTTCTGCAAAATATAGTAGAGAGTGTCTGCATTGGGATTTGGCTTTGGAACAGCCTTAGCAGGAGCTTTTCTTTTCTTAGCAACTTTATTCTTTGCTTTTGAGTCATCAGAATCATCAGAGTCTTCATCATTATTGTCATCATCAGATGATCCTGGAGGATTATCACATAAAGCATCAATTGCCTTCAGAATATCTTTGGATATCTATTTCTCAGCCTGAGGCTGTACTGGAAGTTCTGTTTCTGTAATACTTTCAAGAACAGTCAAACTTTCTTCTGCTATATCAGCAAGAATAATATCATCTAGATTAGGTAAAGGACTACAATCCATCTTATAAGTAGGAGGGGAGATAGCCTTGGGATGGGATATAGCCTTGTGGGCTGATACTGTTGGAGGCGCTGTCACTGCAAAACTTGCCTTAAGTTGCTTAGCAACTGCAAGGCTTAATAGGGCATTAAGCTATAATAGCTTTAGATTGCTATGAGTAAACTTCTGGAAGAAAATTTAGAAAAGTTGTATCAAAATAATTTAATAAATGAAATAAATCAACTGTGGGATTGATAATACAATCACCAACAATTATAATCTCTGCAATTTCTACTACTGCAACTGTACAGATCATATCAAAATCAAAATCAGCATCTGTCTCAACTTCTGTAGTCATATGTACATCTGCATCTGCATCTGTCTGCAAAACTACTGTATCTGCTACTTTGGAGGAGAGGAAACTGGAGCTTTTTCATTGGATATCTCCCCATGCCTGGTTTCATAGGGTGCTGAAGCCAGCCCCCAGAAGAAGGGACAGTGGAGGCAGTAGAGATGATGGCAGATAGGGATACAATAGAGTCATCAAGAGGTTTAATGGCCTCTGCTATAAAGTTTGAGATGAGGGGAGTGAGGAGTTCCAGAAGAGATGGAAGGGAAGGGGAATCCATTTCCATAAACTCAGAGGGTGTCTGAGTTGATACATGGAGGATGGATGATGAAGGGAAAGTGGTGATGTCTGGCATTGGCTCATCATGAGATGATGGAGAATTTATGGGAGATGAGAGTAGAGTAAAAGATGGAATAGATGAGAGGTTATCGAGGGGAATGTCATCTAGATGAGGAGGAAGTGGGGATGGAGGTAGTGTAGTATGTTCTGGAGATGGAACTGGTATTGGTAGATGTTAATATTGTTGAAACCAAAAACTTGGTCTCTCGTGGAGTTCGGGGTCCCTAGAAAGGGGTGACCTCACACCTACTACACTCAGGAGAACGTCACAGACCAAAGGATCAAGATGCTAGGAACAGACCCTCGGCTCTAGCGCGAAGGTCCCTCCTCACACCCGGAAGACCTTTAAAGTCTCCCCCTCCCTAGCTAATGCTGAGCTAGGTGCCTTGGAGGAAGAAAGCAAATGGGATTTTGTGGCTAAGATCCAATGCTCTCCAAGGCACACTCAAGGGTCTATTTCTAGTTTTCCCAATCCCATGGACTAAAAGGTCAGCAATACCCCTACGACAAATAAGCTTTGGGCCAATAGAAAACATCCACGCCGGAGGGTAAAGGGGGATTCCACCCTGGGGGTATAATGGTAAAAGCATGCCCCCGAACCCCTCCGGACACCCGAGGCAGGCCGCCTGGGAGAGACCCTGCCCGCTGGCCGGTCTCGCCCACCAGGCAGGCCACCGAGGCAAGACCCTGCCCGCTGGCCGGTCTCGCCCGCCAGGCCGGCCGCCTGGGCGAGACCCTACCCGCAGGCCGGTCTCGCCTGCCAGACACGCCGCCGGGGGGAGATCCAGCCCGTATGCCGATCTCGCCCGCTAGGCAGGCCGCCGGGGCGAGACACTACCCGCTAGTGAGAGCCTGGACAGCGGGATCCTCTCGAGGTGAGACCTACTCCCCCTCTGAGAGATCAACCTGCCCTGCCATCTAGTGGGAGTCTGGCAGCGGAATCCATCTCAAGGTGGGACCTACTCCCCCTCCGAGAGATCAACCTGTCCTGCCAACTAGTGGGAGCCTGACAGTGGAATCCATCTAGAGGTGAGACCTACTCCCACTCCGAGAGATCAACCTGCCCTGCCAGATAGTGAGATCCTGGTAGCGGAATCCATCTCGAGGTGAGACCTACTCCCCCTCCAAGAGATCAACCTGCCCTGCCAGCTAGTGGGAGTCTGGCAACGGAATCCATCTCTGGGTGAGACCTACACCCCCTCTGAGAGATCAACCTGCCCTGTCAACTAGTAAGATCCTGACAGCGAAATCCACCTCGAGGTGAGATCTTTACCCCCCCCCCCTCCCCCTCCGAGAGATCAACCTGCCCTATTAGTTAGTGAGAGCCTGACAACGGAATCCATCTCGAGGTGAAATCTTTTCCCCCCTCCGAGAGATCAACCTGCCCTGCCAGCTAGTGGGAGTCTGGCAGCGGAATCCATCTCGAGGTGAGACCTACTCCCCCTTCGAGAGATCAACCTGCCCTGCCAGCTAGTGGGAGCCTGGAAGCGGAATCCATCTCGAGGTGAGACCTACTCCCCCTCCGAGAGATCAACCTGCCCTGCCAGCTAGTGAGAGCCTGGCAGCAGAATCCATCTCGAGGTAAGATCTTTTCCCCCCTCCGAGAGATCAACCTGCCCTGCCAGCTAGTGAGAGCCTGACAGCGGAATCCATCTCGAGGTGAGATCTCCCCCCCGTACGAGAGATCCACATGTCCTGCCAACTAGTGGGAGCCTGACAGCGGAATCCATCTCGAGGTGAGACCTACTCCCCCTCCGAGAGATCAACCTGCCCTGCCAGCTAGTGAGAGCCTGACAGCAGAATCCATCTCGAGGTGAGACTTACTCCCCCTCCGAGAGATCAACCTGCCCTGCCAGCTAGTGAGAGCCTGACATCGGAATCCATCTCGAGGTGAGACCTACTCCCCCTCCAAGAGATCAACCTGCCATGCCAGCTAGTGGGAGACTGGCAGCGGAATCCATCTCGAGGTGAGACCTACTACCCCTCCGAGAGATCAACATTTTCTGCCAGCTAGTGAAAGCCTGACAGCGGAATCCATCTCGAGGTGAGACCTAATCCCCCTCCGAGAGATCAACCTGTCCTGCCAGCTAGTGGGAGCCTGGCAGGGGAATCCATCTCGAGGTGAGACCTACTCCCCCTCCGAGAGATCAACCTGCCCTGCCAGCTAGTGAGAGCATGGCAGCGGAATCCATCTCGTGGTGAGACCTACTCCCCCCTCCGAGAGATCAACCTGCCCTGCCAGCTAGTGAGAGCCTGGCAGCGGAATCCATCTCGAGGTGAGACCTACTCCCCCTCCGAGAGAACAACCTGCCAGCCAGCTAGTGAGAGCCTGACAGCGGAATCCATCTCGACGTGAGATCTTTTCCCCCCTCCGAGAGATCAACCTGCCCTACCATCTAGTGGGAGCCTGGCAGCGGAATCCATCTCGAGATGAGATCTTCTCCTCCCTCCAAGAGATCAACCTGCCATGCCAGCTAGTGGGAGCCTGGCAGCGGAATCCATCTCGAGGTGAGATCTTTTCCCCCCTCCGAGAGATCAACCTGCCCTGCCAGCTAATGGGAGCCTGCCATCGGAATCCATCTCGAGGTGAGACCTACTCCTCCTCCGAGAGATCAACCTGCCCTGCCAGCTAGTGGGAGCCTGGCAGCGGAATCCATCTCGAGGTGAGATCTTTTATGGATCACATATTTTTCGGTGGTTCCTGTCATTAATCATAGTTTATACAATACAAGCGAAATTCATTACAAAGGGATGGTTCACTTCTTTCCTACCTCCCTCTTCCCTCGTGAATCATCGGATCCCTACCCGGGTGCCCATATTGACCCTGTCCTTACATCTCTCCTCTGCCGCCTCGGGTTGGACTTCTTCAATCCGCACCAGACCTTGCGCTTGTTAAGACTGATGAGGCTGTAGTGTTGCAGCTCTTGTCCTTCTCAGCTCCAGAAATTCGGGGAAAGTAGCCGTGGTGTGACCCTCCAACTGGTGGAATTCACAGTAGGGTAACTCTACCCTGACTCTTCTCCTTCCCTGGAGGTTCCTCCTCTCCCTTCGACAAATATCCATCGCTTGTTATGGTGGAGGTAGGAGCTGCCTAGGGGCTTGCCTTTGGAAGTTGAACCTCCCTTGGCCTCCCTGAAGATCCCCCCACCTTGGATGATACCTCTTCTTGGACCCTGAACGGGTCCTCTCTGTTGCCTCCAACCTGGCTTCGGACCTTCTTGAGGTCCCTGGAGCCCCTGATCTCTCTGCTCCTCTCTCCTTCTCCCCTCCCGATGCCTCGAGCCACCTTGCTCCTTCGACTCTGCCTCTGTCAATCTTACCAACTTCTTGACGAATGTCGGGTTGGCCACCTCAGTGGCTATCTCCTCTGCCGCCCTTTCCATCAGCTGCTCGAAGGAAAGGGGGGCCTTTCGGGTCAGACTCATCTTGAAGAACCCCTTGCGCAACTGTAACAGCCCAAATTTCTCAAACAGGAAATTTTTGGGTGACGCGGCCTGGGACACGGGCGTGTCCCAGGGCATGTCAAGCTGGGGTCGACGATTTGGCCGCGCAGTCGACGAAATTTGGAGTCGACGGTCATTGAATAGCAGACATGACCTGCGACACGGGCGTGTCGCAGGGCGTGTCGAGGCCGTGTCGACGATCGGCCTGGGTGTCGACGTTTTTTCGCTCGACGATGTATCGAGAGGGGGGCACACGGCCCAGGACACGGGCGTGTCCCAGGCCGTGTCGTCGAGTGTTGAGATGTCGAGATCGTCGAGTGTCAAGACGTGGGCGTCGAGTGTCGAGAAGTTGCACACGGCCTGTGACAAGGGCGTGTCACAGGGCGTGTCAAATCGGGTCGACGAACTCAGCCCGACGAAAAGTTTCGACAGGGCGTGTCTTTGTGCCGTGTCTGGGCACACGGCCTGGGACACGGGTGTAACGCCCCCACCTGTCACATGACATATAACGGTGGGTCCGGCCGGGGCCCCATGCCATATAGCACAGACAAGCAAAGGAATCACGTGTGGAAATCAAAATCTATGATTCTCTTGACTTCGGGGTGTTACAACGGGCGTGTCACATGCCGTGTGAAGTCTCGGGATGTTTTGGGATTATTTTCGCCAATGCACACGGCCACAAACACAGGCGTGTCTGAAGGCGTGTTGGGTGACACGGCCCATGACACGGGCGTGTCCCATGGGTGTGTCACTGGTTTGGATCAGTCGGTTGACCACCGCTTGAGGCATACGGCCTAGGACACGGGCGTGTCACAGGCCGTGTCAGGTCAAAATCAGTGTTTTTGGCAAAATCGTGGCCGTCCATTCCTTCAGCCTGGATCCAAAGGCTGAAAGGCCTCCAGCTTTCCTTAAGGCCGTGAATGAGAAAGGATTTCTCATATTGTATTTTGGCCTTCATCTTTCTACAAGCTTAGAGAGAGAAAGAGAGAGGAAGAAGGAGGAGGAGGAAAGGGGGCTGGTCACCGGTGGTGCTGTAGTTTTCCGACGAGAAATCCAAAGCCGGCGTTGCGGAGGAAACGCTCTTACGAGTCTTTCAAGCAAGCTTTGAGTTCATGACACCGAAGCGGTCGTCAAGGGTAACGACTTTTCTTCCTAGCCATGTGAAGGCTTCCTTTTGGCATATAGTTGTGATTCCCCCACCAAGAGGTGGCTGATTTTGGGAGTCTTTTGGGTGATTCATGAAATCCCCTTGTTGGCATATAGATCCGGAATTGGAGTACGGAATAGGCATGCTGTGTGAAGCCCATCTGGACAGGTTGGTATGGATTGGTGATGTTGCATACGAACTAGAGAAGACTCCGTGATGAACGTGTAGTTTAAGGAGTCAACGGGTTATGCCTGCGAAAAGGAGTAGCAGGAAGTACTGGAGTGGTAGCCCAGGAAAATAACCGTGTTATGTTTTTGGGTCCGACCTGTGAATGAGGCACAGGAAGTACTGGTGTGACCAGGAAAGGCCCTTTGTGATGCTTGATGTCGTAGGGTGTCCACCTGTGAAGCGAGTAACAGGAAGTACTGGCATGGTAGCCAGGAAAGACCCCTGACATTTGTGATTTTGCGGTGTCCACCTGTGAAGAGAGTAACAGGAAGTACTGGGATGCCCAGGAAAGACCCGTTGTTGTGATAAGAAAATGGGTATAGAGAAATACCCAGGCTGTGTGCCAAGAACAGGATTGGTGAGACCGACCCGCGCCTTTGATATAGCCATGAGTACGCTGTACTCGGAGAAGGCAAGGCGATTTGAGCAACGGGGGGTGGAGGATCCGACCTGCGTTATGTCCGTCCGACGTGAGACCAAAAGGTGCGGTCTGTTGGAGCGCATAGCAAGAGTCTTCGGCCTGCGCGCCATGACACAATGAGGGGCTACGGGCCATCCCGGTGTAGGAAGACTAACTCCGGCTGCACGCCATGGAGTAAATGCTCAAGATATTTACCGTTGGGTTGTGACCCTGATACGGTGGTGGGCAAGAGCTTTGCCAGAACACCAAGAATGTGCCCTGAGTGCACGGACCGTTGGACCGGGTGGCGAACGGTTGTGATGGCTTGTGTGCGTGAAAGCACATTTTGATGAGATATATTGCCATGTTGTGATATGATATGCCTGCAGGGAAGAATACCACTGCCCCGAGAAAAGGGATAGGGTCGTTATAATTTGGTCAGCTGAACGCTGACCGTTGCTTTTGTTTACCACCATTGGGTGGATTGTCCCTGTATAGGTGCTGGAGAGCCAAGCGGAACGCGTAAAGGCTGATGTTCATGCTGCTGTTATTGCTACTGCTGCTAGCCCTCGAAGGCTATATATAACAACCCCTATCTGTCGCATAGCATATAGCAGTAGGTCCGGTCGGGGCCCGACGCCGTATGCCACAGACAGACCGGGTGGTTACTCATGGAAACCATCCAACCAATCAACGTCCTACACAGAGCATTCTAGCGGAAGCAGATTAATAAGTTGTAGCAAAGAACCCAGCACTAAATCATGAATGTCAACTAATATCAAATAGGAATGTTACATAATACACCAGTACAAGCCTTAAGGCCTTACAAAAATTGTTCACTTCATATTACATGTTTTACAAACCACGACACGTAGGCCGGTCACACATGAATAAAGCAGTAAACACATCCAATTGGGCCTTCAAGGGCCGGCTTCACAAAAAGGGCTTTAGCCCGCTATTGACTGCTTGGTCCAGCAGCACCTGCAAACAACAAACCACCGCACGGTGGCAAAACAAGGCAACGGTCAGCAATGCTGACCAAATTATAACGATCCCGCCCCCAACTCGGGGCGGCGATGCTCCTTCCCTGCATTTCATTAGCATAAGCAAGCAATATAACAATATTCATTTCATCACAGGCGTAGGCTCATACGGCCACACACCCCGTGCACTCAGGGCACATTCTCGGTGAACGCAGTCTAAGTCTGCCGACTCACCACCATCCCTTTGGACGACCAATTAATGAGTAGTTTGTCTTCCCGGCATGTGTCACGGTAATTAAAATCATAGACCGCCGAAGACTCTCATCTATGCCAACGGCTCTAATCCGAACGACATCGAACGGGTACGGTTCCATCTAACCCGTGCTCACAACGCAACGGTAATTTAAACTATATGCGCCCGTAACGGTAATTTAAACCATATGCGCAGGTCAAACTTCTCCCGAGTCCCGTTTCCATCACATTTCACATAACTCGGTTATGTTCAAGTTGGCTCTCAGGTCACCAAGTTGGCAAGATCACGCATCCGCCCAGTTTTCCGGGTGCACCTTTGGGTTAATCCCCAAGGCTCCCTTTTGCAATCTACCGTGTAGAAAACCCGAAAAACAACCAATAGCACGGAGTCTTCTCCGGCATTATGCAATGCAACATCACCGATCCAGACCAACACGTCCGGGTAGGCTTCACACATCATGCCTATGTCCGTTCTCGCTTACAGACTCTAAACAATGGGGACTTCACATATCTACCCGAAGGAACGCCTCCAACTCACCGCAAACTCGCGAGAGCGGGCTTTCTATGCAAAGAAGGAGAGCTACTCATGCTCAAGAAGAGAATCGTTACTCTAGCGTTCCTCTTTGGCGCCATGGAAAAAACGAGCAGATGAAAAGCACCGCACTAGCTTTGCCTCCGTGGATCCGGAGTCGGCTCGCGATTTGGAGCTTCGAAGCTCCTCCAATGGCCGGATCTAGCTCCTTCTTCCTTCCTTGGCTCTCCTCTCTCTCTAAGCTTTTAGAAAGATAACAACTTATGAAAAAGTGAGGGTTTCTAAGTCTAATCCCGGGTATATATCATCAGGAACAACCCCTAGCCATTGGATCCCAAAATAAAGAAACGAACGGCTTTGATTCGGGACTGAAATGCCCAATCTGGACCGCACACGGCCTGGCACACGCCCGTGTCCAGGGCCGTGTGCCTCATTCGCCGTCAAAATCGGCTCGCCTGGAACAACACACGGGCATCGAACACGCCCGTGTTCGAGCTGACACGCCCGTGTTCCACCTGACACGGCCGTGTGGCCGGCCGTGTACCCCCATCATTTTCCCCGAAAACAACCCGAGCACTGCACGGGTTCTAGGACACGCCCGTGTCCTTTCCCGTGTCACCTCAACACGCCTGGGCTCCAGGCCGTGTACACGGTCTCGACACTCGACACTTCGTCGAGCGAAGATCGTTGACCTGACAACACGGCCTTGGACACGCCCGTGTCCTAGGCCGTGTGCCTTGTCTCGACACATCGTCGAGCAAAGTTCGTCGACTCCCCGGGACGAGTGTCAACACGGGTCGACACGCCCTACGACACGCCCGTGTCGCAGGCCGTGTGCCATGTCTCGACACTTCGTCGAGCGCAATGTCGACTTCACGGGCTGAGTGTCGACACGGGTCGACACGCCCGTGTCGCAGGCCGTATCCCCTGTCTCGACACAACGTCGAGCGAAATTCGTCGACATCCTGGGCCGATCGTCGACACGGCCTTGACACAGCCTGCGAAACGCCCGTGTCGCAGGCCGTGTTCACTGCTCGACGATTGTCGAATCCAAAATCGTCGACCTCTCGACCAACTCGACGACACCAGCCTGACACGCCCTGGGACACGCCCGTGTCCCAGGCCGTGTGCCTCCTGCTAGAACCCAAATCTGGCCCAAAACGCCACTCGTCGCTCCTTTGAGTTTCGGGGCGTTACAACTCTCCCCCTCTTAAAAGAATTTCGTCCACGAAATTATATAAAGGAAAGACATGTACAAAACCAAAATTTGTACCTGAGTGGAACAACTCCGGATACTCGTCAAGCATAGTCTGCTCTCGCTCCCAAGAGAGCTCCTCACGACCGCAATTGTCCCACCGGACCTTGACCATCCTGATCTCTTTATTGCGTAGCCGCTTGACCTCCGAGTCTACAATCTGCACGGGCTTGACCTTTGTCGTCAGCCCGCTATCCACCGGCACTTGATCAACCCGATCACTTGCGTAGGCTCTTGCACCGCCTTTCGAAGCACCGAAATATGGAATACATCATGTAAACCACTAAGCTCCACTGAAAGCTTCAACCGATAGGCCGCTTCACCAACTCGCTCCAGAACCTCAAACGGCCCAAGGTACCTCGGGCTTAGCTTTTTCAATCGCCTCACCCGCGAGACACCCTTGAACGGCTTGATCTTTAAGTATACGTAGTCGCCCACAGCGAACTCCACGTTCCTGTGCTTGACATTATAGTACTTCGCTTGCCGGTCCTAAGCGATAAGCAACCTCTCCCGAATGGTTCTCACCAAAGAAGTAGCACCCTCCACTTCCGATCGCTTATACAACTTTGACTCACCCGTTTCTAACCAAGACAACGACATGCGACATTTTCTACCATAAAGGGCCTCGAAAGGCGCCATCTGAATACTCGCTTGGTAGCTATTGTTGTATGCGAACTCCACCAAATAAAGGTGGTCTTCCCATTGCTTTCCAAAATCCACGACACACATGCGGAGCATGTCTTCCATAGTTCTATTGACCCTCTCGGTCTGCCCATCCGTTTGCGGATGGAAGGCTGTGCTGAATTTCAGCTTTGTTCCCAACATTTGCTGCACAAGCCTCCAATCATTGGACGTGAACTGCCCATCTCGGTCACTCACGATGCTGCGGGGCACACCATGAAGTCGTACTATGTTATCCACATAAAGCTTTGCCAACTTCTCCACCGGATCATCCTTCCTATGCGGAATGAAATGCGACACCTTCGTTAACCGATCCACGACCACCCAAATAGCGTCGTTCCCCTTTTGCGACCTTGGCAAACCGTGCACAAAGTCCATAGAGATGTCGTCGAATTTCCACTCCGGAATAGGCAAGGACTTAAGAAATCCTCCCGGCTTTTGGCACTCTGCCTTCACCAAGGCGCAAGTTTGGCACTTCGCTACGTAGAGCGCCACATATTTCTTCAAACCCGGCTACCAAAACAATTTCTTCACATCACGGTACATCTACGTGCTCCCCGGGTGAATCGTGTACTTCGTATGGTGTGCCTCGTACAACAACTCCACCTGCAAATTACCCACACTTGGGACGCACAGACGACCGTCTTTCCAAAACAATCCGTCCTCCACAACGAATTAGGAATTTGACTCATCCAGAGCCTCTACCATGAACTGCTTCATATGAGCATCCATATCCAAAGCCTGCCGAATACGATCAGCCAGGTCATATTGGACTTCAGTCCAATTCAGAACTGGTTCAGCACTTGATTGCCTGTCCACACAAACAATCTCCAACGCCTCCAACTCCTGCACCAACTGCTCATCATGCACCGATAGCCAATTAGCTTGAGCTGGGGCTCGGCGACTCAACGTGTCCGCAACCGCATTCCCTTTACCAGGCACGTAGTGGATCTTGAATGTATAGTCCCCCAGGAACTCCATCCATCTACGCTGCCGCATATTCAGATCTTTCTGATCAATCAGATATTTCAGACTCTTATGATCGGTGTAGATATCAATCTTCACACCGTACAAATAGTGCCTCCACGGCTTCAAGGCAAAAATCACGGCCGCTAACTCCAAGTCATGGACCGGATAGTTCCTTTCATGCACTTTTAGCTGTCTCGAGCCATAAGCTATTACACTTCCGTGTTGTAGTAGCACGCAACCCAAACTGCTACCCGAAGCATCACTTTAAATCTCATAGCCTTCGGTCCCACATGACGAACTCAGCACAGGCGCCGTGGTCAACCGACACTTCAACTCCTCGAAAGCTCGAGCGCACTCCAGCGTCCAACCGAACTTATGCTCCTTCCTCGTCAAAATAGTGAGAGGTAACGCTATCCGCGAGAATTTCTCTACGAAGCGCCTATAATAGCCGGCAAGCCCCAAAAAGCTCCGGACTTCCGCTACCGTAACAAGCTCAGGCCACTCCCGTATTGCAACAATCTTCGCCGGATCCACAGCAATACCCTCTCCACTCACTATATGCCCGAGGAACGCCACTGAGGATAGCCAAAACTCGCACTTCGAGAACTTGGCATACAACTGATTTCTCCTTAGCGTCTCCAGAACCAAATGAAGATGCTTGAAGTGATCTTCCTCACTTTGCGAGTACACCAAAATATCGTCGATGAAGACGATCACGAAATGGTCCAAGTACTCCCTGAAAGTCCTGTTCATCAAATCCATGAACACTGACGGCGCATTAGTCAGCCCAAACGGCATGACCGTAAACTCATAATGCTCGTATCTCGTACTAAACGCTGTATTCGGGATATCACTCTCCCTTATTCGCAGCTGATAGTACCCAGCCTTGAGATCCAACTTCGAGTACACCGTCGACCCGACTAACTGATCAAAAAGATCATCAATCCGGGGGATCGGGTACTTGTTCTTCTCCGTCAGCTTGTTGAGCTCCCGATAATCAATACATAGCCTCAAGCTTCCGTCCTTCTTCTTAACAAAGAGGACCGGTGCGCTCCAAGGCGAAGAACTCAGGCGCACATACCCTTGCTCCAACAACTCTTGCAGTTGAACTTTCAGCTCCGCCATTTCCTTAGGCGCTAGCCGATAAGGAGATCGTGACACAGGCTTTGCACCTGGCACTAGCTCAATCGTAAAATCTATCTCCCGCTGAGGCGGGGCTCCAGGAAGATCTGCGGGGAACACATCAGGGTATTCCGATACCACTAAAATACAATCCAACGCGGGCTTCAGCTTTGCAACCTCCACTATTGTAAAGAACAGTTCTGCACCGGCACGAACCTCCTTCACCACCTGAAGAGCAGACATCAACATCTTGCTCGACCCCTTTAAGCCCGTAAAAGTCGTCTCACGACTTGCTCCCAGCTTGACTTCCTTGCGACCGCAGTCAATATAGGCTTGCTGCTCCGAGAGCCAGTCCATGCCAAATATAACGTCAAACTCCACCAACGGAAGTAAAGACGCCTGTAAGTCGAACTCCTGATCCCCAATACGAATCTTAACATCGCAGATCCTATCCGCTCGCATCGAACACCCATTGGGCAACAACACATCCAACTTATCCTTCGCCATCGAAGAAGGGACTCCGATGCGTGATATAAATCCTTCGGACAAGAAGGAGTGCGAAGCCCCCGTATCGAAGAGTGCTCGTGCCGGATTTTCACAAATCAATAAAAATCCTAAACAAGCAGTGGTAAGGTAACACGTGCATAACAAGTATTTAAAGGAATTGACTTACTATAAATTAAACTGTACCTGTCACCACATCAGCCTGTTTGATGGCCTCCTGTTGGCCAAGATTATAGACCCTTGGTTGGGCCGGAGCATAGTGGGATGCGGTCGACTCCACCGCCTTGCCCTTCTCTTCATAAGTAGCTCCCGACTTTCTCTCGGACTTAGAACGTCCGCTCCAACAGTCACTGGCAAAGTGCCCCGTCTTTCCGCAAGTAAAACACACGCCCGGGGTTCGACTCGTAGTCGCCCCAGAAGCACCAGAAGGAGCTGGACCCGAAGTCCTATGCTTCTTAAAGAATCTTTGATAGCCAGACTTTGAAGTAGTCGGCACTTTGAACCCAGATTTCTTCTCGCCCAAGCCTTTCTTTGCCTGCACATTCTTCATGTCCTTCTCCAAGGACCGGGCCGTGTTGACCAAGGTTAAGAAACCCTGCATCATCGGCCCCGAGAGTAGTAATCTCAACTCATCTCTCAAGCCTTCGTAGAATCGATTCGTTTTGCGCTCCTCATCCGTGATAGTGGAGCTAGCATAACGACTCAGACGAGTAAACTCGTGGAGATATTCATCCACGCTCTTCTCACCCTGAACCAACTTCAGAAATTTGTTCTCCAACGCTATCCTCTGCGTCGAAGGAAGGTATCTAGCCAAGAAAAATCTCGAGAATTCTTCCATAGAGACATCACCAAGTTGTCTACCTCTCAGTAAGTGTAGCTCCAATCCTTCCCACCACATTCTCGCTTCACCGTCCAGAAGGAACGTAGTGTTGGGTACATTGGTCAAATGTACCTGATTTGAAGAAGCCTCACCCAACTCAATGATATACATCATAAAAATGTATTTGATGTATGTTTGAGTTACTTGTGCAGGTTAAGAAAGTACTGGACAGAAGCAAAAAGTTTCTAAGTCCATGTGTCGACACCCAGAGGGAAAGTGTCGACACTTAAGAAGGCTTGTGTCGACACCCAGACAAGCAGTGTCGACACTTGGAGTCATTGTGCCGACACCTGGGATGCAGAGTCGACACCAGACAGATAGTGTCGACACTTGGAGCTGTGTCGACACTCAGTGAAGAAAAGTGCAGACAGAAAGTGTTGACACAAGGAGCTGTGTCAACACCCAGTGAAGCTGTGTCTACACCAGAAAGTGTCGACACTTGGAGCTGTGTCGACACTCAGCAAAAGTCTGCAGAGACTAAGTTAAAGTGTCGACACCCAACACAGTGTGTCGACACTAAGCAGAAAAGTCAGTACTTGAAGTAAGTGTCGACACCCAGCACAATGTGTCGACACTCAACAGAAGAGTCAACATTTGAAGTATGTGTCGACACCCAGAACAATGTGTCGACACACAGCTGAAGACTCAACACTGGAAGAAAGTGTCGACACATGGAGCTGTGTCGACACTTAGCAAAGAACAGAAAGAACAACAAATTATTCTGAGTACAAGTGTCGACACTATGGGAATGTGTCGACACTCAGCTGAAGTCTCAACATTGAAGACTTGTGTCGACACAAGGAGCTGTGTTGACACTCAGCAAGAATCAACATAGAAGACTATGTGTCGACACCAAGAAGCAGTGTCGACACTTAACAGATACAACACAAGAAGTTGTGTCGACACAAACGTGATGTGTCGACACTTAGAAGAATACAGCTAAAGAAAGAAGAACAAGTACTTGTGTCGACACTCAATTTCAGTGTCGACACATGCAGAAGAATCTGTGTCGAGACATACAAGGAAATGTGTCGACACCTTGTAAACTTGTGTCGACACTTACACAACATGTGTCGACACTTGGACTATAAGTGTCGACACTTAAAGATAGAAAGTCTCGACACTTACAGACAGTTAGAGATTTTCAAGAAGTAACTGGATGACTTGACAGCTGCCGTTCCAGCCGGTCTACAGCAACTGTCAGAGATGTCAGAAGTCAGTTATGAACCGGACTAGTCGGTTACCATGAAGAAGGCCTATAAATAGGCACCCACAGTTTACAGAAACTGTTGTTGAAGTTGTGAATCAGATTATTGTTAAGGTTGATCACCTTGTTGAAGTAATTATTAAAGTGGTACAAAGAGTATCAACACAAGAAGATCTATCAGTTCAAGTGCAGATCTAAGAAGTTGGAGAGAGAGGGCTCCATCCAAGAAATCAGCCTCTGGAACTAGGCTGAGAAGAAGGATTCAGATTCATTTCTGGATCTTAAGTAGCAGAGGTCAAGGAACTACTGCAGGAGGATTCAGTCTTATTCAGTTCTACTCAAGAAGCTTTGAAGAAAGCTAAGTCAGATTGGATCCAGCTGAGTTCTTCCAAGAACTCATCAAGAATCTCTCAACTCCCCTCTTATCTTTCTGAGTTGTAGAGTTATTATTTGTAATACATTCATAACTTGTAGGATCCTTTGGATCTGAGAGATTTGTAAGCCTGTATTTATAAAGGCTGAGGGTAGGGCTTATGAGCCTGAGTGTAGGAGATTGAGATCTCTGAGTGTAGGCCTTGTTGGCTGAGTGTAGGCCTTGGATTGGCTGAGTGTAGGCCTTGATTGGCTGAGTGTAGGCTTTGGGATAAAGCTGAGTTGTAAGGCTTTGGGCCTGAGGTAGGAACCAATTTGGGTTCTGAGACAGTGGAGGAGTTTGGCCGAATCTAGTACATTGCTAGATAGGTGAAGGGGGAAAGTGGATGTACCCATATCTTGGGGAACCACTATAAACCACTGTGTGTTGTGCTGTGATTGTGCTGTGTATGCTGTGAATACTTTGTCATTGCTGTGCAAAAGTTAGAAATCTGTGATAATAAACTGTTTGCTGCCATTAAAGTTAAATAAGGATTAGGTCACCTATTCACCCCCCCCCTCTAGGTGTTTAGGTACCATATCTTTCAAGTGGTATCAAAGCGAGGTTTTTCAAAACAAGGACTAACAGTCTGAGGAGATCTTGTTTGGCAGATTCAGTGTAAGGCAACACAGATTCAAGAAATTCAAGAAAATCAAGAAACATGAGTTCTTCTGAGAATCACAAGGAATTGGGTTCCATGAAATTACCCATATGCAGGAAAGAGATCTTTGGGATCTGGAAAGAAAGGGTAAAGCTATTTATGGAAGCCTCTGACCCTAGAATCTACATCACAGTAAAGGAAGGGCCTTATGTGCCCATGAAGATTTCAGTTCTAGATGCAAACCAGAGAACTCCAAAGGATTTCTCTGAGATGACTAAGGATGAAATTGTCCTGGCCACCATGGACAAGAGGGCACAGAACATAATAGTGAGTGCCATTGATGATGCAACTTTTCAGAACTTAATTCACTGTAAAACAGCAAAAGAGATGTGGGATACTCTCATTGTCTATATGGAAGGTTCTGAAGAAGTTAGGCAAGATAGGAAGTCCTTGCTAAATCAGGAGTATGAAAGCTTTAGGCAAGGAAAGGGTGATAGCATCACTGAGTGCTATAAGAAATTTTACAGAATAGTTAATGAACTCATGTCTTATGGAAAAGAGTTCAGTAACTATGAACTAAATGACAAGTTCCTAAGGTCCCTAACCAAAGATTGGGACACCAAGATCTGTGCCATAAGAGAAATGGCTAAGTTGGGGGAAATTCCTCCTCCCATACTGTTTGGCAAGCCATTGTCTTATGAAATGCAGTTAACAGTGAGAAAAGAGGAGGAGAAATCAACAAGGACTGAGCACAAAGAAAGAACTGTTGCTTTCAAGACAGAAGTTCCCAGAAAGTGCAGGAATAAGTCTTTAACTCCACCTCCAGAGGTAGTTGAATCAGAGTCTGATGAGTCTGTCAGCACAAAGTCTAAGAGCAGTGAAAGTGATGAAGACTTTGCTGCTTTCACTAGACACTTTCAGAAGTTTTTGAAAAAGAAACAGTGGAGGTCAAGGCCTTCTACATCACAAGGAAAGGAAGACTCTTATCAGAAAAAGAGGTCTTCAAAGAATGACAAGAAAAGGACAAAATCAAGCAAGGCAACTGGTTCAAAGATTGTTTGCTATTGCTGCAATAGACAGGGCCATGTTATTGCAGATTGTCCAGAGAAGAGAAAGGATTCTGGAGACAGGAAAAAGACTCACTTCAAAGGAAAGAAAGAGAAGTCTTTTGTAGCCAAGAAAGAGAAGACTCTATCAGATATCTCCTCTTCAGAAACTGAGTCTGAGGCTGAAGCCTACATAGGGCTGTTTGCTGACGAAGAAGAGGAAGAATTCATGCAAATCATGGAGTCTATTTATGAACAAGAAGATAGTCAATGCCAAGGGCTAATGGCTTTGGCAGAGAGTGCCAAAATCCTGGAGCAGCCAGGACCCAGTCAGGTACAAGGTTCATGTTCAAGTTCAGTTTCTTGTTCTAGTTCAGATTCAGATTCTTCTTCATCAAGTGATGAGAATGTATCTGAGTCTGAGGATGATATTCATCAGCTTATAGATGAATATAAGGTACTGTTGCAAGCCTACAAGAAAAGCAAGACCCTAGCCAAAAGTCAGGCAAAGGAAATTGCTGATCTTAAAGCTGCTGCAACAGATTTTGAGAAGCAATTTGATCAAAAACTGAATGAGGTAGCCAGGCTGAAACACATTACTGTGATTCAGATGGGAACTATCACCTATAAGAATGATCAAATTAAGAGACTAGAGATCAATCTTCAGAAAGAGAGAGAGCTTGTTGCTAGGTTTTCAAAACCTAAATCAGTGTTACCTTTAATTGATGAATTTGTTCATCATAAAGGCAAGGCTGGACTGGGTTTTGTTTGACCTGCAGGGACTGAGCAGTCCAAGTCTAAGTCCAAGGGCAAAGCCCCAACAATCAACAAGCCTGCTGTAGTCAAGACAGCCAAGGCAGTACCTAAGCAAAGGTACAATAAGTTTGAATGCTGGTGCTGTGGCAAAGTTGGCCATTTTGCAGTGGACTGTTGGCACAATGTGAGTGCCAAAGTGAGTTCCAAACTACCTGTTGGAATGCCAGTAGGTAGGTTTGTCAAATTGCAAACTAACAATCACCAAGGACCCAAGAATACTTTGGGTTCTAAGGTTCATTAATTTGTTTTGCAGGTCAGTCCAAGTGGCCATACCCCAACATGGTACTTGGATAGTGGATGTTCCAGACATATGACTGGAACAAGGGGACTACTGAAGGACTACATTCCAATCAAAAATGGTCCTAAAGTGACCTTTGGTGGTTCTGAAAAAGGAATCATCAAAGGGTTTGGTAACATTTCTTCAAACTTAGTTACCATTACTCAAGTGGCTTATGTTAAAGGGTTGAAACACAACCTAATAAGTATAAGTCAATTAAGTGATATAGGGTATGACATCTCATTTGTTAAAAATGGTTGTCATATCAAGAGGTCAAGTGATCAAGAGATCATTTTGACAGGATATAGGAAGAGGAATGTCTACTGCCTAGACATTATGGTTGAGAACAATGGTTCTCCAGTTTGTCTTGTAGCTGATGAGACAGTCTCTCATTGTGTCAAATGGCACAAGAGGCTTGCCCATCTTAACTACAAGACTATTAGCAAACTCTTTAGCAAAGAGTTAGTGAGGAATGGTCCTCAAGTTAAGTGTGTTAAAGATGGTATTTGCTCAGCTTGTCAAAAGGGCAAGCAGACTAAATCCACCTTTAAAAGCATAGAAAACAAAGATGCTGTGAGGTGTTTATACCTCTTGCATATGGATCTTTTTGGTCCAATGCCAGTTCACAGCTTAGGTAGGAAGGTCTATACCTTTGTAGTTGTAGATGACTACTCAAGGTTTTCCTGGGTGTTCTTCTTAAGACAGAAATCTGAAACACCTAGTGTCTTCTGTAGCTTTGTCAAGCAAATTCAGAATGAACTAAATAGTACAGTGGTCAAGATTAGAAGTGACCATGGTACTGAGTTTCAGTCTGAAAGTATGACAAAACTATGTGAAGACTTTGGGATATTTCAAGAATTCTTTTCACCTAGAACACCTCAGCAAAATGGCATTGCTGAGAGGAAAAATAGAACCTTGATAGAGGCTGGTAGAACCCTATTGAGTGATACATCACTGCCAGAGTATTTCTGGGCTGAAGCAGTTAACACTGCATGCCATGTTATAAATAGGGCTACCAACACTAAAAGGCTAAACAAGACCCCCTATGAAGTTGTGAAAGGCAGGAAACCAAACCTATCCTACTTCAGGATCTTTGGTTGCAAATGCTTCATACTTAACAATGGGAAGTCTTACTTAACTAAGTTTGCTGCCAAGTCCCAAGAGGGAATTTTTGTTGGGTACAGCAACAATAGTAAGGCTTATAGAGTCTACAACTTGACTACACAAGTTGTAGAAGAATCTGTGCATGTAGTTTTTGATGAGACTAAACTTATTAATAATGAGTTGTTTAGCAGTGTATGCAGCCCCACAGGTTTGACAAATAAAATGGACAAGCTTACTATAGAAGAAGTGCCTGCTGCAAGACAGCAAGGAGAAGAGAGTAGCTGTTGTCCAGGGGGAGAACTACATGTGCCAGTTGCTGAAGAAATACAAGGTGTACAGCATGAAGCAGATGCTGAAGTGGTTCAACCAGAGGTTAGGATGCCTCCAGCTCACAGGCATCTTAGAGATCATCCAGTAGAGCTGATTATTGGAGATCCAAGACAAGGAGTACAAACCAGGAGTAGAAATATGAATGCTGCAATCTATTCCAGCCTTCTGTCACAAGTTGAACCTAAGAAGTTTGAAGAAGCAATACAAGATCCACAATGGACTGAAGCAATGCAAGAAGAGCTTAATCAGTTCAAGAGGTGCAAGGTTTGGGAACTTGTTCCTAAACCTAAAGACCACAATGTAATAGGAGTTAAGTGGATCTACAGGAATAAGATGGATGAACAAGGAGTCATCATTAAGAATAAGGCTAGACTGGTTGCTAAAGGATATAGGCAAGAAGAAGGTATTGACTTTGATCAAACCTTTGCTCCAGTAGCTAGACTGGAAGCCATAAGAATGTTCTTGGCCTATGCAACCTATCAAGGATTTAAGATATACCAAATGGATGTCAAGTCAGCATTCCTAAATGGTAATTTGAAAGAAGAAGTCTATGTGGAGCAGTCTTCAGGTTTTGTTGATCCAACTCTACCTCATTATGTCTATAGACTTAGGAAAGCTTTATATGGGTTAAAGCAAGCCCCTAGGGCTTGGTATGAAACCCTATCTAGTTTCCTCATTGAGAACAAGTTCTCAAGGGGGAAAATAGATAAGACTCTATTCCTTAGGGAATCTAGAGGCAAAATCATACTAGTCCAAATATATGTAGATGACATTATATTTGGGTCTACTGAAAGCAGCCTTTGCAAAAAGTTTGCAAAACTTATGCAAGGTCAGTTTGAGATGAGTAGTATGGGAGAGCTGAAGTTTTTCTTGGGTCTCCAAGTTAAACAGACTGAGAGTGGTTTGTTCATTTGTCAGTCAAAGTTCACCCTAGAACTCATAAGGAAGTATGGTATGGATTCATCCAGTACCATGAAGACTCCTATGGGGTCAAGTATGTCTCTTAGCAAGGATGATGCAGGGAAACCTGTAGATGAAACCTTGTATAGAGGGATAGTTGGCTCCCTATTATACTTGACTGCTAGTAGACCAGACATCATGTATGCTACATGTGTTTGTGCAAGGTATCAAGCCTGCCCTAAAGAGTCTCATTTGACTGCAGTCAAAAGAATATTGAGATATCTAAAGGGCACTTCCTATCTAGGCCTCTAGTACCCTAGGAATGGAGATTTTGATCTAACAGGTTATTCAGATGCAGACTTTGCAGGATGCAAAGAGGATAGAAAGAGCACTACTGGAACCTGTCAATTCCTATGAGGGAGACTAATTTGATGGAGTAGCAAGAAGCAAACCAGTGTGGCTATCTCCACAGCTGAGTCAGAGTATGTGGCTGCAGGAAGTTGCTGTGCTCAACTTCTGTGGATTCAACATCAGCTAGAGGACTATGGATTTCAGGTAAGTAGAACTCCACTTTTCTATGATTCTACAAGTGCTATTTCAATAGCTAATAACCCTGTATCCCATAGTAGGACAAAACATATTGAGATTAAATATCATTTTCTTAGGGAGCATGTAGAAAGAGAAGATATTTTATTAGAATATGTTAAAACAGATGAACAAGTAGCTGATATGTTTACTAAGCCACTAGAAGAAGCTAAGTTCAATAGATTCAAAATTGAACTAGGAATGATAAACTTAGAGTAAGTTTACAGATTTGAAAATGACTAAGTACATGTGTCGACACATAGACAAGTCTATGTCGACACAGAATAGTGGTGTCGACACTTCAGGAAAAAGGTGTCGACACATCTAGGATTGTGATGTCGACACTTCAGAATGTTAGTGTCGACACATGTCAAGTAGGTGTCGACACATCCAATATGGTGTCAACACTTATGTTTTACTCAGAATTTTCTAAGTAAAGTCTCGACAATGTGTCGAGTTATGTTGTGTCGACACATAATCAAGTGTCGACACATGAAATCTGTTGACTAAACTTGTGTCGACACATATGTGTCGAGACATTATAAGTCAGTGTCGACACTTATTGCCAGTGTCGACACATGTTAAGCTAGCTGTCCCGCCTGTTCATCTTCAAAATTAGACAGGTATAAATAGGGTTCTGTCTTTGTTTGTCGACACGCTTTCAAAGTTTCGAGACCAAAACTACAGTGTCGACACCTCTATTTTCTAAAGACAGATTCTCCAAACCCTAATGGCTCCTAAGCTTGAGGAGAACGTTAACGAGGGCTATGAGCTAGTGCGTGGCGCGTTCGACGAAGCAGATGCAGAAATTCAGGCTGTAGTAACCCTAGTCACCGATTCTGGACTAGAATATCTTTTGTCTGAACCTACAAGGATTTGGAAGAAGGAAGTGCTTGAATTCCTTAATGGAGCTGCAGTCGATGAATCTGGATTCAGAATCAAATCCAGAGTTCACGGGACTAAGGTCAAGGTTTCACCAAAGAATCTGAGGAAGGTGCTCCAGCTACCTAAAATTCAAGATGAAGAAGAGGTTAGTGCTTCAAAGACCAGGGAAGCTTTAACCTGGTGTGGTCTTGATCCTAAGATGAAGATAGGATCTGTATTCAACAGAAAAGGCATGAATAACCAAGGAAAGTTCATGTCTGAAATTGTGGGAAAAGTCTTACTCAGCAAGACTGGAGGGCATGACAGAGTATCTGCCTATATGTTTGAAATTATGATAAGGATAATCTTTACTCTAAGAACAGACTGGTCACTAGTGATTTATGAAAAGATTAAGGAGAGCTTGAAGAAGCCCAATCTGGGCAGGATCATTAGTCTCTACTTAGCTGGTACCATACCAGAAGTCATGAGTTCAGCTGCAGGAAGCAAGATCAACCACATGAGGAAGATGGATCAAAGGATATTTTCCAGATGGGACAGGGTGTTGTCCAAGGACATATCAACTCCAGAGAAGACAATTACTGAGAAGGAGATTCCTCCTAAGAAAAAGAGAAAAACTGGTCCAGTGACACAAGAGTCCTCCAGCAGTTTAGGGAGTGAAGAACATATTGTTTTCACTCCTGATGACCAAGAGGAAGTGCCAGCAGTGAAGTCTCCTGCTCCTCCAGCTGATGCTGAGATCCAGGGGGAGCTGCCTCCAGCTAGCCCCATCCACAGGGATCAAAGCCAGGGGGAGCATCCAGTTGTAGAAGCAGCATCTACACTGGACAGTGAGCAAGCCACCATCATCATCCAAGAGGTACTCACTGACCTAAAAACTTTAGACTCTATTATAGAAGATGCTGATTTGTCTGATGATCTTCAGCAAACTCAGCTGAATACTCAAAAACCAGATGCTGTTAGAGAAGACACATCTGCTGTACAAGAAGTAATTCCTGATCCTGTGGTTGAAGAACCAAGAACATCTCCAGCTTCTTCACCACCAGAATACACCATGGAGGATTTATTCCTAAATCTAGATCAAGAAGATTTTGATATGGACAAGGATGTTGCTGCTGAAGATAAGAGTGCTGCTGCTGAGGGGGAGCAAGTACAAGATCTGGAAGAGCCTATTAGGCTGGAAACTGAGAAAGCACCTGATGTGCAAACTGAGAAGCCTCAAAGCCCTAAGGACAGGGTTGATATGGCCAGCACTTCTGCCTCTGAAGATGAGAAGAGTGCTAGGGCCAAGAAGAAGAAACTCTATGTCTTCAAGAGGAGAAGCGAGAGTTATAAGAAGGCTTTGCAATCCATTGCCCCACAGCCTATAGTTCAGCAAGCTCCAACTGCTGATTATAGTGCTTTAATGGTTGCACTACAGATAAAATTGGATGAGCAAAGAAAGGCAATTGAGACATATGTGGATGAAGGGCACAAGACCCTACAGTTTGATCTTGCACAAGATATAAAGTCTATAAGGTTTGAAATGAACCTTAACAAGAAAGAGATGACAGACTGCTTCCACAAGGGTGACAATGCAGTGGTGTATCTGGCAACACACCAAGAGAAGATAAAAGTACAAGTAGATGATATAGCATTGAAGCAAGGATATGTGCTGGAAAACCAACTCAGAATGAATGACAATCTCACACAATCTCACAATGCTATAGTCACTGAATTGAAGAATAAGACTGCTGAACCTTCTACATCTGCTGCTGCAGTTAAGGCTGACTTTGATAAAGTATTTCAAGCTGAGATTACTGTTGTCAAGACTACAATTCAAGATTCCCAGAAGGCCATCTCTGAACAGCTCACTAAGCTCAAACCTTACTTTAAAGATGGAATCAGGTACTTGGATAGTCATATCAGATTCCAGAAGGATGATGTAAGAGATCATGTTGCCCAAGAAGTCATAAAGGGGGAGAGAGTTTTAGTCAAAGCTAGCTCTGACCATGCAAAATGGATATCTAATTCCATCAGAGCTACACTGGGCTATCCTCCACTCTGTGATGATGACAATGTTGCTGAATCTGGGATTCAAAGTGCATATCTTGGAGGTAAGCAACCAGAGGTAGCTCAGGTCATATATCCTCCACCAGATTTTGATATGGTGCAAGCTGATATTCACTAGATGTATAGCCCATCTGCAGGGAAGTCAAATGTTGTTCTGGAAAAGGTTGTTCAACCTATTTCTGCAGCTATGCAAGAGGCATTAGAGAAAGAAGAAGAGGCAAGGTTGTCAAAGAAGAGCTTTAGGGAACAAGCAGAAAAAGGCCAGACTTTGAACAGTGGAGCCCTACCTCTAGAAATATAATTTTAACTGCCTGGAAAGCTGCCAAAGACAACATGAATGACAGGAACAAATGGTTCTCTGAGGCAGAATGGAGAAAACATGAGATCAGGCAGGAGGCAATAGTTCAGTATAAAAGGAAGGCAAAGATGGGAAAGCTACCTCCTACTGCAGTGGAGCCTAGCAAGTACTTTCCTAAGCCATATCATTATTTCGAGAGGCAGAAGATCAAGGCAGAAGCACTCAAACAGAAAGATCTAAAAGGCAAGAAGCCTGCTGTTGCTGAAACTGCTGAATCCACTGTCAAAGCTCAAGTCCAACCTAGCAAAGGCATAGTTATCAAAGAACCAGACCAGAAATAGATTAGGAATTGACTTGAAGATTGTTGAAATCTTTTGAATGTAAAACATTTTTGTAAACCATTGAGAATGTATAAGGAACAATGTTAGAACAATATATGATAAATATATTTCATGATTGTTCTGTAAATGTGTCTATTTCTTGATTGTTCTGAAATGATGAATGTGTATACATGTGTGAATTTCTACATGTTTATGTTTACCCTGCTGAATATAATCTGCTGTATATCATTTTGTAATTTTAATTATGGATGGTGTATATCATTGACTAAGGGTTATGACTTCTCCAAATAGGGGGAGATTGTTGGGTATATTGGTCAAATGTACCTGATTTGAAGAAGCCTCACCCAACTCAATGATATACATCATAATGTATTTGATGTATGTTTGAGTTACTTGTGCAGGTTAAGAAAGTACTGGACTGAAGCAAAAAGTTTCTAAGTCCATGTGTCGACACCCAGAGGGAAAGTGTCGACACTTAAGAAGGCTTGTGTCGACACCCAGACAAGCAGTGTCGACACTTGGAGTCATTGTGTCGACACCTGGGATTCAGAGTCGACACCAGACAGATAGTGTCGACACTTGGAGCTGTATCGACACTCAGTGAAGAAAAGTGCAGACAGAAAGTGTCGACACAAGCAGCTGTGTCAACACCCAGTGAAGCTGTGTCTACACCAGAAAGTGTCGACACTTGGAGCTGTGCCGACACTCAGCAAAAGTCTGCAGAGACTAAGTTAAAGTGTCGACACCCAACATAGTGTGTCGACACTAAGCAGAAAACTCAGTACTTGAAGTAAGTGTCGACACCCAGCACAATGTGTCGACACTCAACAGAAGAGTCAACATTTGAAGTATGTGTCGACACCCAGAATAATGTGTCGACACACAGCTGAAGACTCAACACTGGAAGAAAGTGTCGACACATGGAGCTGTGTCGACACTTAGCAAAGAACAGAAAGAACAACAAATTATTCTAAGTACAAGTGTCGATACTATGGGAATGTGTCGACACTCAGCTGAAGTCTCAACATTGAAGACTTGTGTCGACACAAGGAGCTGTGTCGACACTCAGCAAGAATCAACATAGAAGACTATGTGTCGACACCAAGAAGCAGTGTCGACACTTAACAGATACAACACAAGAAGTTGTGTCGACACAAACGTGATGTGTCGACACTTAGAAGAATACAGCTAAAGAAAGAAGAACAAGTACTTGTGTCGACACTCAATTTCAGTGTCGACACATGCAGAAGAATCTATGTCGAGACATACAAGGAAATGTGTCGACACCTTGTAGACTTGTGTCGACACTTACACAACATGTGTCGACACTTGGACTATAAGTGTCGACACTTAAAGACAGAAAGTCTCGACACTTACAGACAGTTAGAGATTTTCAAGAAGTAACTGGATGACTTGACAGCTGCCGTTCCAGCCGGTCTACAGCAACTGTCAGAGATGTCAGAAGTCAGTTATGAACCGAACCAGCCGGTTACCATGAAGAAGGCCTATAAATAGGCACCCACAGTTTACAGAAACTGTTGTTGAAGTTGTGAATCAGATTATTGTTAAGGTTGATCACCTTGTTGAAGTAATTATTAAAGTGGTACAAAGAGTATCAACACAAGAAGATCTAGCAGTTCAAGTGCAGATCTAAGAAGTTGGAGAGAGAGGGCTCCATCCAAGAAATCAGCCTCTGGAACTAGGCTGAGAAGAAGGATTCAGATTCATTTCTGGATCTTAAGTAGCAGAGGTCAAGGAACTACTGCAGGAGGATTCAGTCTTATTCAGTTCTACTCAAGAAGCTTTGAAGAAAGCTAAGTCAGATTGGATCCAGCTGAGTTCTTCCAAGAACTCATCAAGAATCTCTCAACTCCCCTCTTATCTTTCTGAGTTGTAGAGTTATTATTTGTAATACATTCATAACTTGTAGGATCCTTTGGATCTGAGTGATTTGTAAGCCTGTATTTATAAAGGCTGAGGGTAGGGCTTGTGAGCCTGAGTGTAGGAGATTGAGATCTCTGAGTGTAGGCCTTGTTGGCTGAGTGTAGGCCTTGGATTGGCTGAGTGTAGGCCTTGATTGGCTGAGTGTAGGCTTTGGGATAAAGCTGAGTTGTAAGGCTTTGGGCCTGAGGTAGGAACCAATTTGGGTTCTGAGACAGTGGAGGAGTTTGGCTGAATTTAGTACATTGCTAGATAGGCGAAGGGGGAAAGTGGATGTACCCATATCTTGGGGAACCACTATAAACCACTGTGTGCTGTGCTGTGATTGTGCTGTGTATACTGTGAATACTTTGTCATTGCTGTGCAAAAGTTAGAAATCTGTGATAATAAACTGTTTGCTGCCATTAAAGTTAAATAAGGATTAGGTCACCTATTCACCCCCCCTCTAGGTGTTTAGGTACCATATCTTTCACGTAGCGATGGTGGTCATTTGCCACTCCTCTGTCTCCGTTGCTGTCATGACTCTCTTCACCCTGGAGAGCCAGTCTTCAGCCTGAGATAGGGTTCCCAACCCCGAGAATATCGGAGGGTTAAAGCTCATTACATGCTTAAGATGCCTCTCGGTTGCCCTCCTTGGCACCACCGGTTCCACAACCACTTGCTCCACTCTCCTCGGCTCAGCCTCTTGAAGAGGTTCCTGCTCCATCGCAGGAGCGGGCTGCTGCGTTTGCCTTGCAGGCTGTGCATTTATCACGGCCAACACAGCTTCTGCGACCAAGCGTATGTTCTCAGCCGATAAAGGTGTTGCAGGAGCAACATCTGGTGCATTGCTAGCCTCAGAAACTCGGCGTTCTGACGGCCCAACACCACTTCTGGTCACCAATAGTGGTACAAAACACCGTTAAGCGACCAAATAAAATTGCAAACATCAATTATAGGAACACGCAGGTTCCTCAAACACGTGTATGTTCATTCCTAAGTGGACATTCATGTGTTCTTTTACTGTTATAACGATGACACATACATTGTGCTCACCACCCCTTAAAAAGAATTCGTCCACGAATTCATGTTAAGCCCGACCAAAACCAGTAGTCTGATACCAAATTGTAACACCCCCTATCCGTCGCATAGCATATAGCAGTAGGTCCGGCCGGGGCCCGACGTCGTATGCCACAGACAGACCGGGTGGTTACTCATGTAAACCATCCAACCAATCAACGTCCTACACAGAGCATTCTAGCGGAAGCAGATTAATAAGTTGTAGCAAAGAACCCAACACTAAAGCATGAATGTCCACTAATACCAAATAGGAATGTTATATAATACACCAGTACAAGCCTTAAGGCCTTACAAAAATTGTTCACTTCATATTACATGTTTTACAAACCACGGCACGCAGGCCGGTCACACATGAATAAAGCAGTAAATACGTCCAATTGGGCCTTCAAGGGCCGGCTTCACAAAAAGGGCTTTAGCCCGCTATTGACCGCTTGGTCCAGCAGCACCTGCAAATAACAAACCACCACACGATGGCAAAACAAGGCAACGGTCAGCAATGCTGACCAAATTATAACGATCCCGCCCCCAACTCGGGGCGGCGATGCTCCTTCCCTGCATTTCATTAGCATAAGCGAGAAATATAACAATATTCATTTCATCACAGGCATAGGCTCATACGGCCACACACCCCGTGCACTCAGGGCACATTCTCGGTGAATGCAGTCTAAGTCTGCTGACTCACCACCATCCCTTTGGACGACCAATTAATGAGCAGTTTGTCTTCCCGGCATGGGTCACGGTAATTAAAACCATAGACCGCCGAAGACTCTCATCTATGCCAACAGCTCTAATCCGAACGACATAGAACAGGTACGGTTCCATCTAACCCGTGCTCACAACGCAACGATAATTTAAACTATATGCGCCCGCAACGGTAATTTAAACCATATGCACAGGTCAAACTTCTCCCGAGTCCCGTTTCCATCACATTTCACATAACTCGGTTATGTTCAAGTTGGCTCTCAGGCCACCAAGTTGGCAAGATCACGCATCCGCCCAGTTTTCCGGGTGCACCTTTGGGTTAATCCCCAAGGCTCCATGTTGCAATCTACCGTGTAGAAAACCCGAAAAACAACCAATAGCATGGAGTCTTCTCCGGCATTATGCAATGCAACATCACCGATCCAGACCAACACATCCGGGTAGGCTTCACACATCATGCCTATGCCCGTTCTCGCTTACGGGCTCTAAATAACGGGGACTTCACATATCTACCCGAAGGAACGCCTCCAACTCACCGCAAACTCGCGGGAGCGGGCTTTCTATGCAAAGAAGGAGAGCTACTCATGCTCAAGAAGAGAATCGTTACCCTAGCGTTCCTCTTTGGTGCCATGGAAAAAATGAGCGGATGAAAAGCACCGCACTAGTTTTGCCTCCGTGGATCCGGAGTCGGCTCGCAATTTGGAGCTTCGAAGCTCCTCCAATGGCCGGATCTAGCTCCTTCTTCCTTCCTTGGCTCTCCTCTCTCTCTAAGCTTTTAGAAAGATAACAACTTATGAAAAAGTGAGGGTTTCTAAGTCCAATCCCGGGTATATCTCATCAGGAACAACCCCCAGCCGTTGGATCCCAAAATAAAGAAACGAACGGCTTCGATTCGGGACTGAAATGCCCAATCTGGACCGCACACGGCCTGGCACACGCCCGTGTCCAGGGCCGTGTGCCTCATTCGCCGTCAAAATCGGCTCGCCTGGAACAACACACGGGCATCGAACACGCCCGTGTTCGAGCTGACATGCCCGAGTTCCACCTGACACGGCCGTGTGGCCGGCCGTGTACCCCCATCATTTTCCCTGAAAACAACCTGAGCACTGCACGGGTTCTAGGACACGCCCGTGTCCTTGCCCATGTCACCTCAACACGCCTGGGCTACAGGCCGTGTACACGGTCTCGACACTCGACACTTCGTTGAGCGAAGATCGTCGACCTGACAACACGGCCTTGGACACGCCCGTATCCTAGGCCGTGTGCCTTGTCTCGACACATCGTCGAGCAAAGTTCGTCGACTCCCCGGGACGAGTGTCGACACGGGTCGACACACCCTATGACATTCCCGTGTCGCAGGCCGTGTGTCATTTCTCGACACTTCGTCGAGCGTAATGTCGACTTCACGGGCTGAGTGTCGATACGGGTCGACACGCCCTGCAACACGCCCGTGTCGCAGGCCGTGTGCCCTGTCTCGACACAACATCGAGCGAAATTCGTCGACACCCTGGGCCGATCGTCGACACGGCCTTGACATGCCCTGCGACATGCCCGTGTCGCAGGCCGTGTTCGCTGCTCGACGATCGTCGAATTCAAAATCGTCGACCTCTCGACCAACTCGACGACACCAGCCTGACACTCCCTGGGACACGCCCGTGTCCCAGGCCGTGTGCCTCCTGCCAGAATCCAAATCTGGCCCAAAACGTCACCCGTCGCTCCTTTGAGTTTCGGGGCGTTACACTATATGTGTTGCTTGTTCTATTTTCTCTTCTTGTGGCCAGCCTGCGCGCTAATCTGTTTAGGCCACTGTTTGCAAGCCTTGTAAGGCCAAAAGGCCAACTCTATTTACTTGTTGTAAGACATTCCTATATCGTATAAATGTGGAGTTTTATATTTGGGCATTCATGAGGAGTTTAAGTTGTAGTCTAGGCTTCCGCTAGAATGTTTTGTGATAGGTACGATTGCGTTACTCTGGTATCATCATGTACCTTCACCGCCTGTTTTGTGATATATAATGTGGGGCCCCGGCCGGACCTTCTAGAATATACCATATGAACGGATGGGGTTGTTACATTTTTGGTATCGGTTGTCTTGGTCTTTCCCTCTCGAAGTCGTGGTCGACTTCTTTTGTGGGGTGGCGAGCACGCGTTTGTGCAAACCAAAGTCTATGCATGAACTCCTGAATGTCCATGATAGGAATGTAAAATTGGTGTGTTTGAGGAACCCGCATGTTCTTATTTTGTGTTGATTGCTTTTGTGCGACCGCTAATGCGTGTGTCTTGTCCACCTTTAGGTGACACGAAGTGGAGCTGGGCCGTCTGAGCCCCAGCGTTCTGATGAAAGTACGGCACCAGCCGCGGTGCCTACACCTCCACCGTCTGCGGAACATGTGCGTTTAGTTGCGGAGGCTTTATTTACCATGATCCAAGGCCAGCCACTTAGGCAGGAACAAGCGGTTGTGCGGCCAGAACAGGTGGAGGCAAGGCCTGAACCTGTCTTGGATGTGGCTCCTCGAGCGGCTGAGAAGCAGCTAACGCGGTTTATGAGTTTCCATCTGCCTACGTTCTCGGGAGCGGGAACTCCGACGCAGGCTGAGGATTGGCTATCACGCGTCAAGCGAGTGATGACGGCGATTGGAACGGCAGAGCATCAGAAAGTTACCTTAGTTACCTTCTTGCTTAAAGGAGAAGCTCGATTGTGGTGGGATGAGATGGAGTTGCATCACTTGGCGGGTCGTCCTTTAACCCAAGTATCCATGGAAGAATTTTCCTGGCTCTTCCTAGCGAAGCACCTTCCTGCGGCTCAACGGATAGCCATGGAAAATGAATTCTAAAGGTTAACACAAGGCGATGGCAGTGTTGACGCATACCTGCATGAATTTACTAACTTGGGGCGGTATGCGGGTTCTATTTTTGCTAATGAGCAAAGGAAGACCAATCGGTTCTATGAAGGACTGAGGGACGAGTTGAGGTTCCTTGTGTCAAGTTCGGTGAACCAATGTTTCCAAGCGTTGGTGGACATTGCGAGCGCGTTGGAAAAGGATATGAAAAGGGTGCAGGGGAAGAGAGCTTTGGTTGTATCGCAACCGGAGTGGAAGGCGCCCCGATCGGGGAAACCATTTTATAAAAAGAGATGGGGCAAGAAGGCCAAGCCTAGTGGACAAGCTCCTTCATCAGTTGCAATGGGAGCAACGTCAGGGGCTACCTCCAAGCCAGATACTCATATCTGCTTCAATTGTGGCCGGATGGGGCATATTGCGCGAGATTGTCGGATGCCGCCAAAGAGTGAAAAGAAGGCGGGAGCATCTTATGCGGAAAAAGGAATGGCGGTGGTGGATTCCACTGCCTCGCAGGCACAACCCCGGGTCTACAATCTTGGCCTGCAAGAGGCCATCAAGCAGAGTGACGGTGTCACAGGTATGAGTTTAGTTTTGCATATGTGATTGTTTGTATGCTTTGCTTAGTCCCCCTATGTTTGCGGTTTGTGTGTGTAACATGATTGTCGCAGGCTTTGTGATGATTCGGGACTCACTGGCACGAGCACTGTTTGATACGGGTGCGTCGCATTCTTTTCTGTCTCGCGCATTTATAACGCGGCTTGGGATACCCAGTCGTGCAAAGACAGAAAACGTCAGAGTCGTGTTGCGAATGGTTGTTGGATGCTTGCGGATCAAGCTTGCGATGTGGCGGTTCAGTTAGGAAGTCGGGATTTCAGTTTAACTGCATTTGTTTTGCCAATATCGGAATTCGACGTGATTTTTGGGATGGATTGGCTTGCGGAGCAGCATGCCATGATTGATTGACAGTCCAAAGAAATCACGTTGGGCCAGAATACCGAACAGGAGACAAAGTTCGCGGGTATGCGAGGAGTAGGCGGGACATTGATGTCTGCACTGTCATAACCCGCATTTTCTCCGAAATTAAGAAGTATCAGAGTAGAAGGAAACGCGCGTTGTGATGCCACGTCGGACAGGGGATAACTGCAGACGCTCAGGCAACCACCAACTACTAAGACTATGAAAATTCAAAAGCTTTTATGATGAGAAAATCAATTATATTTTTAGAGGCCGTATCCCTCGGCTTCGTGGATCAACTAGTCCATCCCTTCAAAATTATACTTGTACGTAGCGGAAAAATACTTTATTCACCTTTTTTGTAACATCCTAAGAGAATGCATAAGCGTCCCCAGGGGACACCTAGGACTATGCAAGACCCTAGATTTAACTTATATGATAGATATATATATATAGAAAATGACCTTTTACGTGGTTTGAAAGTAGTGATTAAGCTTTTTAGAAAGGAAAACATGCTGTCTATGTTTTTGATATAATAATTATTTTCTTTTATAGGTTTTAAAGTAACTAGCAACCTAACATAAATCATCCCAGAAGCAAGTTTAATAAACTCCAAAACAGGAAATCTAGCAGTATAAGCAAAGTACAAAGCATCTAAAAGAGAAACCACCAGTGGGCGCCAACAACTGACACAAACCCACTGGTGAGTAGGCATATCTGTACTACAAGTCTAAAGAAACTACCTCCCAGGAGTGGGGAAAAGAAAACTCAGCAGCAGCTATAGCACTAGCAAACTCCAAAAGAACCCTAGTCGCACAGTCGGCTATAAACCTGAACCTGAGGCATTCAAAGAAAAGAACGCCTCAGCAAAGCAATATATATATATGAAAATGAAACAATAGTATAAGGAAGAAGTGAAACAGGTAAGAGTTAAAGTAAACAAGTGAAGGAAAAAAAATACTCGCCATGAGTGAGAAAAAGGGGGTGCACCAAGTGCACGGGTGAAGTCAAGTCTCACAAATCTCTGCAAGAAGGATTAGCAAAATAAATAAATCCTAGCATAAAGCTAGAGCAGAAAGAGTCACCTAATACTGGAGATGGACAAAATCAGAAATAAGGGCCTAGACTGGTGGCAACGGTCCAACCACGTCTAACAGGCCTAAACATCTCAAGGTGCTGTGGTGGTGGCATTAGTCCAACTCAACCAAACAGCTCACATTGTCTTAATAAGACAAGAAGTAAAACAAGAGTGGCGGCATCGGTCCGCCCCACCTCAAAACCACATCCTACTCCAGCACTAGGTGACTCGGGAAAACCCTAACCGGTAGTTCCATGAACCACCAATGAAGTCACCACATCCCTATTCCAACTAGAGCAACCCACCTAAGAACCTTATATGCATACCAAGGGACTAAACATCGAGTTCGTCCAAGCAAGAGGGTTGACACAATTAAATTGAAGGTGACACGATACTAAGTTTATGTAAGTATTTTGATACTAAATGCTTACCGATAATGTGATATTAAGCATGACTAGTGGCTTGATCTCAACTAAATATGTACTGAACTAGCTTGGTGCAAAACCTATACGATTAACTTGATGTAAACCATAAACATTTAAATTGATACAACCCATAAACAACTGAATTGATGCGACCCATAAACAATTAAATTGGGTGGTTGGTAACAAACATTAACAAAGGGGCTTGACACTAAATGCAAGCTAGAGGATTGACACACCAAAAAGAAATGACAAGAGGGTTGGGTGGTTTCGATACCCATCCGATTTTTGGGGCAACCAAGGGGCAACTACAATAAAATTCTTGCAACTAATAATAATGAAATCACATCAATGGTTTACACCCAAAGAAACCGCAAACAATTAAATACCTCATGAATGAACAAAGCTTGGAATTAAGGCACTTAGATTATATCCTATCGGGGCAAGATTCCTAGTGCAAGAAAAAAAAAAGAGAACCATAAAACAACATACCCGAAGGATGAAATCAGCCAACATAGAAAGAGGATGCATGAGGGGCCTTGCACCAATTTTTATGTGTATAAACAAGTAAAAGACAACACAAAGGACTTCTCATGAATCGAGCAACAAAACTAAGCATGAAAAAAATTACTTTGGCAAGGGAATACTTGCCTAGATCTTAGGAGAAATTCGGCCAGCAACGTTCTTCCCAATAGGACAAGATCACAGCCAACAATCTATGAAAACACTGGACAAAAAAAACTGGGCAGTCAAGCATGAAAAAAATGAGAACTCCAACCCCCGATCGAAAAAAAGGATGGTGAAATCCCAAAATAGTTACCTCAGAACGCAGATCTAGCCTAGAGGAGTTCGAATCCGGCCTCGAACTGGAGATCCGGGCTGAAAAGGGCGGCGAACGGGCGGTCGGAGCACTGCGGGACTTTCGCCTGTTTTCTTTCTTCCGCTCGGGTCTGCAGGCAGCCGACGGTTTGGGGGGGGGGGAGAAATTCTAAACCTAATGAGATCCTAATAATAATATATATATATTTATATATTTATACATATATACATATATATACATATATTTATACAAACCCTATGAAGACTCTATATAAACCCTAACCTAACTTAGTTGGCCTAAGCGTAAAAACAGCCCCTAATCGACCCTATTAACTAAACACCAAGTAGTCCACTATAATTATCATCTCATATAAATTAACACCTATGTGCACATTAAAACTCTCACTTACACACACACACACACACATATATATATATATATATATATATATATATATATATATATATATATATATATATATATATATATATATATATATATATATATATATATATATATATATATATATATATACCCACCCACATCTACATATATATACATACTAACACATAAACGTAGGCACGCACACGCAAATTATTAAAACCTTGCATGTCTACAACACGCGCTATGCCCTAGATGCGCAAACATGTAAATACGCTCACATAAATGACGACTCGCTAACTAGCAACCGTCGAAATGACGCGAAAATTAACGCTCTCGGATTCCGAACAAATCCGCACCGTAGATAAACACTCGGGCTACGAAAACATCAGCGAAGTCGGACACAACCTCCGACGACCACACACTCGGGCTAACCTCACCCGAAGCCAAAGCACAAGGATTCCCTAAGAGGCTCAGCCGGGCCTCCAAAACAGACGCCGGCTAGCTGGGGAAACCATACAACAGGCTATAACCTCTAAGAACACCTAACGAGGTACTCTAACAACGGCACGAGCCGGAAATGCGCCAACGTAACGCCAAACAAGGATTTAAATAATTGTCGAAAAATTCGGGGGCATTACAGTCACTCCCCCTAAAAGAAAGTTTTGTCCCGAAACTTTACATACGCTACTTCTACTAAAGAAGGAAAGTAACAAAACAAAAGTTACTAGGAAGAAAACATACCCAACAAATCAGGAGAACAGGCGAGGGTACACCTCCCTCATAGCCGACTCTAGCTCCCAAGTCGCACTTTCCAAATCTTGATTCTTCCAAAGAACCTTCACCATCAGGATAGACTTTGATCGCAGCACCCGGTCCTGAGTATCCAAGATGCGGACCGACACCTCAACATATGAGAGGTTAGGCTCCAACTGGGGCACGGTATCCAAGACTTGCCCACTGCTGCGCACACACTTCCGCAGCTGGCTCACATGAAAAACATTATGTACGCCCGGGAAGTTGGCTGGTAGATCCAACCTATATGCTGCTACACCAATACACTCCAAAATTCTGAATGGGCCCACGTACCTCGGATCCAGCTTATGATTCTTGCCGAACCTCTTCACTCCAACCATCGGAGACACCTTCAAGAAGACCAAATCCTCCACCGAAAATTCCAAATCGGACCTATGTCGGTTGGCGTTCTTCTCATATCTTTCCTGAGCTAACCGAAGCTTTTCCCGAATGAGCTTCACAGCAACCTCCATTTCCTCTAGAGCATCAGGACCCAACAAAGGCCTCTCACCAGCCTCAGCCCAAAACAACGGAGTTCTGCAGCGCCTGCCATACAATGCCTCGAAGGGAGCCATTTGCAAGCTCTCTTGGTAACTGTTATTGTAGGCAAACTCCATGAGCCGCAAACTCTCATCCCACGCTCCACCGTGATCTAGAATGTAGCACCTGATCATATCCTCCACAATCCGGTTCACATGCTCGGTCTGCCCATTTGTCTGAGGGTGGTAAGCGGTAGAATATCTCAAGGCTGTACCCAAACCCTCCTGCAAACTCTTCCAGAAACGGGAAGTAAATCTGGAGTCTCGGTCTGAAATGATACTCACGGGAACTCCGTGCAATCAGATGACTTCTCTCAAATACAACTCTGCTATCTTCTTCATCAGGTAGTCGATCTTATAAGGTACGAAGTGCGCACACTTCGTCAATCGGTCCACGATCACCCAAACTGAATCAAATCCCCTTGGAGATCTTGGTAAGCCCGTAATGAAGTCCATGGAGATACTTTCCCACTTCCAAGTCGGGACCTCCAAAGGAGTCAACTTTCCACCAGGCCTCCCAAGATCGGCCTTCACCCGCTTGCAAGTGTAACATTCAGAAACATACCGAGCTATATCCCCTTTCATACCATGCCACCAGGCGATCTGCTTCAAATCATGATATATCTTCGTGGATCCTGGGTGGTAGGCAACACTGGATCCATGAGCCTCTTTGCATACCATACTCCTGATGTCTCCAACCGCGGGGATGCAAAACCTGTCGCGGTACTTCAAGGTACCCGAATCATCGATAGAGAAATCCGGCAACTCCCCTCTCTCAGCCCTGAGGTACAGGTGTAACAAATCTGGATCATCCTTCTGGTGCAACCTGGTGAGTGAAATCCAAGATGGCTCTGCCACTGCCAAACTGCTTTGCAATTCACAGCATCCCACGGAGATGTCCATCAACAAGAACTCTTCCACTAGACGGTCCGCCGTGAGGTTGAAGATCTTCCCTGTCTTGCGGCTCAGGGCGTCGGCCACCACATTGGCCTTACCTGGATGGTATTGGATCTCCACGTCATAATCGGCCACAAACTCTAACCACCGCCGCTGGCGCAGATTCAGCTCCTTCTGAGTAAACACGTACTTCAGGCTCTTATGATATGTGAAAATCTTGCACTAGGCCCCATAGAGTAGATGCCTCCACAGCTTCAACGCAAAAATCACCGCCGCAAACTCGAGGTCATGTGTAGGGTAATTCCGCTCGTGAGTCTTCAACTGTCGCGACCCATACGCGATCACCTTCCCCTCTTGCATCAACACGCCTCCGAGCCCAACATGCGAGGCATCCACATAAACATCATAGTCCTTGCCCTCCGTAGGCAATGTCAAAACAGGAGCAGTGCACGATCTCCTTTTTAGCTCCAGAAAGGCCTCCTCGCACTGCTCGCTCCAGATGAACGATGCATGCTTCTGCGTCAGCTTAGTTAAGGGCGCTGCCAAGGTAGAAAAGCCCTCAACAAACCTTCTATAATAGCCGGCTAACCCCAAGAAGCTCCTAATCTCCTTGGTTGTGCTCGGCCTATGCCAATCCATCACTGCAGAAATCTTCACCGAGTCCACTGAAATGCCATCCTTGTTCACCACATGACCCAAGAAGGACACCTGAGGCAACCAAAATTCACATTTACTCAACTTGGCGTACAACTGATGATCTCTCAAGGCAGATAACACCAACTGCAAGTGCTGATCATGCTCCGCAGCATTCCATGAATAAATCAGAACGTCGTCTATGAATACGACCACAAACTTGTCCAGAAAATCTTTGAACACCCGGTTCATCATGTCCATGAATGCTGATGGCGCGTTGGTCAACCCAAAAGACATAACTAGAAATTCGAAATGTCCATGCCTCGATCGGAAAGCCGTCTGTGGAATGTCCGACTCCCGGATCCTGAGCTGATGATATCCTGATCGAAGGTCAATCTTGGAGAACACAGAGCTACCACGCAACTGATCGAATAAGTCGTCGATTCTGGGGAAGGGGTACCTGTTCTTGATGGTGACTTTGTTCAACTCCCTATAGTCGATGCAAAGGCGCATCGAACTATCTTTCTTCTTCACAAAGAGAACGGGTGCACCCCAGGGCGACAAGCTCTGCCTTATGAAACCCTTCTCCAATAACTCATCCAGCTGGGTACGCAGCTCCTCCAGCTCTCGCGGGGCCATCCGGTACGGCGCCTTAGTAATAGGACGCGTACCCGGCTCCAAATCAATCACGAACTCGACATTTCTGACAGGGGGAAGACCGGGAAGGTCGCTAGGGAACACATCAGAAAATTCACGGACAACAAGAATCTCATCCATCAGCGGCACACTGCTAACAGTCCCCAGCACTGAGACTAAGCAAGCAAAACAATCAGAACTGAATAACCTCTGAGCACATACCGCAGAAATCGCCGGAGAGGCCTGGCGCGGATCGCCATAAATACTCCCAGGCTGACCGTTGTCCTTCTTGAAATCCAAGCGCTTACCCCTGCACTGGATCACTGCATCATACCTGGACAACCAATCCATACCCAGGATGACGTCAAAATCTTCCAAGTCTATAACCTTCAGATCTGCCTTGGCTGGGAAATCCCCCAATATAATAGGACAATACAGAATGCCCTGATCTGATATCACGGAATCACCCGAGGGGAATTTGACGCAAAAGGCATCACCGACACGATCAAGAACCAGCTGGCACCGCTCTATAAAGGCCCTAGCCACAAATGAGTGGGTAGAACCTGAGTCAAAGAGAACGCGCGCCCAGCGGTTCTTTACCTTAAAACTCCCTATATAAATATAAACGGGAAAATTGCACAATCAATACAGAAAATAAAAGCCAAACTAATCTGCAATGGAAGTAAAAGACTAGCGAGAAGGTTTACCTGAAATGACTTGCATCGAAGCTTGAGCCTCCGCTGAAGATATCATATTCAGCTTCCCTTTGCCTCTATCCATAGACTGAGGCGGTGACAACGCCTGAAGAGGAACTGGTCAGTGCACAGACTGGAGCTGCAGGCATCGGGCCTTGGTGTGACCTTTCTGTCCGCACTGATAGCAGACCTTGTCCTTCAACCAGCAACGGGCAACATCATGCCCCTCTTTCTTGCACAGAGTACACACCGCATTCTGCCTGGGAGCACCCTGTATAGCATGCACATGCTCCTTCTGCGTCGCCGCCCTCTTGAAACATCTCTCAGCAGGATGGCCCGACCGGCCACAAAAACTACAAACCTCCTTGCTCATCTTCCCCGAAGGAGCACCAGGCACTTAGGGGCTCTTTGCTTCAACAGCTTTCCTCTTCTCATTCCTCGCCTGCTGTCATTTATGCTTCGCGTTTTCGATGGCCTCTACCTTCAAAGCGGCCTCCACCGCCCCAGCATAACTCACCGCTCCATGAGCCACTGCTAGCTGTTGTACATCGCTCCGCAGGCCACCGAGGAAACGCTTCGCTCTATTCTCCTCTGAGCTCACCAAACTAGGGGCAAAGCGACTGAGTTTGCTAAACTCAATCTCATACTCGCTGACTGAGAGCTTCCTCTACTTCAGATGCAAGAAGTCATTCATCAGCCTGTCTCGCTCCACTGACGGTAGAAATTTCCGCATCAAGATCTCCTTGAAGGAAGCCCAAGTGCTTCCTCCTACCATTCCCTCCTTCTCCCTCATCCACCAGCTCTTCGCTAACCCCTTCAGCTGATAGGCGGCCAGCATCACCTTCTGATCCTCAGACACTCTAGAGTAATGAAACATTTCTTCTATGGAAATCAACCAGTCATCCAATATCATGAAGTCCGCCTTACCATCGTAGGTAGGGGGTCGCAGTCGCTGGAACTGAGTGATGAAAGCCATCTCCGGGGGCACCACCACTGGAGGCACCAAAGGGGCTGGGGGTGCAGGAGGTGCGGGAACAGCTAAACCCGCAGCAGGGTCCTGCGCTCTCGGGGCTAGTCCTGCCACCACAGATATCAGGGACTGGATTTGTGACTGAACGTCCACCATCTGCCTCGATAGAGCCTCATTGCTCTGCCTCAGACTTTCCATAACTGCACCGCTTTGAGCACCAGAAGACTCACCCTCAGATTGGGGAGTCGATCTCGCCACCCTACGCTTGGGCTCCATGCTAAAAGAGCAAACAAGCAATCATCAGAACCTAATTCAACTACTAGGACAAAACAACAGGTACTGACAAACCTACATAAGTACTTGCTTTCACTGCCAACTTGCTCTGGGTTTTATATATATATATATATATATATATATTTTTATACAGAGGAAATAATGTCATGCTTAACCTAAGATGGTTCACTACCATCACAATAACTCTTGTGCCTAAATCGAGAATGCATGAATTTATATTCTTTTTGACTCAGAACCATGTGTGTACATATGTCATCCAGCAAGCTCTTAGCTTGGCACATTGTGCTTATGCAATGTTATGCTATGCATGATTGTGCTATGCATTCTAAAAAGGCCCTAATGCATGTTATGAGCGGCGTACACATGAAAATGTTATGCATCCCATACTATATAACATTTTCATGCAACGAAAAAGAAAACGTGCTAGTCGCATTCATGTGGTGAGGTTATGCATCCCATACTACATAACCCTCACATGTTTCCTCCTATGGTGGATCCATATACAAACACATATTATGCATCTCATACTATATAATATGCCATGTATACTTCATGTTATGCTATGAGTGTAGTGTTCGTGCTTCAGCCAAGATGTGCTGATGACATATCGGTGTGTGTATGACATGATGCTAAACTTCTAATACCTAAAAGGAAAGGTTGCCCGACAAATTGTCAAGCAACCTCCCTCTGATACCAACTGTCACAACCCGCATTTTCTCCGAAATTAATAAGTATCAGAGTAGAAGGAAACGCGCGTTGTGATGCCACGTCGGACAGGGGATAACTGTCGACGCTCAGGCAACCACCAACTACTAAGACTATGAAAATTCAAAAGCTTTTATGATGAGAAAATCAATTATATTTTTAGAGGCCGTATCCCTCGGCTTCGTGGATCAACTAGTCCATCCCTTCAAAATTATACTTGTACGTAGCGGAAAATACTTTATTCACCTTTTTTGTAACATCCTAAGAGAATGCATAAGCGTCCCCAGGGGACACCTAGGACTATGCAAGACCCTAGATTTAACTTATATGATATATATATAGAAAATGACCTTTTACGTGGTTTGAAAGTAGTGATTAAGCTTTTTAGAAAGGAAAACATGCTGTCTATGTTTTTGATATAATAATTATTTTCTTTTATAGGTTTTAAAGTAACTAGCAACCTAACATAAATCATCCCAGAAGCAAGTTTAATAAACTCCAAAACAGGAAATCTAGCAGTATAAGCAAAGTACAAAGCATCTAAAAGAGAAACCACCAGTGGACGCCAACAACTGACACGAACCCACTAGTGAGTAGGCATATCTGTACTACAAGTCTAAAGAAACTACCTCCCAGGAGTGAGGAAAAGAAAACTCAGCAGCAACTATAGCACTAGCAAACTCCAGAAGAACCCTAGCCGCACAGTCGGCTATAAACCTGAACCTGAGGCATTCAAAGAAAAGAACGCCTCAGCAAAACAATATATATATATATATATATATATATATATATATATATATATATATATATATATATATATATATATATATATATGAAAATGAAACAATAGTATAAGGAAGAAGTGAAACAGGTAAGAGCTAAAGTAAACAAGTGAAGGAAAAAAAATACTCGCCATGAGTGAGAAAAAGGGGGTGCACCAAGTGCACGGGTGAAGTCAAGCCTCACAAATCTCTGCAAGAAGGATTAGCAAAATAAATAAATCCTAGCATAAAGCTAGAGCAGAAAGAGTCACCTAATACTGGAGATGGACAAAATCAGAAATAAGGTCCTAGACTGGTGGCAACGGTCCAACCACGTCTAACAGGCCTAAACATCTCAAGGTGCTGTGGTGGTGGCATTTGTCCAACTCAACCAAACAGCTCACATTGTCTTAATAAGACAAGAAGTAAAACAAGAGTGGCGGCATCGGTCCGGCCCACCTCAAAACCACATCCTACTCCAGCACTAGGTGACTCGGGAAAACCCTAACCGGTAGTTCCATGAACCACCAATGAAGTCACCACATCCCTATTCCAACTAGAGCAACCCACCTAAGAACCTTATATGCATACCAAGGGACTAAACATCGAGTTCGTCCAAGCAAGAGGGTTGACACAATTAAATATAAGGTGACACGATACTAAGTTTATGTAAGTATTTTGATACTAAACGCTTACCGATAATGTGATATTAAGCATGACTAGTGGCTTGATCTCAACTAAATATGTACTGAACTAGCTTGGTGCAAAACCTATACGGTTAACTTGATGTAAACCATAAACATTTAAATTGATACAACCCATAAACAACTAAATTGATGCGACCCATAAACAATTAAATTGGGTGGTTGGTAACAAACATTAACAAAGGGGCTTGACACTAAATGCAAGCTAGAGGATTGACACACCAAAAAGAAATGACAAGAGGGTTGGGTGGTTTCGATACCCATCCGATTTTTGGGGCAACCAAGGGGCAACTACAATAAAATTCTTGCAACTAATAATAATGAAATCACATCAATGGTTTACACCCAAAGAAACCGCAAACAATTAAATACCTCATGAATGAACAAAGCTTGAAATTAAGGCACTTAGATTATATCATATCGGGGCAAGATTCCTAGTGCAAGAAAAAAAAGAGAACCATAAAACCACATACCCAAAGGATGAAATCAGCCAACATAGAAAGAGGATGCATGAGGGGCCTTACACCGATTTTTATGTGTATAAACAAGTAAAAGACAACCTAAAGGACTTCTCATGAATCGAGCAACAAAACTAAGCATGAAAAAAATTACTTTGGCAAGGGAATACTTGCTTAGATCTTAGGAGAAATTCGGCCAGCAACGTTCTTCCCAATAGGACAAGATCACAGCCAACAATCCTATGAAAACACTGGACAAAAAAAACTGGGCGGTCAAGCATGAAAAAAACGAGAACTCCAACCCCCGATCGAAGAAAAGGATGGTGAAATCCCAAAATAGTTACCTCGGAACGCAGATCTAGCCTAGAGGAGTTCGAATCCGGCCTCGAACTGGAGATCTGGGCTAAAAAGGGCGGCGAACGGGCGGTCGGAGCACTGCGGGACTTCCGCCTGTTTTCTTTCTTCCGCTCGGGTCTGCAGGCAGCCGACGGTTTGGGGGGGGGGAGAAATTCTAAACCTAATGAGATCCTAATAATATATATATATATATATATATATATATTTATATATTTATATATTTATACATATATACATATATATATATATATTTATACAAACCCTATAAAGACTCTATATAAACCCTAACCTAACTTAGTTGGCCTAAGCGTAAAAACAGCCCCTAATCGACCCTATTAACTAAACACCAAGTAGTCCACTATAATTATCATCTCATATAAATTAACACCTATGTGCACATTAAAACTCTCACTTACACACACACACATATATATATATATATATATGTATATACCCACCCACATCTACATATATATATACATACTAACACATGAACGTAGGCACGCACACGCAAATTATTAAAACCTTGCATGTCTACAACACGCGCTATGCCCTAAATGCGCAAACATGTAAATACGCTCACATAAATGACGACTCGCTAACTAGCAACCGTCGAAATGACGCGAAAATTAACGCTCTCGGATTCCGAACAAATCCGCACCGTAGCTAAACACTCGGGCTACGAAAACATCGGCGAAGTCAGACACAACCTCCGACGACCACACACTCAGGCTAACCTCACCCGAATCCAAAGCACAAGGATTCCCTAAGAGGCTCAGCCGGGCCTCCAAAACAGACGCCGGCTAGCTGGGGAAACCATACAACAGGCTATAACCTCTAAGAACACCTAACGAGGTACTCTAACAACAGCACGAGCCGGAAATGCGCCAACGTAACGCCAAATAAGGATTTAAATAATTGCCGAAAAATTCGGGGGCGTTACATGCACTCCAGGTAGTCAAGGATGTTCGGAAGGGTGCAGAGTGTTACTTTGCACTAATTCAGGCTGTTGAGCCTAAGGCCCATGTTTGTGAGGTTCCGATTGTGGCGGAATTTACAGATGTGTTTCCCACGGATCTCCCTGGGTTACCACCCTAGCGGGAGATTGACTTCACGATCGAGTTGGTGCCAGGTGCGAAACCTGTGGCCCTCTCGCCATATCGGGTCGCGCCAAAAGAGATGGCGGAGTTGAAGGTTCAACTACATGAAATGCTAGAGCAAGGGTATATACGCCCAAGTATGTCACCTTGGAGCGCGCCTTTGCTTTTTGTAAAGAAGAAAGATGGTGGGTTGCGGTTGTGTATTGATTACCGTGAACTGAATAAGCTGACCGAGAGAAATAAGTATCTGATACCCCGGATTGATGAGTTGTTCGATCAGCTGGTGGGCTCGACCGTCTATTCGAAGTTGGACCTGAAGTCTGGTTATTACCAGTTGAGAATTCGGGAAGATGACATTCCCAAAACTGCATTTGGAATGCGTTATGGGCACTATGAGTTCACAGTCATGTCATTTGGACTGTGCAATGCGCCCTCGATGTTTATGAATTTGATGCACCGTATTTTTCGCGAGTACCTGGATCTGTTTATGATTGTGTTCATTGATGACATCCTGATGTACTCGAAGTCGAAAGCTGAGCATGAGATTCACTTGCGGTTGGTGTTGAACACGTTGAGGCAAAATCAGCTCTATGCCAAGTTCTTGAAGTGCGAGTTTTGACTATCGTCGGTGGCATTCCTAGGCCATGTGGTGAGTGGAGCGGGCATTGCAGTGGATCCAGCGAAGATAAGGGCCATACAGGAGTGGCCAATCTTGTCTTCCGTGGCCGAGGTCAGGAGTTTCCTTGGACTTGCGGGCTACTATAGAAGATTTGTGGAAAACGTCTCGCGGATTGCTTTGTCGCTAACCACATTGACGCGAAAAGATCAGAAGTTCGTTTGGACGCCAGAGTGCGCACGAGCTTTTGAAGAGCTGAAGATTCGGTTGACCACGGCGTCGGTGTTGTCTTCGCCGCGTGGAACCGATGGATTTGTGATTTATAGTGATGCCTCAGGGAGCGGCTTAGGCTGCGTTCTTCTGCAGAATGGAAAGGTCATTGCTTATGGCTCACGCCAGCTGAAGGTGCATGAGCGAAATTATCCCGTCCATGATTTGGAACTAGCGGCGGTGATTTTTGCAGTCAAGTTATGACGACACTACCTTTATGGAGTGAAGGTGGAGATCTATACCGATCATAAGAGCCTAAAGTACCTATTGTATAGAAAGATTTGAATATGCGACAACGAAGGTGGTTGGAGTTCCTTGGGGACTACACTTTCGAGATTCACTACACTCCCGGGAAAGGGAATGTTATCGCAGATGCGTTGAGTCGGAGGGTTCCGGCTAGAGCAAATTGGTTACAAAGGCATGATGAACGTCTTATCCAGGAGCTGGAGGCGTTGGAGATTTATTGTGTTGACACGAATTGCACTGCCACTGTATGTTTGAACTGGACTGAGGTACAATGTGACCTTATGGACCGAGTTCGACGGGCAATGAAGTTGGATGAATATCTCTTACACTATATGAATGATGGGCCAGAGGGAAAATTTTCCTAGAATGACGGCCTTTTGCGAAAAGAGGGCCGTTTGTGCGTCCCAAATGTGGGCAAGTTGAGGGAAGAACTGATGTATGAAGCACATTATACAAAGTATTCCATTCACCCCGAGAGCACGAAGATGTTCAACGATATGAAGAAGCTATTTTGGTGGCCAGGGCTCAAGAAAGATGTTGCCATTTATGTATCCAAATGCCAAACATGTGCGATGGTGAAGGCGGAATGCCAAAAGCCGGCGGTTATTTGAAGTCACTGCCGATCCCAGAGTGGAAATTTGATGATATTTCCATGGATTTTGTGCACGGGTTACCGAGATCACAGCGAGGAAATGATTCCATTTGGGTGATTGTTGACCGGCTAACGAAAGTGGCACATTTTCTCCCAAATAGGAGAGATGATTCAGTTGAAAGTTTGGCAAAGTTATATGTTGACCAGATTGTGCGGCTTCACGGTGTTCCGCGGAGCATCGTAAGTGATCGAGATGGGCGATTCACGTCAACTGATTGGAGGCTAGTTCACTGACTGTTGGGCACGAAGTTGACTTTCAGTACTGCCTTTCATCCCCAAACGGATGGCCAAACCGAACATACCAACAGAACAATGGAGGACATGCTCCGAATGTGCGCCCTTGACTTCGGAAAGAGATGGGAAGATCATCTCTATATGATAGAGTTTGCATATAATAACAGCTACCAGGAAAGTATTGGGATGGTACCATATGAAGCGTTATATGTAAGGAAGTGTGTACTCCCTTGGCTTGGGTAGAAGCGGGCGAAGCTCGGGTTTTTAAACCAAATGAGGTTGATGAAGCAAACTCAACCATACGAACAATTCGAGAAAAGCTACTTATTGCTCAAGATCGACAAGCGAAGTACTACAACGCCAAGCACCGGAACGTGGAATTTGCGATTGACGATTGGGTCTACTTGAAGATCAAACCATTCAAAGGTGTCTCCAGGATTCGACGATTGAAAAAGTTGAGTCCAAGATATTTAGGTCCTTTTGAAGTGGTTGAGCGAGTTGGCGAAGCGGCTTATCGGCTAGCTCTGTCAGCAGACTTGGGTGGATTACATGATGTATTTCACATCTCGGTGCTTCGGAAGGCCGTGAAGGATCCAGCTCAAGTGATCGCGGATGATCGTGTGCCGGTGGAGTATGGGCTAACAACGAGATTTAGACCCATTCAGATCGAAGATCGAGCCGAGAAACAGTTGCGAAACAAGACGGTCGGCATGGTAAAAGTCTGGTGGGACAACTGCGGCCGTGAAGAATTGACATGGGAGCGAGAGCAAACCATGCGAGAAGAATTCCCCGAGCTGTTTTTGTAATCTGGAGAGAGGATGTTGTAACATAAAAATTTGCATGTTGTAACATTTTTCTTGCTGGTTACTTATTGTCTTCCTGTATCTGAATTTCGAGGACGAAATTTCTTGTAGGAGGGGAGGATTGTAACAGCCCAAATTTCTCAAACAGGAAATTTTTGGGTGACACGGCCTGGGACACGGGCGTGTCCCACGGAGTGTCAAGCTGGGGTCGACGATTTGGCCGCGCAGTCGACGAAATTTGGAGTCGACAGTCGTTGAATAGCAGACACGACCCGCAACACGGGCATGTCGCAGGGCGTGTCGAGGTCGTGTCGACGATCGGCCTGGGTGTCGACGTTTTTTCGCTCGATGATGTGTCGAGAGGGGGGCACACGGCCCAGGACATGGGCGTGTCCCAGGCCGTGTCGTCGAGTGTCGAGATGTCGAGATCGTCGAGTGTCGAGACGTGGGCGTCGAGTGTCGAGAAGTTGCACACGGCCTGTGACACGGGCGTGTCACAGGGCGTGTCAAATCGGGTCGACGAACTCAGCCCGATGAAAAGTTTCGACAGGGCGTGTCTTCGTGCCGTGTCTGGGCACACGGCCTGGGACACGGGCGTGTCACAGGCCGTGTGAAGTCTCGGGATGTTTTGGGATTATTTTCGCCAATGCACACGGCCACAGACACAGGCGTGTCTAAAGGCGTGTTGGGTGACACGGCCCATGACACGGGCGTGTCCCATGGGCGTGTCACTGGTTTGGATCAGTCGGTTGACCACCGCTTGAGGCACACGGCCTATGACACGGGCGTGTCATAGGCCGTGTCAGGTCAAAATCAGTATTTTTAGCAAAATCGTGGTCGTCCATTCCTTCAGCCTGGATCCAAAGGCTGAAAGGCCTCCAGCTTTCCTTAAGGCCGTGAATGAGAAAGGATTTCTCATAGTGTATTTTGGCCTTCATCTTTCTACAAGCTTAGAGAGAGAAAGAGAGAGGAAGAAGGAGGAGGAGGAAAGGGGGCTGGTCACCGGTGGTGCTGTAGTTTTCCGACGAGAAATCCGAAGCCGGCGTTGCGGAGGAAACGCTCTTACGAGTCTTTCAAGCAAGCTTTGAGTTCATGGCACCGAAGTGGTCGTCAAGGGTAACGACTTTTCTTCCTAGCCATGTGAAGGCTTCCTTTTGGCATATAGTTGTGATTCCCCCACCAAGAGGTGGCTGATTTTGGGAGTCTTTTGGGTGATTCATGAAATCCCCTTATTGGCATATAGATCCGGAATTGGAGTACGGAATAGACATGCTTTGTAAAGCCCATCTGGACAGGTTGGTCTGGATTGGTGATGTTGCATACGAACCGGAGAAGACTCCGTGATGAACGTGTAGTTTAAGGAGTCAATAGGTTATGTCTGCAAAAAGGAGTAGCAGGAAGTACTGGAGTGGTAGCCCAGGAAAATAGCCGTGTTATATTTTTGGGTCCGACCTGTGAATGAGGCACATGAAGTACTGGTGTGACCAGGAAAGGCCCTTTGTGATGCTTGATGTCGTAGGGTGTCCACCTGTGAGGCGAGTAACAGGAAGTACTGGCATGGTAGCCAGGAAAGACCCCTGACATTTGTGATTTTGCGGTGTCCACCTGTGAAGAGAGTAACAGGAAGTACAGGGATGCCCAGGAAAGACCCGCTGTTGTGATAAGAAAATGGGTATAGAGAAATACTCAGGCTGTGTGCCAAGAACAGGATTGGTGAGACCAACCCGCGCCTTTGATATAGCCATGAGTACGCTGTACTCGGAGAAGGCAAGGCGATTTGAGCAACGGGGGGTGGAGGATCCGACCTGCGTTATGTTCGTCCGACGTGAGACCAAAAGGTGCGGTCTGTTGGAGCGCATAGCAAGAGTCTTCGGCCTGCGCGCCATGACACAATGGGGGGCTACGGGCCATCCCGGTGTAGGAAGACTAACTCCGGCTGCACGCCTTGGAGTAAATGCTCAAGAGATTTATCGTTGGGTTGTGACCCTGATACGGTGGTGGGCAAGAGCTTTGCCAGAACACCAAGAATGTACCCTGAGTGCATGGACCGTTGGGCCGGGTGGCGAACGGTTGTGATGGCTTGTGTGCGTGAAAGCACATTTTGATGAGATATATTGCCATACTGTGATATGATATGCCTGCAGGGAAGAATACCGCTGCCCCGAGAAAATGGGTAGGGTCGTTATAATTTGGTCAGCTGAACGCTGACCGTTGCTTTTGTTTACCACCATTGGGTGGATTGTCCCTGTACAGGTGCTGGAGAGCCAAGCGGGACGCGTAAAGGCTGATGTTCATGCTGCTATTGCTACTACTGCTGCTAGCCCTCGAAGGTTATATGTGTTGCTTGTTCTATTTTCTCTTCTTATGGCCAGCCTGCGCGTCAATCTGTTTAGGCCACTGTTTGCAAGCCTTGTAAGGCCATAAGACCAACTCTTTTTACTTGTTGTAAGACATTCCTATATCGTATAAATGTGGAGTTTTATATTTGGGCATTCATGAGGAGTTCAAGTTGTAGTCTAGGCTTCCGCTAGAATGCTTTGTGATAGGTACGATTGAGCTACTCTGGTATCATCCTGTACCTTCACCGCCTGTTTTGTGATATATACTGTGGGGCCCCGGCCGGACCTGAATATACCATATGAACGGATGGGGTTGTTACAGCAACCCCACTGTGAACGACATCTGGAGGGCATACCCCGGTATCTCTTGGACCTCCAGGATCTCTTCTTGGAACCTATCAACGTAACGGGCCAGCGACTCCTCGGCCACCTGCCTTATCAGGAAGATGGACTCAGGACTCTTCTTCCTCTTCTTGGAGGTGGAGAACCGAAGCTGAAAGCTCTGGCTTAAGTCCTCAAATCCATAGATCGATCTCGGAGGGAGTTGGTGGAACCAGTTCCTCGCCTTGTCCTTCAACGTGATCACGAAGAGGCGACACTTGAAGGCATCCATCATTGACCTGATGGAGATGGCATCCTTGAACCAGTGCAGGTGCTGGACAGGGTCATCCTTCCCGGTATAGTTGGCCATGTCAGGCTCTCGGAACCCCTCGGGAACAGGAGCGGAGATGATCATCTCACTAAAGGGAGATCCCTTGAGGGGTGGTCTCGCCACCTCTACTCGCGCGACCTGATCGCCTGGAATGCTGGCACTTGCCGGGCTGAAGAACAACTCCCGGTCGGTGAGGTCTCGCTCGATACCATCTCCCATCCTCTCCTTCTCGGGTCTTCTTCCTGGTGCACTTCCTTCTCCCCCCGCTGGGGCCATCTCACCTAGACCCCTGGGAGTCAACTCGTCGAGAGGGGGGAGCTAGCTCCTAGGGGTTGGAGTGGAGCTGCCACCCCGAGGAGCAATACTTCGCAGCATCTCCATGATTCCGTGGATGGATGTCATGAACTCTTGCCTCCACACAAAGGGTCCGGGCTGGGGAGCTCGCCGAGATCATCACTACCTCCATGACCTCTAGTCATGACACTCTCCTGATATCTTTTGTGTTGGTCACTCTCCACGCTCACCGCACCAAAATGTTAAAACCAAAAAATTGGTCTCTCGTGGAGTTCGGGGTCCCTAGAAAGGGGTGACCTCACACCTACTACACTCAAGAGAATGTAACAGACCAAGGATCAAGAAGCTAGGAACAGACCCTCGGCTCTAGCGCGGAGGTCCCTCCTCACACCCGAAAGACCTTTGAAGTCTCCCCCTCCATAGCCAATGCTGAGCTAGGTGCCTTGGAGGAAGAAAGCAAAGGGGTTTTTGTGGCTAAGATCCAATGCTCTCCAAGGCACCCACAAGGGTCTATTTATAGTTTTCCCAATCCCATGGACCAAAAGGTCAGCAATACCCCTACAACAAATAAGCTTTGGGCCAATAAAAAACATCCACGTTGGAGGGTAAAGGGGGAATTCCACCCCAGGAGGTATAATGGTAAAAGCATGTCCCCGACCCCTCCGGACACCCGAGGCAGGCCGCCTAGGAGAGACCCTGCCCGCAGGCCGGTCTCCCCCGCCAGGTAGGCCATCGGGGCGAGAACCTACACGCAGGCTGGTATCGCCCGCCAGATAGGCCGCCTGGGAAAAACCCTGCCCGCAGGCCAGTCTCGCCCGCCAGGCAGGCCGCCGGGGGGAGACCCTGCCCGCAGGCCGGTCTCGCCCACAAGATAGGCCGCGGGGCGAGACCCTTCCCGCAGTCTGGTCTCACCCGCCAGGCAGGCCGCTGGGGCGAGACCCTGCCCGCAGGCCGGTCTCGCCCACCAGGCAGACCTCCTGGGCGAGACCCTGCCCGTAGGCCGGTCTCGCCCACCAGGCAGACCTCCTGGGCGAGACCCTGCCCGCAGGCCGGTCTCGCCCGCTAGGCAGGCCGCCGGGGCGAGACCCTACCCGCAGGCCGGTCTCTCCTGCCAGGCAGGCCGCCTAGGCGAGACCCTGCCCGCAGGCCGGTCTCACCGCCAGGCAGGCCGGTCTCGCCACTAGGCAGGCCGCTGGGGCGAGACCCTGCCCGCAGGCCGGTCTCGCCCGCCAAGCAGGCCGCCGGGGCGAGACCCTACCCGCAGGCTGGTCTTGCTGCCCCTACCTTGAGCTTAACAAGCTGGGGTGGGTGCCGATCAACTTGTCGTACTCGCCCCCCTAAAAGAGAGGGGAGAGGAGAGGCAGATTTTTCGTCCCCCTATTAGTATATTCCAAGAGTTGGGCCTAAATTGTCCACCAAGAGTGCCAAACCACTCGAAAAGCTTAAAAAATACGAAGCTGTTCTTGTGCATGCCGAGGGGATCCTACTCTGTGAATACGGGGTTGTATAGATATTATGTGGGTTGATGCTCAGGAGATGGAATTGGTGGAGTTGGTTGATGTGCAGGGGATTGAATTGGTGTGGGAGTATAAGTTGGAGAAGAGGATGGTTGTTGAGATGGAGGTGTAGGTATCTGGGAGGATGGAATGCTGGTGGAGGGGACAACTTCTGGGGGTAGGGGATCAACTATTACAGCTCTTGTGGAAGATAGGAGATAGATCTGATTTACTCTAGAGGGGGGTGAATAGAGTAATTAAAACTTTTTGCTGTTTTAAATATATCAGAGTAATAAAATAGGTGATAATATAGTAGTAATAGAAAAAGGAATGCAACCTAAGCAAAACTATTGCAGCACAACAAACTAATCTATCACAGCAAGTTAATCTATCACAGCAAGTTAATCTATCACAATAAGGCAAGAACAGAAAGAAAATAGGCAACCAAACGACACAAGAATTTTATAGTGGTTCCCCAAACAAGGTGCATCCACTCTTCTACCACCCTGGTAGGAATCCACTAGCAGGTTTTTTATCAGGTGACTGCCACCACAAGATCTATTTCCAGGGAGATTTCACAACTCTTTGAGCTTTTGATCAGGTGCCCAAAAATCAAGAATAAAATTTTGAAAGGATTTAATAAACCCTTTATACAAGAGGTGAGAGAGATGATGGTGTCTTCTCTTTATCTAATCAACAGAGAAGATTGGTGGATTGCAGTTGTCAAGACTCCTTCTGAAATCATTTGGAGCCTTGCTCAGGGTGTAGGTCTTCATCCTTATCTTGAAATGATGTACAGGAACTTTCTGACTGATTGATAGTTGTTGTCCTTGAATGTTCCTGTAGAAGAAGTTGAAGAAGACCCTTGATATATGCTTATTGTTCTTCTTCAGTCTTCAGTAAGAGCAAGGATAAAACAGGTTGTTTTCTGCACAGAGAAGAGTTCTGAATATTTCTGTATTCTTTGTTAGTTCCTTGCGCATTACTTGTAGTCTGAAAAGAGAAAAATCTCTTTTATCTTTTACTGTCAAATTCACCTTTGAATTTTTTGAATTTCCAAGCATTAATTGCTGATTATCTGGAGAATGAAAAACTGCTGGAGAATATATGGAATAAGGATAGAAAATAAGGAAAAACTCTAAGTCTGGTACTGGACAGAAATCATCGACCTCTGAACAGATTATGTCGACCGGAGATCCAAGTTCGTCGAGCTGAGAAATCCTGTTCGTCAATCTGCGCTCAGCGAACTACATTCTGCGAATAACTTGTCAATTCTGCGGTCCAAGTTTGTCGAGCACAGAATCTGTCTTCGTTGAGCTGAGTTCAGCGAAAATAAACTGGAAAGAATCTGTTGAAGTTGAACTCCAGATTTCGTCGATCTGAGCTCAAATATCATCGAGCTCAACTCAGAGAATTGGCTCTGAGTTCGTCGATCTGCGATCGACGATCGTCGATCTGCGATCGACGATCATCGAGCTGAGTTCGAAGAATTTCGAAGTGATAATTTTGAACTTTGGTTTCTTCCAAGTCTTTAGTCTCCTGAAGTCTTCTGCTGGCTAGTCCATGAATGTTGAACCTAATGACTAGTCTAACCTCTAGGACTCAAAAACTTGACCATGGTTATACAATGTGGGTCAAACTTAACCTTGTCAGTGAACCTAGCCCAAATCCAACGAGGGATCCAACAATCTCCCCCTATTTGGGTGAGGTCACTAATATGAACAAAAGAAAATAATTACAAAGCAAAAATAATATATCTGGCAGAAAATTGAAATATCCAGCAGATATATACATAATAGAAGCTTTGTGACAGTTTAAACAAATAGAGTTCAGAAATATAAAAACTAGACAAAATAGTCATTTGTTTTTCTTGGCCTTTTCCTTATCAGCTTTTTCAGAACTTTCAGAGGGCTGTCTGAATTTGATTTCTCTATTGGGATTGACAGCTTCTCTTTTAAACATTGTCATGTCAGTTGCTCCAATAATATTGAGAGAAGTGGCTCTTGGAACTACAGTCTCTGGATGCAGGTTCATATAAGCATCTACATTGAAAAATTTGTTAGCCTTGTCATACCTTTTTAGTTCTTCTTTTCTGTAGGATGATATTATAGAGTACTGAGAAGAATCTCTGCCTTCAGCTTTAGCTTTGTTAATCATGGAGAGTCCAACCAGTTCTTGAAATTTGGCCATTCTAGCAGTTGTTTCTTGTTTAGGATCCACAAAGGGGATTGGCGGAGATTCTAGCCTTTTTGGACTATTATCCTTTTCAGATTTATCAACTTTAGATACTCTCTGTTACTTGTCTGTCTTCTGATGTCGCTATTGTTGACTTCTGCTGGAAGAATTCTCTGCTGACTGCTCTCTTGGAATTGAGATCTTGAAGATCTGTCTTGTTGTCTTTGATAAGTCTTAGTATATGAGGTAGATTTCTAAGAAATACTTCTTGAAGCACCTACTGTTGGAGGAGGAGGAGGACCTCTCTAATTCCTTTGAGAAGGAGGAGGAGGAGAGTATCTTCTGCTTTTCTTCCTGGCTTTCTGGTCATTTTTGGATAGCCACATCCATGAAGGCATCCCCGGGTAAGGAGTGATCTTCTGAAGAATATAGTAGGGAGTGTCTGCTTTAGGATTTGGCTTTGAAACAGCCTTATCAGGAGCTTTTTTTTCTTAGCAACTTTCTTCTTTGCTTTTCAATCATCAGACTCATCAGAGTCTTCATCATTATTATCATCAGAAGATCCTAGAGGATTTGCATACAATTCATCAATTGCCTTCAAAATATCATTGGAGATTTGCTTTTCAGCTTGAGGAGGCACTTGAGGTACTGCAGTTTTTGGTTCAGCAACACTTTCAGAAACTAATTTATTCTCTTCTTCTATATCAGCAAGAGTAATGTCATCTAGATTAGGTAAAGGACTATCATCCATTTTGTAGGTGGGAGAGGAGATAGCCTTGGGAGGATAAATAACCTTGGGGGCTGAAATTGGTTCAAGAACATTCTCAGTCATATGTTCTTTTGTGATCACTGGTGCTGCAAAACTGGCCTTGAGTTACTTAGCAACTGCAGGGAATATTGGAGAAGTATAGGGGACTATAACCATAGAATGGTGTTCCTCAAATCTAGATAGAATATTATTGTAAACAAAATTGAATCAATCTAGTAAAGAATCAAGATTAACTGTGGGATTTATAATGTAATCACCAATAATAATTGTTTCTACCACAACTGTGTCAGCCATGTCTGTATCAGAATCTGTAAACAAATCAATTATTTCTGCTGGAGGGGATGCTTCCGTTTAATCATCAGACATCTCAGAATCTACTGCTGCTGCTGCTGTACAAGGAGGAACTGGAGTTTCTTCACAGAACATCCCCCCTGACTGGGTTCAGAGGGTCCTAAAGCCAGTTCTCCAAAAGAAGGGACAGAAGATAGGGCAGCAATTCTGGAAGAGAGAGAGAGATGATGGAAGCAGAGAGAGGAGCAATAGCATTAGTTATAAGTTGCTCAAGACTGGGAGAAATAAAAGCAAGAAGGTCTTTTACTATATCAAAAAAGTTTAGGTATAAGGGTTCAGGAGCAGAGGAGGAGTAGGGAGTGTGATGTCCATAATTTGAACACACAGAGAATGCATGTGAGAAATCTGTGTGGGTGTAGTCTGAAAGTGTGGAAGAGGTAATGGGTGAAATGTCAGTGGGGATGACTAGAGGGATATCAATTGAAGAAATTTCAGTGTTAGAATGGGAAACTGTGGTTGTGGGTGAGAAGATGGGTTCCTGAATTGGAGAGTTATGTGGAGATGGTTGAGGAACAGTAGATTGAAAGTGGGTTGTGAGGTAGATGGAATTTCAGATATATTAATATGAGGTGGAGAATGAGGAGATGTAGTATGTTCTGGAGATGGAACTGGTGTTGGAACTGGTGTGGGTAGATGTCGAGGAGATTGAATTGGTGGAGTATGAGCTGGAGAGGAGGATGGTTGTTGTTGTGGAGGAGGTGAAGGAATTCTGGTGGAGGGAAGGACATCTTCTCGAGGTGGAGGAGTGGATATTACTGCCCTAGTGCTCTCAGAAGTCCGGGAAGAGGAGGAAGTCTTGGATGGCCTTGAGATTGTCCTCTCCCATCTGCCGAAAAGAGTAGATATAAGGCTCATTGAGGCATGAATGAACACTGTCGGGGAGACAAGTAGTTCAGGTGCCTTCTCTTGAAGGAAGATTCCCAGAATCCTCGCAAAACACACTTCTTTCTTTGTATTCTTCTTCTTTATTAACTCAAACAAGATCTATCCCCAGTTTACCTATTTCTTGTTAACCAGAGCACACATGACCATAAATTGGTGTCTGGTGATATAATCGTGGGTTGTATGCTTGCCTAGTAATACCTTACGAATAATGTCTGCAAGAAACTTGTATTGAACAGATAAGTTCTTTTTCAATAATTTATTGGGGTTTCCTCCTGAATGCCTCTGTAACACCCCGAAGTTAATCGAATCAATTTGAGCAAAATCGGGTTTAGGCATGGATGACACGGCCTGGGACACGGGCGTGTCCCAGGGCGTGTCAGGCCTGGGTAGTGTCGAGTCGTGAAGTCGACGAAATTTTGGGTCGACACAGCGGACACGGCCTGCGACACGGGCGTGTCGCAGGGCGTGTCGGGGCCGTGTCGACGATCGGCCTCGATGTCGACGAATTTTCTCGACGATCGTCGAGTGTCGAGTGTCGAGTAAGGACACGGCCTGTGACACGGGCGTGTCACAGGGCGTGTCAGTGGTAGTCGAACTCAACTCGACGATTCGAGCCGAGGCGTGTTTGCGGGACACGGGTGTGTCCTGGTGCACACGGCCAGGAACACGGGCGTGTGCTAGGCCGTGTGCCAGGCCGTGTGAAGTCTCGGGTTGTTTTGAGATTATTTTCGTTGAGGCACACGGCCTCAGACACGGGCGTGTCTGAGGGCGTGTCGGGTACACGGCACGTGACACGGGCGTGTCCCATGGCCGTGTACTATTGGTTTTGAGTGGGTTGTCTGCCGCTTAGAGGGACACGGCCTGTGACACGGACGTGTCACAGGGCGTGTCAGGCCGTGTTTTAGCTTTTCTGGCCAAATCTGAGCCATTTGTTTCCCTCTTCCTGGATCCAATGGCTGGGCTCTGTCCAGGTGTGTTGAAGGCCGAGAAAAAGGGGATTTAATCCCTCTTTCTTCTTCTTCTTCTCCTTCATGTTTTTCCAAGAAAGGGAAGAAGAGAGGCCAAGGCAAGAGGGAAGGGAGGAGTCTTCCAGCTGCTGTAGGAGCTGCGGAGTGCGGAGCGAAGATCCGAGAGCGAATTCGTGAAGGCGAAGCCGAGGCGGTGATTTCCATCCGGCTACTTCATGGCGCCGAAGCGATCTTCAAGGGTAACGATCTCCTTCTTGGACATCGAAGTCCTTCCTTTATGCATGTGCTTGGAATCCTCCACCAAGAGGTGGATTTGCGGAAGTGATTCCTTTGTTGAGTCTGCATCTAGAGCCGGAAAATGGAGTACGACATAGGCATGCTGTGTGAAGCCCATCTGGACCGGTAGTCTGGATTGGTGATGTTCATGGGTAAACCGGAGGAGACTCCGTGGATTTGATGTGATGGAAATGGTTTTCTATTGTGATGAATGGATGGATGTGATGCTGAATATGAGGAGGCTTTGCCAAAGCTCCTGGTTGTGATATGATCAATTGGTAGCACGCCTGGGGAGCTCGTGATAAACCCGGCTGTTACACCACTAGGGTGGGTTGATCTAGTTAGTTAGCGGGATCGATGGGTGGCAATGCTTGGGGAGCCGAGTTAAACCTGGGTTGCTGCACCACATAGTGTGGGTCGATCGGATTAGGAGGGGGGGTCGATGGGTAGACATTGCCTGGGGAGCTTGGATAAACCCGGCGTGCTACACTACATGTTGTGGGTCGACCTACTCTGGTTGTTGCTGTGAGGTTGTACCTCTGTGTGGTTTGGGTGGGATGTCGCCAGCTTGCGAGATTGGTGGACTAGGGCCGGTCAACCAACAAGTTAAAACCTCGAATCATCGGTGTATGACTGGTGGATTCCGGTACGCCAAGAAGGTGCCCTGAGTGCACGGAACGTTTGGTGGATTCCAGCGTTTGTGATGTTATGTGTTTGCGAGCGGGATAAAGAGAATGCTATAGATATGCTGTTTGATGATACTTGATGAGCACTGTATACAGGGAAGGAACCACTACCCCGGGTAGGGGGTAGGGTCGTTATAATGGGTCAGCCAAATGCTGACCGTTACTTTGTTTTCTGGTTTGTCTTGGATGTGAAATTGCAGGTGTTGCGGCTTGAACTGCATAAGCGGAATGGCTAGTTTGATGAGGCCCTTGAAGGCCATGCAGAGAGTTGTGTTTGGATTTCATGTGTGGCCGGCCTGCGTGCCGATGTACGAAATGATTATTGTGCAAAAGAGGAACTTGTAAGGCCATAAGGCCAGGGTGTGTGAGTTGTATACATTCCTGGTGTTTTATATATATATATGTGGTATTTATATAGTGGTGGACATTCTGGTTGGAGTTCATGTGAACAAAAAGAAATGCTGCGCTAGAATGGATGAGTTAAGGATTCGCGTTGATTTTGATTTCCACATGTGATTCCTTCGCTTGTCTGTGATATATGGCGTGGGGCCCCGGCCGGACCCACCATTATATGTCCTGTGACAGGTGGGGGCGTTACAAAGTGGTATCAGAGCCAGGTTTAGATTGTTTGGGAGGAGAGAACATAAATGAACTCATGAATGTCCACTAGGAATGTATGTCATGCACAAGATGTGCGTGAGTGTGTAGTCAATGTAGCAGTACCGTTATGATTGGAAGGATGAATGGTGTTCTGTCCATTGATCGGTGGAGAGGGATGGAGCTGGGCCGTCTGAGCCCCAGCGGTCTGCTGAGAGTGCAGCACCCGTGGAAGCGCCTATGCCTCCCTCGGCAGAAGCCATACGGGTGGTGACGGAGACAGTGCTTGCAGTGTTACAAGCACAGCCTACTGGACAGGCAAGGCCTGGTGCAAGGCAAGAGCATGCTGCAGTGGTGGTGGAGGCGCAAGCAAGTGACGAGTCATTGACACGTTTTATGCACTTTCATCCACCGACGTTTGGTGGAGCGCTTTCCCCAACGCAGGCGGAAGATTGGTTGGCAAGGGTAAAAAGGATCCTGACCGCAATCCGGACGGTCGAGGAACAAAAAGTGTTGTTGGCCACGTTTCTGTTGGAAGGAGATGCGAGATTATGGTGGGATGAAATTGAAGTGCATCACTTGGCTGGTCGAGGATTAACTGACGTTTCCATGGATGAATTCTCCCGAATATTTTTAGCCAAGTATGTGCCAGTGTCGCAGAGGATTGCGATGGAAAATGAGTTTCTCCGTTTGGTGCAGGGTGAGCGAGATATTGATACCTACCTGCATGAGTTTACAAGATTAGGGAGATATGCGGGATCTACCTTTGCGGAGGAAGCACGAAAGACAAATCGATTTTATGAAGGATTGCGAGATGAATTGAGATTGGCACTCCCGAGTTCAGTGAGCCAAGGCTTCCAAGCATTAGTCGATACAGCTCGTGCATTAGAGAAGGATATGAAGCGAGTACAAGCGAATAAGCGACAGGAAAAGTCAGAGTTGAAAGTGTCGCAATTGGATCAATCGGAGTTTCGACGACAAGAGAAGAAAAGATTTAGGCCGGCGGAATCAGCTCCGTCGACTGTTTCTTCGGGGGCGACTTATGGGTCAGGACGTGTGGATACACGTATATGCTATAAATGCGGGCAGCAAGGACATATCGTAAAATTTTGTCAGAATGCCCCTCCAGTGAGTGAGAAAAAGATAGGTGCGTCATATGAAGAAAAGGGAAAAGCAGTGGCCGAGTCATCTGCACCCCGGACGCAACCACGATTGCATGCTATGGACGTGCAAGAGCCGCAAAGCTCAGTTGGCGAAATTCAGCCTCGGGTGTTTAATTTGTCGTTTAATCGTGAATTTCAAAATCTGGAGGCTGAGCGAAAGTGACGTGTGATGTGAAGCACGTCGATGAGCATGGTGATGTAGGTCAACTATGTGTATATCTATATGTGTGATGAATAAAAGTTGCACTTGTGCTTGGGAAGAGATATATAAATTATGTTGTTTTGTGTTGAGATCTTATGTGGCTGATGATGCACAAGTGGAAGTTAGGGATGTTTGTTTGTGTTGTATGTTTGTTCGTTTTTGCGGAGGCTTGGGGGTAAGCTTTGTTGATGTTGTGATTGATTGGAGTCAATTTCGAGGACGAAATTATTTGAAGGGGGGGAGGATTGTAACACCCCGAAGTTAATCGGATCAATTTGAGCAAAATCGGGTTCAGGCATGGATGACACGGCCTGGGACACGGGCGTGTCCCAGGGCGTGTCAGGCCTGGGTAGTGTCGAGTCGTGAAGTCGACAAAATTTTGGGTCGACACAGCGGACACAGCCTGCGACACGGGCGTGTCGCAGGGCGTGTCGGGGCCGTGTCGACGATCGGCCTGGATGTCGACGAATTTTCTCGACGATCGTCGAGTGTCGAGTGTCGAGTAAGGACACGGCCTGTGACACGGGCGTGTCACAGGGCGTGTCAGTGGTAGTCGAACTCAACTCGACGATTCGAGCCGGGGCGTGTTTGCGGGACACGGGTGTGTCCTGGTGCACACGGCCAGGAACACGGGCGTGTGCTAGGCCGTGTGCCAGGCCGTGTGAAGCCTCGGGTTGTTTTGGGATTATTTTCGTTGAGGCACACGGCCTCAGACACGGGCGTGTCTGAGGGCGTGTCGGGTACACGGCACGTGACACGGGCGTGTCCCATGGCCGTGTACTGTTGGTTTTGAGTCGGTTGTCTGCCGCTTAGAGGGACACGGCCTGTGACACGGGCGTGTCACAGGGCGTGTCAGGCCGTGTTTTAGCTTTTCTGGCCAAATCTGAGCCATTTGTTTCCCTCTTCCTGGATCCAATGGCTGGGCTCTGTCCAGGTGTGTTGAAGGCCGAGAAAAAGGGGATTTAATCCCTCTTTCTTCTTCTTCTTCTCCTTCATGTTTTTCCAAGAAAGGGAAGAAGAGAGGCCAAGGCAAGAGGGAAGGGAGGAGTCTTCCAGCTGCTGTAGGAGCTGCGGAGTGCGGAGCGAAGATCCGAGAGCGTATTCGTGAAGGCGAAGCCGAGGCGGTGATTTCCATCCGGCTACTTCATGGCGTCGAAGCGATCTTCAAGGGTAACGATCTCCTTCTTGAACATCGAAGTCCTTCATTTATGCATGTGCTTGGAATCCTCCACCAAGAGGTGGATTTGCGGAAGTGATTCCTTTGTTGAGTCTGCATCTAGAGCCGGAAAATGGAGTACGGCATAGGCATGCTGTGTGAAGCCCATCTGGACCGGTAGTCTGGATTGGTGATGTTCATGGGTAAACCGGAGGAGACTCCGTGGATTTGATGTGATGGAAATGGTTTTCTATTGTGATGAATGAATGGATGTGATGCTGAATGTGAGGAGGCTTTGCCAAAGCTCCTGGTTGTGATATGATCAATTGGTAGCACGCCTGGGGAGCTCGTGATAAACCCGACTGTTACACCACTAGGGTGGGTTGATCTAGTTAGTTAGCGGGATCGATGGGTGGCAATGCTTGGGGAGCCGAGTTAAACCCGGGTTGCTGCACCACATAGTGTGGGTCGATCGGATTAGGAGGGGGGTCGATGGGTAGACATTGCCTGGGGAGCTTGGATAAACCCGGCGTGCTACACTACATGTTGTGGGTCGACCTACTCTGGTTGTTGCTGTGAGGTTGTACCTCTGTGTGGTTTGGGCGGGATGTCGCCAGCTTGCGAGATTGGTGGACTAGGGCCGGTCAACCAACAAGTTAAAACCTCGAATCAGCGGTGTATGACTGGTGGATTCCGGTACGCCAAGAAGGTGCCCTGAGTGCACGGAACGTTTGGTGGATTCCAGCATTTGTGATGTTATGTGTTTGCGAGCGGGATAAAGAGAATGCTATAGATATGCTGTTTGATGATACTTGATGAGCACTGTATACAGGGAAGGAACCACTACCCCGGGTAGGGGGTAGGGTCGTTATAATGGGTCAGCCAAATGCTGACCGTTACTTTGTTTTCTAGTTTGTCTTGGATGTGAAATTGCAGGTGTTGCGGCTTGAACTGCATAAGCGGAATGGCTAGTTTGATGAGGCCCTTGAAGGCCATGCGGAGAGTTGTGTTTGGATTTCATGTGTGGCCGGCCTGCGTGCCGATGTACGAAATGATTGTTGTGCAAAATAGGAACTTATAAGGCCATAAGGCCAGGGTGTGTGAGTTGTATACATTCCTGGTGTTTTATATATATAAATGTGGTATTTATATAGTGGTGGACATTCTGGTTGGAGTTCATGTGAACAAAAAGAAATGCTGCGCTAGAATGGATGAGTTAAGGATTCGCGTTGATTTTGATTTCCACACGTGATTCCTTCGCTTGTCTGTGATATATGGCGTGGGGCCCTGGCCGGACCCACCGTTATATGTCCTGTGACAGGTGGGGGCGTTACAGCCTCATAGTGCTCAACATCTCATATTCATCAGTGTCTATTTCTATATCATCTTCTCTGGTATACAAATCAAAAAATTTCAGTAAGAACTGCAGGAGTTAGAATGACATGTGTGCCGCTGATGGTGCCTATCATGGTATCTGCGTCAGGAGATGTTGTAGTGAAAACCCATTCCCTGATTTCAATTACTAATATTTTGATCCGAGTTGTCATGAACTTCTTTATACTTTGTTCCTCACACAACTATAAGATGTCGATGAATATCTGATCAGTATGAGAGAAGGAGTCAAAATCAACATCAAAACCGGTGTCGAACTTCATTGCTGCAAGGGAGTTTGCCGGAATCGTCATTGTTCGCCTGCAAAAGAAAACAGAGAGATCAAGTGCAAAGGGAATAGAAAGCACGGGACGGAGCTCGAAGAAAACCTAGATATATGGTTTTCAGAATATGAAGCGGCAGACTCCGTCCGACGAAAAATAAAAATTCTTCGATCTGAGTTCGACAAATGGGGATGAGTTCGTCGAACTCCACTCAGAGAATGGAAGTATTCATTCTCTAGGCCCCAAGATCGTCGATCTCGGGTTGACGAACCATACTGGTTTCGTCGATCGTAGTTCAACGAATAATTATATTGGAAATTTGCGTTCGGAGTTCGTCGACTTGAGTTCGACGAACTGTACAGATTTTGTCGATCTGAGTTCGACGAAATCTGTTGAACATTATTATGATTAGGATTTCTCTTATTCTTCTCTTTTTCTTATTTTTTAGTTTTACTTCTGTTTGTTTAACATTATTATTATTATCTATCTTTTTTTACCTTTTTTTGAAACAAATTTTATAGGAGTTGTTAAAATATTAATTTGAATCAGTGGGGGTTGGCTTGATGAAGCACCTAAGCCCAGCTTGTCATTTAGCCTGACATTCACTGTGCATGTGATGTCCATCAACTTGATACTTCTCCCATTTAGGGATTCTTCAAGTTTACTTGTCGATTAAGCGTTGAGAGCGATGAGACCACTCGATGCCTTCGTCGAATCAAATGTTGACTTGTCGAATTAGGCGCTGAGAGCGTTGAGTTCATTCGATGCATTCGTCGAGTTAAATGTTGACTCATCGAATGATGGCATTGAGTGCGTTGAGTTCATTCAACAATTTGTCGAGTCAAGTGTTGATTCGACAAGTTTGGCATTGAGGCGTTGAGTGCACTCAACGATTCGTCGAGTCAAGTGTTGATTCATCGAATATCGACGTGTATACACAACGCTTCATCGAGTCAAGTGTTGATTTGTCGAATATCCGTGTGATACTCGACGAATTTTATTTCGTCCGATTTATTTCCTCTAAGTCCAGTTCGGCACGGACTGCTGGTATGGGTTGTCTCGGTACTTTGTATATAGGGGTTATGTATAGTAAACTGAGAAACACACGCGCAGAGTGAGTTATGGGAATTTTATTTTGACTTAATGCCGAGTCTCCTCTTCTCCCCTCCCGACGGAACTGTTCCGCCAAGTCCGATTCCGCCGATCTCGCCGCCGACTGTTTGTCATCCTTGTCCTTCGCCGGAAAGTGTTTCCAGAGCGCTAGTACTCGTCTCTGTCGCCTCTTTTATTGCAGACCTAGCAGTCTGTGAAGATACAGAACGTTATCTTCCGACCTAGATCTTGTGTGACAAGAGTTTAAGGGTTCTCCCGTTCGTGTGGATCATCTTTAGAGGCGTGGACACTATTCTACACTCGAAACTAAGGCCATTGTCGTTCGTTGGAATCATTCGGAGCATCTTGGTTGAGTATTGACTCAATCCCTCGATGGTAAATTTTATTTACCGCACTTTACTTATTGATTAATGTCCATCGCTAGATCCGAACTATTTTGGATTTTCTTGTTTCATTTCCACTGCGCACAACTGTTGTGACATATAACAAAACCTAACAAGATTGTGGTGGGATGAGTTAGAGCTCCATCACTTTGCTGGGAGATAACTCACTGATATCTCGATGGAGGAGTTCTCGAGATTGTTTCTGGCATGGTATATCCCGTTAGTGCAGAAAATTTCTATGGAAAACCAGTTTCAGAGACTGACTCAAGGTGAGAGTAGTGTGGATGACTACCTGCATGTGTTCACGAGATTGGAGCAATATGCAGTCTCTACATTTACTGATGAGGAGTGCAAGACCAAGCAGTTCTATGAAGAACTATGTGACGATCCGAGGTTGCTACTCGCAGAACTGATGACGCATGGTTTTCTGACCCTAGTCAATACAGCCCGATCTCAGGAGAAGGATCTGAATATGGTTCAAGGTAAGAAGGACTTGGCTATGAAGAGGTCGGAATTTAAAGTTCTAAGTTCATCGAAGACTGGGCATCAGAAGTGGGACAAAATGCCCAAAACTTTTGGACTGACTACTTTGTTTATTACTACTAGAGCATCGTTTGGGCAAGGATGCCCAATTCATTATTATAACTGTGGAAAGCCAGGACACATGGCCCGCGAGTGTTGGAGTGGCAAGTCGGAGAAAAAGATAGGAGCATCATATGCTGAGAAAGGGAAGACTGTGGAGTTGACCGTATCCAATCATGCTTCGGCCCAACCAAGAGTCTAGAACCTTGGCCAATAGGAGGCCATCAAACAAGGTGATGTGGTTACAGGTTTGTGTTAGATTTTAATCGTAATACTTTCTATACCTTACGCCTTATACATTGGTTATACAACTGTCGTGTTTTAGGATTTGTCGTATTTATAGACTATCCGTCTTGAGCACTGTTTGATACAGAAGTTTCACACTCTTTCCTATCTGAGGACTTCGTATCATGCATCAGAGAGCCTTCTTATATGGAGAATGATAGATTGGATGTGTTGTTGCTTAACGGGTGTTCGATGCGCACTAATACGTTCTGCTGCGTTAAGGTGCTGACAGGAAGTCGCGCTTTTGACTTGGAAGCGTCACTACTGTTGATAGTGGAGTTTGACGTGATCTTTGGCAGGAATTGGCTCTCAAAGCAACGTGCTTTTATTTATTGTAGTCTGAAGATGGTCAAACCGGGGCTGAACATAAGTCATGAAACTACTTTCTCTGGTCTGAAGGGATCTAGCAAGTCGTTGATGTCTGCTCTCCAAGTAGTCAAAGCAGTTCATGAGAGTGCGGAGTTGATCTTCACCTTATTAAAGGCTAAGAAGCCCAAGCCTGATTTGGTCAGTAGTCTGGTGGTGTCAGAGTTTACTGATGTTTTCCTCGAAAATCTCCCTGGAGGTTTACCTTAGAGAGAGATCGATTTCACCATTGAGTTGGTACTAGGTGCCAAACCTGTGTCGCGGTCTCCTTATTGCTTAACACCGAGAGAGATGGCGGAATTGAAGGCGCAACTTTAAGAATTGATAAAGCATGGGTATGTGCCTCCAAGTTCGTCGCCTTGGAGCACCCCGGTCCTCTTCATGAAGAAGAAGGATGGAAGTATACAGCTGTGTATCGATTATCGGGAATTGAATAAGCTGACAGAAAAGAACAAGTACCTGATTCTGAGTATTGATGATCTGTTTGACCAGCTAGTTGGATCAACTGTATACTCAAAGCTAGATCTGAAGTCTGGATATTATTAGTTGAGAATCCTGGGAAGTGATATCCCCAAGACAGCATTTAGTACAAAATATGGACATTACGCGTTCACTGTCATGCCTTTTGGGCTAACAAATGTGTCATCCATGTTTGTGAACTTAATGAACCGGATGTTCATGGAGTATTTGGATCGGTTCGTGATAGTCTTTATTAATGATATCCTAGTGTACTCCCAGTCTGAGGATGATCATACAGAGCATTTACATATTGTTCTGGAGACCTCGAGGAGTAGTAAGTTGTACGCCAAGTTCTCTAAATGAGAGTTTTGGCTATCTTCAGTGGCATTCCTTAGTCACATTGATAGTAGAGAGGGAATCGCAGTGGATCCGACAAAGATCATTACGATACAGAAGTGGCCTGTATTGTATTCTGTGGCGGAAGTCCGAAGTTTTTTGGGGCTTGCCGGCTACTACAAGCGCCTTGTGGAGTACTTCTCGCGGATAGTGTTACCCCTCATGACCCTGACAAGGAAGGATCAGAAATTTGTGTGGACACCAGCATGCGCACAAGCATTCAAAGAATTGAAAAGTCGTGTTGGGTACTATATCCACATTAACCCAGATTTGATGAAGTCACCCTTGAACTAAGATGAATTAAGTTGTATTTGATGCTTTGTTTAAGTTATGTGTTTGCAGGAATCTAATGGAAAGTGTAGACCAATGTCAATCTACAATGGGTCACCAAATACAGGACCATACAATGTAATCCCTCATTGTGTGATCCAAGGTGTTGACTCATGTGTAGTCTTTCTATTGGGATACACTTCTTATTCAAGCACTAGGACTGATTGGAAAAGAATTGATGCTTGTTTCACCAAAGCAGAAGATATTTTTGTTTAGAGAAGTTTACAAAGTAATTTACTTGAGTAGATCCCTACCTACTCGAGTGGAATACCTAGTCTATACTCGAGTAAGAGTCTTTGCACTCGAGTAAGAAAATTATCTCTCGTGTAGCTAAGTTAACTACTCGAGTAGATTCCCTCTTGTTCTCAAGTTAACAGAATTTCTTCACTGAATATTTTCTAAGTAAAATACTCAAGTAGCCATATAGATACTCGAGTAGCTCATACCTTCTGTCTCGAGTTACAGAAGTCTGCACCTCGTGTAATTTCTATTTACTCGAGTAGTTGAGTCATGTACTCGAGTAGTTCATCAATTACTCGAGTAGTCTAGAGTTTATACTCGAGTAACCAGAATTTCTTCCCTCAGAATTTCTCTAAGTCAATTACTCGAGTAGCTATTTCCATATACTCGAGTGGTTCTTATCCTCTCGAGTAGTTCAGCTTCAATACTCGAGTAGCCCAGAATTCCAGTTCAGAAAATATTCTAAGTCTCTGACTCGAGTAGTTTTTCTATCTCTCGAGTAGTTCATCCCTTATTACTTGAGTAGTATTTCTTGTATTCGAGTAGTCCAACTCCACTACCCGTATAATTTTTTAAGCACTCGAGTAATTCACTTTGGTACTCGAGTAGCTGGTTATCATTTCCAATTTTTCTTCAAGTAGATACTCGAGTAGTCATCTTCAGCTTACTCGAGTAGTTTTTTATAGTACTCGAGAAGTCATCTTCAGCCCTCTCGAGTAGTTCTATAAAGTACTCGAGTAGTCATTTCTTCACTCGAGTATGTCACTTCAGCGTTCTGAAAATTTCATTAAGTCCAGATTGACAGATTCCTTAATAAGCTTTGATGTGATTGGTCCACGTGTACCTCATTATGAATTAATTATGACTGTTATTGAGAATCCTATATAAGGTCTTGTCAAACCGACAAACACTAAGTAAGAAGAAGATTAATCAGAAGTTTTTGCAGCCGATTAATTTCTAAGTTCTTTGTTCCTCTCTTTCTCTTCAAGAAGTGAAAGCCGTCGCCGCCACCGATTATCATCCGGCTAGGGTTTTCGATATCAGAGGATTCAGATTAAGAAGGTTTTACAGATCGAGATTTCCGCACAACTCTTCATCTTCTATTCGATCGTGTGAAGCCAAGAAGATCCAGATCTGATTTTGCCGAGATTTTCTTCACCTCTCTGATAAAGCCGCAAAGTCTAGAAGAGGAAGATCTGGGTCGGTAGTTTGCAGATCTGATAAAGATTCATTGTTTGTATTTCTATACACATTTTATTTCATTCTTGTAGGAGAAGTTTTCTCCGAGTGTAGGAGCATTTGACTCCGAGATTGTAGAAAGTTTTACCTTCCGAGTGTAGATCCGCTTTGTGGATCAAGATTGTAGTAACGTTGTTCCGAGACGTAGGATTGGTTTTCAATCCGAGATAGTGGAGTAGCCGAGTCTAGTGTAGTGTTAGATCGATGAGGGAAAGTGGATGTGCCCAAGGTTGGGGAACCACTATAAATCTTTCTTCACCTGTGATTGATTGGTAGATAGTTCTGTGCATAGATCTAACTTTTTATTCTGCAAAAAGACGCACATCTCACCTATTTACCCCCCTCTAGGTGATTTAGACAGACAACTAATAACTTTCAATTGGTATCAAATCGAGGTTGATCATTAAAAGGTTAACACCTTGATCAGACCCTTCTATAGTTGTCTTTTGAGATCTACCAAACATGGACAAGGCTAATGATTTTGCCAAACTTCCTTTGTGCACCAAGAATAACTTTCCCATGTGGAAAGAGAGAATCAAATTCTTTATGGAAGCTGTGGATCCAAGGATCTTCATGATAGTTGAAGAAGGTCCCTACATTCCCATGACAATCTCCACAATAGATCCAACCAAGAAAGTTCCAAAGAAACTAATGGATCTAGATAAGGACGAGATTGCACTTATGTCATTAGACAAAAAGGCCAAAAACATTATAGCAAGTGTAGTCGATGACTTCATGCTGCAAAACCTGATCCACTGCCAGTCTGCAAAGGAGATGTGGAAGTCCCTAGTTACCTTGATGGAAGGTACAGAAGAAGTGAGGGATGATAGAAGGTCCCTTCTAAATCAAAAGTATGAAGCTTTCTGACAAGAAAACAAGGACACCATTGCTGACACATTTGAGAATTTCTTCAAGATAGTAAATGGCCTAAGGGTCTATGGCAGAGTCTTCACTAATGGAGAATTGAATGACAAGTTCTTGAGATCCCTAACTAAGGAATGGGATAACAAGGTCTGTGCCATCAGAGAGTTTGGAAAATTAGCCGAGACAGATCCACAGAATCTCTTCGGGAAGCTTATGTCATATGAGCTTCAACTCAACACTAGGAAGGCTGAAGAAGAGAAGAGTAGGTCTACATTCAAAGAGAAGTCTGTTGCTTTAAAGGCAGAAACCTCAAAGAAGTCAAAGGTTGTTTCTCCTGCTCCAACACAAGAAGTGAGTGAAGAAGAAACTTCGGAGCCAAGTACCTCAGGCTCTGAGCTATCTGAAGGATTGTTCTCACTACTCTCACAACAGTTTAAGAAATTCTTGAACAAGAAGAAGCACTGGAAAGGCAAGGATGCCTCTTATAGAAGATCACGACGTGATGGTGATCGTCAAATAAAAGGCTCAAGTAGCCTCGACAGGTATACTCTTAAACAGAATAAACATATTTCCACTGGCATTATTTGCTACTGCTGTAATAAGCCAGGACACGTTATTGCTGACTGCCCCCATAAGAAGGAGGGTGGAAAAAGAGAGGAAAAGAGGTCCTCATATAACAAGAAGAGGACAGAGAAGAGCTTAATAGCCAAAAAGGGCAAAACTCTTAGTGACACCGACTCATCAGAGTCGAGTGAAGAAGAAGAAGCCTATTTTGGGCTTATGGCTCAGACAGATGACGAACAAGAGCCCCGGTTCACTGGGAAGGTAAACTCTCACACTCCTCTTTCAGAATTTGAAGCTTCTGAGCATGATCGTAAGGACAGCTTTTCTGACGACGAGTCTGAACTCATGACCCAGTATAAGGAGTTGATCATGGCTTACGACAAATGTCGCCAAGTCGTGAAAACTCAGGCTAAAGAGATAAAGTCTCTAAAAGCTGAAGAGAGCATCTTGAGAGAAGAAGTCGCTAAGACTGACTCACTCAAAGAGAACCTCAATAATGCTATTGAAGAATATAACAAAGCTCTTGAGCACCTTGACCTAAAAGAGAAAATCATCAAAGAGTTGGAAGAACAACTCGCTGATGAGAGGAAACTTGTTGAAAGTTTCTCGAAGCCTAAGACTGTTCTTCCATTTGTTGCTGAATTCTCAACGAAGGTCAAGGGTGCTGGACTAGGCCATGAAGAAGCTCTTAGCAAATCTTCTAGGAGAAATAAGGCCCAACAAAAGAATAAGGCCGCCAAGAAGGCCTTGGCCAAAGAGAAGGGGAAAGCCCCTCAAGATCAGACCACGTTCAAAAAGGTCATATTCCCTTCAAATGAGTTTGATCTTGACTCTTCCTACGGACACTTTGCTAGGCCTACCTATATAGAGACAAAGTCCTGTTATCAAGGATGGAATCGCCACAAAAATTTTGGTGAAATTGTCTTTAAGGCACCTTACGAAGAAGTGATTCTTCAGAGCTATGGCCCCTTCAATCATGGACATAACTTCAAGAAGACACCAAAGGCAAAGCCTGTTGTAGAAAAGCCAGTGAAGGAGAAGAAAACATGTGATTGTCATCATCATGAAGCTTCTTCCTCCAAGAATGTTGCCCCCGCTAGACCACAACTCCAAAAGGTCAAGCGAGAGAACATAAGGCAAAGATACAACAGATTTGACTGTTGGTGTTGTGGCAAAATTGGTCACTTTGCCATCGATTGCTGGTTTAATCCCAGAAATGCTGCAACCCCTCATGTTGGCAATATGAGAAAGACCACTCCTAATGCTAATATTCGTAGGGGGAGTGTTCTAACCCGAGACCAAGGACCCAAACATATTTGGGTTCCTAAGGCAAACTGATTGTGATTGCAGGTTTGTCCAAAGGCCACCAAAACGTCAATCTGGTATTTGGACAGTGGATGCTCTCGGCATATGACCGGGACAAGAAGCCTAATTCAGAATTTTTCTCCAGTCGTGAATGGACCAAAGGTCATCTTTGGAGGTTCAGACCGAGGAATCACCAAAGGCTACAATATGATTACGAACGGTAGTGTATCCTTCTCAGACGTAGCTTATGTTGAAGGTTTGGAACATAACCTTATAAGCATAAGCCAACTCTGCGATAAAGGATACATAGTTGAGTTTCACGCTGATAAGTGCCTGATAAAATCCGTTGATAATATGGAAACAATTCTATCTGACACTCGAAGCAGAAACATATTTTGTTTAAATTTCATTTGTATAGACTCTTCTACACTAGTGTGCTTTTTAGCAAAAGATAGTGCATCTCTTGGTGACCAATGACATAAGAGACTAGCACATATTAATTTCAAAACTATTAATAAATTATTTTCAATGAACTTAGTACGTGATGCCCCAAATGTCAAGTACGTAAAAGATAGACCTTGTCATGCATGTGTAAAAGGCAAGCAAACAAGGGCTACCTTTAAAAGCGTTATTGGCAAAGATTCTAATAGATGTTTACATCTACTGCATATGGACTTGTTTGGTCCACTACAAATTAGAAGTTTGGGAGGTAAGGATTATACGTTAGTGATTATTGATGATTACTCGCGCTTTGCGTGGGTGTTCTTTCTGAAACACAAGTCAGATACCTTCGACATCTTTACTAATTTTGTCAGGCAAGTCCAGAATGAATACAACTGCTCCATAGTAAAAATCAGAAGTGACAATGGAACAGAGTTCAAGTCTGGGGCCATGACTGAATTTTGTGAAAGCTTGGGTATCTTTCATGAGTTTTTCTCTCCTCGTACTCCACAATAGAACGGAGTGGCTGAGAGAAGGAATAAGACACTCATAGCGGCCTGCAGGACCAGGTAGAGTGATGGCTCACTACCGGAATATTTCTGGGCTGAAGCCATCAACACTGCATGCCACGTGCAAAATCGAGCACTCATAAACAATAACCACTATAAGACACCATACAAACTTCTAAAGGGCAGAAAACCAACTGTCTCATATTTTAGAATCTTTGGTTGTAAATGCTTTGTGCTTAACAATAGTAAGTATCATACTAACAAGTTTAGCGAAAAGAGTTTTGAAGGTATTTTTGTAGGATATAGTAGCCAAAGTAATGCATACATGGTATTTAATAGAAAAACCCTGGTTGTAGAAGAATCAATACATGTTGTATTTGATGAGACGAGCTTGCTGCAAGGAAACTCCTCTAGTGTGCTCATTGAATATGCAGGTACAAAGTTGAAAGAACTCAGCTTGGATGATTCGTCTGAAGATAAAGGTGAAAAGTTCATCAAGATCACCACTCCAACCCTTATTGGAGAGGTTGATGATCAAGATGAAGAAGTCATCCAAGATGAAGAAGTCACTCCGGTGGTTGAAGAGAATCCAGATGCAAAGACTCTAGAACTCAGACATCTGAAGGATCACCCCATGGACCAGATCATAGGAGATCCCCTGAATGGTGTCAGAACTCATAGAGGTACAACTAACGAAAATTTATATCTAAGTTTTCTCTCACAGGTTGAACCAAAGAAGTTTGAGGAAGCGAACTCAGATGCATCGCGGATAGTGGCAATGGAAGAAGAACTAAATCAATTCAAGCACTGCAAAGTATGGAAACTTGTTCCAAGACCCAAAGGTAAGAACGTTATCAGGATAAAATGGGTCTACAAGAACAAGATGGACGAGGATGGTGAAAGATATTGACCCTAAACACCTAGAGGGGGGGTGTGAATAGGTGACTTGAATCTTTTTAACTTTTTAGGCAGCAATCAGATAATATCACAGAATTATATCTACTTTATCACAGTACACATTCAGCAATCACAGCAAACCACAATCACACAGTAGACACAGAGATTTATAGTGGTTCCCCAAGCTTTGGGTACATCCACTTTCCCCCTTCGCCTATCTAGTAGTGTACTAGATTCGGCCAAACTTCTCCACTATCTCAGAACCCAAAATTGGTTCCTACACCTCAGGACCAAGGCCCTACAACTCAGCTTTTCCACAAAGCCTACACTCAGCCACAAAGGCCTACACTCAGCCACCAAGGCCTACACTCAGCCACCAAGGCCTACACTCAGCCACCAAGGCCTACACTCAGAGATTTAACTCTCCTACCCTCAGCCTTTATAAATACAGGCTTACAAGACTCAGATCCAAAGGATCCTACAAGATAAAAATGAATACAATTATGTTAACTCAACAACTCAGTGAATAGAGAGATGAGATGTGAGTTTCTTGATGAGTTCTTGGAAGAACTCAGCTGAAATCAATCTGACTTAGCTTTCTTCAAAGCTTCTTGAAAGTAGAACTCAATAAGATTGACTCCTTCTGCAGTTGATCCTTGATCTCTGCTACTTAAGATTCAGAATAAATCTGAACTCTTCTTCTCAGTCTGGTTCCAACAACTGATTTCTTGGATGAAGCTCTCTCTCTCTCCAACTTCTTAGATCTTCACTCGAAAGCTAGATCTTCTTCTTGTTAATGATCACTTGGACTTGTTTTCAATCCTCAATTTCTGTAGACAGTGTAAGCCTATTTATAGGCCTTCTTCATGGTAACCGGCTGGTCCGGTCCATAACTGTTTTCTGACAACTCTGACAGGTGCTGTAGACCGGCTGGAACGGCAGCTGTCAAGTCATCCAGTCAGTTCTTGAAAATTCTCTAACTGTCTGAAAGTGTCGAGACTTTCTGTCTTTACGTGTCGACACTTATAGACCAAGTGTCGACACTAGTTGTCTAAGTGTCGACACTAGCCTACAAGGTGTCGGCACAACTCCTTGTGTTGTAAATTCTATGTCTCGACACAGCTTCTTCTTCATGTGTCGACACTGATAATGTGTGTCGACACAAGTCCTTGTACTTCAGTATTTTGCTGAATTCTTCTAAGTGTCGACACAACACTTTTGTGTCGACACATCTTCATGTGTTGTACTTGTTAAGTGTCGACACTGCTTCTTGGTGTCGACACATGTCTTCAGTGTTGATACTTGTTGAGTGTCGACACAGCTCCTTGTGTCGACACTTTCTTCTTCTGTTGAGACTTCAGTTGTGTGTCGACACATCCCCTTAGTGTCGACACTTGTACTTAGAATAATTTGTTGAACTTGCTGATCTTTGCTAAGTGTCGACACAGCTCCATGTGTCGACACTTTCTAAAAGTGTTGACTCTTTTGTTGAGTGTCGACACATTGTTCTGGGTGTCGACACTTATACTTAGTCTCTGCTAACTTTTGCTGAGTGTCGACACTGCTCCAAGTGTCGACACTTTCTGATGTAGACACAGCTTCACTGGGTGTCGACACAACTGTTAAGTGTCGACACTGCTTCACTGCACTTTCTTCATTGAGTGTCGACACAGCTCCTTGTGTCGACACTTTCTGTCTGGTGTCGACTCAGCATCCCTGGTGTCAACACTGCTTACCTGGGTGTCGACACAAGTCTTCTTAAGTGTCGACACTTTCCCTCTGGGTGTCGACACATGGACTTAGAAACTTTTTGCTTCATTCCTGCAAATACTTAACCTGCACAAATAACTCAAAAGCACATCAAATACATTTTGATGTATATCATTGAGTTGGGTGAGGCTTCTTCAAATCAGGTACATTTAAACCAATGTACCCAACAATCTCCCCCTATTTGGAGAAGTCATAACCCTTAGTCAATGATATACACCATTCATAATTAAATTACAAAATGATGTAAAACAGAATTATATATAGCAGGGTAATCATAAACATGTATCAATCAAATATGTATACATAGACATCATTACAGAACAAATATGAAATAGATTTAACATATAACACATTGTTCTAATATCTGCCATATTCATTTTCAGAAGTTTACAGAATGTTTTACATCAAAAAGATTACATAGTAAACTATAAGAAAATTCTAATTCTATTTCTGTTCAGGCTCTTTGATCACTATTCCTTTTCCAGCTTGTACTTTGGCTTGAACAGGTGCTTCAGCAACTTCAGCATCAGCATGCTTCTTGCCTTTCAAGTCCTTTTTCTTTTGTTCTTCTGCTTTGATCTTTTGCCTTTCAAAGTAATGGTAAGGCTTAGGAAAGTACTTGCTAGGCTCCTGAGCAGTAGGAGGTAGCTTTCTCATCTTGGCCTTCCTTCTATATTGAACTATGGCCTCCTGCCTTGACTCATGTTTCCTCCATTCCACTTCAGAAAACCACTTGTTCCTGTCTTGAATGTTATCTTTGGCAGCTTTCCAGGCAGTCAAAATAATATTCCTAGAGGTGGGGCTCCACTACTCAGAGTCTGGTCTTTGTTCAGCTTGCTCCCTGAACCTCTTCTTAGATAATCTGGTTTCTTCTTCAGCTTGCTCTTTTAAGATAGCTTCTTGCATAGCTTCAGAGACTGGCTGTACAACTTTCTCTAGAATAACATTGTCCTTACCCCCAGGTGGGCTATACATGGACTGTATATCAGTATGTATTATGTCAAAATCTGGAGGAGGGTAGATAACTTGAGCTACTTCAGGTTGCTCCCCTCCTAGATATGCAGGGTTGATTCCAGATTCAGCAACATCATTGTCATCACATAGAGGAGGATATCCAAGAGTGGCTCTGATGGAATTTGAAATCCATTTGGCATGCTCAGAGTCAGCTTTGACTAAGACCCTCTCCCCCTTTATGACTTCTCGTTTCATATGATCCCTTAAGTCATCTTTCTGAAATCGAATTTGGGCATTTAAATAATTAACTCCATCCTTGTAGAAAGGTTTGAGCCTTTGGAGTTTGTCAGTGATGATCTTTTGAGAGTCTTGAATTGCAGTTGTTACAGCAGTTAAGTTCTTTTGCAGTTCTTGATCAAAATCTGCCTTTGCAGTAGCAAGAGAAGTTGGCAGGCCAGAAGCAATGTTAGTCATTTCTGTGACAATTGCATTATGAGATTCTGTCAAATTATCATTCATCCTAATCTGATTTTCAAGTACATAGCCTTGCTTCAATGCAATGTCATCAACTTGAGCTTTAATCTTTTCTTGATGTGTAGCCAAGTACACCACTGCATTTCCTCCCTTGTGCAAGCAGTCTGTCATTTCTTTCTTATTAAGATTCATTTCAAATCTTATTGACTTTATATCCTGGGCAAGAGCAAACTGAAATGACTTGTGCCCTTCACCCGCATACTTCTCAATTGCTTTTCTGTGCTCATCCAACTTGATCTGCATAGCAACCATCAGTGCACTATAATCAATTGATGGTGCTGGCTGAACTATAGGCTGTGGTGCTATAGTTTGGAGAGCCTTCTTGTAACTCTGGCTTCTTCTTCTAAATACCTGAAATTTCTGCTTCTTAGCCCTTAAAGTCTCCTCATCTTCAGAGGCAGATGTGCTGGCTATCTCTACCCTCTCCTTAGGTAGTTCTTCAACAGCTTGGGGCTTTTCAGGTTCTTCAACATGAACTACTTGCTCCCCCTCAATTGGAGCATTCTCTCCCTCAGCAGCAGCATTGTCCTTGTCAAAGTCTTGTTGATCCAGATTTAGAAATAAATCTTCCATTGTATACTCTTGTGGAGAATGAGCTGGAGAAACTCTGGGCTCATCAATCACTGGATCAGATACATCTTGAACTGTAACAGATGTGTCTTCCATGACAACATCTGGGACTTGACTAGGAATCTGTGGTTGCTGATAAACATCAGACAAATCAGTATCTTCTAAATGAAAATCTATAGCATTAAGCTCAGTGATTACCTCTAGGATGATGTTTGTAGCTTGCTCACTCTCTAGTGTAGTTGGTTCTTCTACAACTAGATGCTCCCCCTGGATTTTATCCTTGTGTATGGGGCTAGCTTGAGGTAGCTCCCCCTGGATTTCAGCAACATTTTGAGGAGCTGGAGACTTCACAGCAGTTTCTGTGTCTTCATCCTCATCAGTTGAGAAAACCACTTGTTCTTCACTGTCAGAGCTGCTAGTGGACACTTGAGCCACTGGAGCAGTTTTCCTCTTCTTCTTTGGAGGTGATACTTTTTCAGAAATTATCTTCTCATGGGTTGGCATCTCCTTAGTCAACACCCTGTCCCATCTGGAGAATATCCTCAAATCCATTTTTCTCATATGGTTGATTTTGCTTCCAGCAGCCTGACCCATAACTTCAGGTATAACACCAGCAAGGTAAAGACTTAAAATTCTGCCCAGGTTGGGCTTCTTCAGGCTTTCCTTGATTTTCTCAAACACTATAACAGACCAGTCAGTGTTCAGAGTGAAGATAATCCTGGTCATAATGCTGAACATAGAGGCAGATACCCTATCATGCCCTCCTGGCTTACTGAGGATTACTTTGCCAACAATCTCAGACAGAAATTTCCCTTGGCTGTTCATGCCCTTTCTATTAAACACTGATCCAATCTTCATCTTAGAATCCAGACCACACCAGGTTAGAGTTTCCCTGGTCTTTGAAGCAGTAACCTCATCTTCCTTTTTAGTTCTTGGCAACTGGAGGATCTTCCTCAAGCTCTTAGGTGATACCCTCACTTTCTCACCATGCACCCTGGATTTGATCTTGAATCCAGTTTCGTCTACCTTAGCTCCATTGAGGAATTCCAAGACTTCCTTCTTCCAGATCTTTGTAGGCTCTGAAACAAGATATTCTAACCCTGAGTTGGCAACTAGAGTTACTACTGTCTTGATTTCTTGGTCGGCATCATCAAAAGCATTGCGCACCAGCTCGTAGCCTTCGTTGACGTTCTCCTCAAGCTTTGGCGCCATTAGGGTTTGTAGAATTTGACTTGAGAGAAGAGAGGTGTCGACACAGAAGTTTGGTCTCGAAACTTTTGAAAGCGTGTCGACAAACTAAGGCAAAATCCTATTTATACCTTTCTAGGTTTGAAGATGAAAAGACGGGTAGCTAACTTAAATTGTGTCGACACTGGCAATAAGTGTCGACACTGACTTATAATGTCTCGACACATATGTGTCAACACAAGTTTAGTCAACAGATTATATGTGTCGACACTTGTTTATGTGTCGACACCACTCAACTCGACATTTAGTCGAGACTTTACTTAGAGAATTCTGAGTAAAATTTAAGTGTCGACACCACTTTGGATGTGTCGGCACCTACTTGACATGTGTCGACACTAATATTCTGAAGTGTCGACACCAACTTCCTAGATGTGTCGACACCTTTTTCCTGAAGTGTCGACACCTACTTTCTGTGTCGACACTGAAATCTCTATGTGTCGACACCTTTTTACTTAGCCATTTCCAATTCTGTAAACTTACTCTAAGTTTATCATTCTTAGTTCAATTTTAAACCTATTGAACTTAGCTTCTTCTAGGGGCTTAGTATACATATCAGCTAGTTGATTATCTGTCCTAACATATTCCAATAAAATATCTTCTCTTTCTACATGCTCCCTAAGAAAATGATATTTAATTTCAATATGTTTTGTTCTACTATGGGATACAGGGTTATTGGCTATTGAAATAGCACTAGTAGAATCACAAAAGAGTGGAGTTCTACTTACCTGAATTCCATAGTCCTCAAGCTGATGTTGTATCCATAGAAGTTGAGCACAGCAACTTCCAGCAGCCACATATTATGACTCTGCAGTGGAGATAGCCACACTTGTTTGCTTTTTGCTACTCCATGAAATTAGTCTTCCACCTAGGAATTGACAGGTTCCAGTAGTGCTTTTTTTATCTTCTTTGCATCCTGCAAAGTCTGCATCTGAATAACCTGTTAGTTCAAAATCCCCATTCCTAGGGTACCAGAGGCCTAGATAGGGAGTGCTCTTTAGATATCTCAATATCCTTTTGACTGCTGTCAAATGAGACTCTTTAGGGCAGGCTTGATATCTTGCACAGACACATGTAGCATACATGATATCTGGTCTACTTGCAGTCAAATATAATAGGGAGCCAACTATCCCTCTATACAAGGTTTCATCTACAGGTTTCCCTGCATCATCCTTGCTAAGAGACATACTTGACCCCATAGGAGTCTTCATGGTACTGGATGACTCCATACCATACTTCCTTATGAGTTCTAGGGTGAACTTAGACAGACATATGGATAAACCATTCTCATTCTGTTTAACTTGGAGACCCAAGAAAAACTTAAGCTCTCCCATACTACTCATCTCAAATTATCCTTGCATAAGTTTTGCAAACTTTTTGCAAAGACTACTTTCAGTAGACCCAAATATTATATCATCTACATATATTTGGACTAGTATTACTTTGCCTCTAGATTCCCTAAGGAATAGAGTCTTGTCTATTTTCCCCCTTGTGAACTTGTTCTCAATGAGGAAACTAGACAGGGTTTCATACCAAGCCCTAGGGGCTTGCTTTAACCCATATAAAGCTTTCCTAAGTCTATAGACATGATTAGGTAGAGTTGAATCAACAAAACCTGATGGCTGTTCCACATAGACTTCCTCTTTAAGATTACCATTCAGAAATGCTGACTTGACATCCATTTGGTAAACTTTGAATCCTTGAAAGGTTGCATAGGCAAGAAACATCCTTATGGCTTCCAGTCTGGCTACTGGAGCAAAGGTTTGATCAAAGTCAATACCTTCTTCTTGCCTATATCCTTTAGCAACCAATCTTGCTTTATTCTTAATGATGACCCCTTGTTCATTCATCTTATTCCTGTAGATCCACTTGGTTCCTATTATATTGTGGTCTTTAGGTTTAGGAACAAGTTCCCAGACCTTGCACCTCTTGAACTGATTCAGCTCTTCTTGCATTGCTTCAGTCTATTGTGGATCTAGAATGGCTTCTTCAAACTTCTTTGGTTCAACTTGAGATAGAAAACTGGAGTAGATTGTTGCATTCAGATTTCTGCTCCTTGTTTGTACCCCTTGTCTTGGATCACCAATGATCTGCTCTACTAGATGATCTCTAAGATGCCTATTGGCTGGAGGCATCCTGACTTCTGGTTGAACCTCTTCAGTTCCTTCATCTTGCTGCACTCCTTGTACTTCTTCTACAATAGGTACATGTAGTACTCCCCCTGGACAGCAGCCACTATCTTCTACTTGCTGTCTTGCATCAGATCTTTCTTCTATAGTGAGCTTGTCCATCTTCTTTGTTATACCTGTGGAGCTGCATACACTACTAGATAACTCATTATTAATAAGTTTAGTCTCATCAAATACTACATGTACAGATTCTTCTACAACTTGTGTAGACAAGTTGTAGACTCTATAAGCCTTACTGTTATTGCTGTACCCAACAAAAATTCCCTCTTGGGACTTGGCAGCAAACTTAGTCAAGTAAGACTTTCCATTGTTAAGTATGAAGCACTTACAACCAAAGATCCTGAAGTAGGATAGATTTGGTTTCCTGCCTTTCACAACCTCATAGGGGGTCTTGTTGAGGCCTTTAGTAATGGTATCCCTATTAATAACATGGCATGCAGTATTAACTGCTTCAGCCCAGAAATATTCTGGTAGTGATGTATCACTTAATAGGGTCCTACCTGCCTCAATCAAGGTTCTATTTTTCCTCTCAGCAATGTCATTTTGCTGAGGTGTTCTAGGTGAAGAAAACTCTTGAAATATCCCAAAGTCTTCACAGAGTTTTGCCATACTCTCAGACTGAAATTCAGTACCATGGTCACTTCTAATCTTGACCACTGTACTGTTTAGTTCATTCTGAATTTGCTTGACAAAGTTATAGAAGACACTAGGTGTTTCAGATTTCTATCTTAAGAAGAACACCCAGGAAAACCTTGAGTAGTCATCTACAACTACAAAGGTATAGACCTTCCTACCTATGCTGTGAACTGGCATTGGACCAAAGAGATTCATATGCAAGAGGTATAAACACCTCACAACATCTTTGTTTTCTATGCTTCTAAAGGTGGATCTAGTCTGCTTGCCCTTTTGACAAGCTGAGCAAATACCATCTTTAACACACTTAACTTGAGGACCATTCCTCACTAACTCTTTGCTAAAGAGTTTGCCAATTGTCTTGTAGTTTAGATGGGCTAGCCTCTTGTGCCATTTGACACAATGAGAAACTTTCTCATTAGCTACAAGACACACTGGAGAACCATTGTTCTCAACCATAATGTCTAAGCAGTAGACATTCCTTTTTCTATAACCAGTCAAAATGATCTCTTGATCAGTTGACCTCCTGATATGACAACCATCTTTCACAAATGAGATGTCATATCCTACATCACTCAATTGACTTATACTAATAAGGTTATGTTTCAAACCTTTAACATAGGCCACTTGAGTAATTGTAATAAAGGAGTTAGATATGTTACCAAAACCCTTGATGATCCCTTTTTCAGAACCACCAAAGGTGACCTTTGGACCATCCTTAATGGGTATGTAGTCCTTTAGTAAACTCCTTGTTCCAGTCATATGTCTGGAACATCCACTGTCCAAGTACCATATTGGGGGATGGCCACTTGGACTCACCTACAAAACAGATTAGTGAACCTTAGAACCCAAAGAATTCTTGGGTCCTTGGTACTTGTTAGTTTGCATTCTGACAAGGCTACCTGCAGGCTTTCCAACAGGTAGATTGCTACTCACTTTGGCACTAGCACTGTACCAACAATCCATTGCAAAGTGGCCAACCTTGCCACAGCACAAACACTCAAACTTATTGTACCTTTGCTTAGGTACTGTCTTTGCTGTCTTATCTACAGCTGACTTGTTGAGTGTTGGGGCTTTTCCCTTGGACTTGGACTTGGACTGAACAGTTCTTGCAGGTCTAGTAAATCCCAGTCCAGCTTTACCTTTGTGATGAACAAATTCATCAATTATGGGTAAAACTGACTTAGGTTTAGAAAACCTAGCAACTAAGTCCTTCTCCTTCTGAAGATTAATCTCCAGACTCTTGATTTGATCATTCTTATATGTGATAGTCCCCATCTGAATCACAGTTATGTGCTTCAGTCTGGCTATCTCATTTAGCTTTTGATCAAATAACTGCTCAAAATCAGTTGCAGCAGCTTTGAGATTAGCAATTTCCTTTGCCTGACTTTTGGCTAGGGACTTGCTCTTCTTATAAGCTTGCAACAGAACTTTATATTCATCTATCAACTGATGAATATCTTCTTCAGACTCAGATACACTCTCATCACTTGATGATGATGAATCTGATTCTGTACTGGCACAAGAAACTGAACTGGAAGAACAATGTTGTACCTTACTAGGTCCTGGCTGCTCCAGGATTTTGTCACTTTCTGTCAATGTCATTAGCCCTTGGCATTGTCTGTCTTCTTGATCATATATAGAATTCATAATCTGCATGAACTCTTCTTCTTCTTCTTCAGCAAACCGCCCTATATATGCCTCAGCATCTGACTCAGTTTCTGATGAAGAAATATCTGATAGAGTCTTCTCCTTTTTGGCAACAAATGACTTTTCTTTCTTGCCTTTGAAACGAGTTTTCTTCCTGTCACTAGACTCCTTTCTTTTTTCTGGACAATCAGCAACAACATGACCTTGTCTATTACAGCAATAACAAACTATTTTTGAAAGAGTTGCCTTGCTAGACTTAGTCTTTTTCCTGTCTTTTTTTTGAAGACTTTTTATTCTGATAAAAGTCTTCTTTTCCCTGTGAAGTAGAAGGCCTTATCCTCCACTGTTTCTTCTTCAAGAACTTCTGAAAATGTCTAGTGAAGGCAGCAAAGTCCTCATCACTTTCACTGCTTTCAGACTTTGTACTTGCTGACTCATCTGACTCAGTTTCAGCAACCTTTGAAGGTGGAGTTGGTGACTTACCTCTGTACCTTCTGGGGGCTTCTGTTTTAAAGGCCACTGTCCTTTCCTTATGTTCACTTTTTGTTGATTTTTCCTCTTCTTTCCTAACTGTCAACTGCATTTCATAAGACAGCAGTTTGCCAAACAGTGTAGGTGGAGGAATTTCTGCCAACTTAGCCATTTCTCTAATGGCACAGATCTTGGTGTCCCAATCTTTAGTTAGGGACCTTAGAAACTTATCATTGAGTTCATAATTACTGAACTCTCTGCCATAGGACATGAGTTCATTCACAATTCTGTAGAACTTCTTATAACACTCAGGTATGCTATCAGCTTTTCCTTGTCTAAAACTTTCATATTCTTGATTTAGCAAGGATTTTCTGTCTTGCCTTACTTCTTCAGAACCCTCCATGTACACAATAAGAGTTTCCCACATCTCTTTAGTTATCTTACAGTGTATCAGATTCTGAAAAGTTGCATCATCTATGGCACTCACTATTATGTTCTGAGCCCTCTTATCCATAGTGGCTAGAACAATTTCATCCTTAGTCATTTCAGAGAAATCCTTAGGTGTTCTCTGATTTGTATCTAAGACAGGCACCTTCATGGGCACATATGACCCTTCTTTGACTGTGATATAAATCCTAGGGTCTGAGGCTTCCATAAAAAGTCTCACCCTTTCCTTTCATATCCCAAAGATCTCTTTCCTGCATATAGGTAGCTTCATGGATCCCAATTCCTTGTGATTTTCAGTGGAACCCATGGTTCTTGATTTTCTTGAATCTGTAATTTGACTTACACTGAATCTGCCAACAGGATCTACTCAGACAGTTAGTCCTTTTTGAGGAACCTCGCTTTGATACCACTTGAAAGATATTGACCCTAAACACCTAGAGGGGGGGTGAATAGGTGACTTGAATCTTTTAAATTTTTTAGGCAGCAATCAGATAATATCACAGAATTATATCTACTTTATCATAGCACACATTCAGCAATCACAGCAAACCACAATCACACAGTAGACACATAGATTTATAGTGGTTCCCCAAGCTTTGGGTGCATCCACTTTCCCCCTTCGCCTATCTAGTAGTGTACTAGATTCGGCCAAACTTCTCCACTATCTCAGAACCCAAAACTGGTTCCTACACCTCAGGCCCAAGGCCCTACAACTCAGCTTTTCCACAAAGCCTACACTCAGCCACAAAGGCCTACACTCAGCCACCAAGGCCTACACTCAGCCACCAAGGCCTACACTCAGCCACCAAGGCCTACACTCAGAGATTTAACTCTCCTACCCTCAGCCTTTATAAATACAGGCTTACAAGACTCAGATCCAAATGATCCTACAAGATAAAAATGAATACAATTATGTTAACTCAACAACTCAGTGAATAGAGAGATGAGATGTGAGTTTCTTGATGAGTTCTTGGAAGAACTCAGCTGAAATCAATCTGACTTAGCTTTCTTCAAAGCTTCTTGAAAGTAGAACTCAATAAGATTGACTCCTTCTGCAGTTGATCCTTGATCTCTGCTACTTAAGATTCAGAATAAATCTGAACCCTTTTTCTCAGTCTGGTTCCAACAACTGATTTCTTGGATGGAGCTCTCTCTCTCCAACTTCTTAGATCTTCACTCGAAAGCTAGATCTTCTTCTTGTTAATGATCACTTGGACTTGTTTTCAATCCTCAATTTCTGTAGACAGTGTAAGCCTATTTATAGGCCTTCTTCATGGTAACCGGCTGGTCCGGTTCATAACTGTTTTCTGACAACTCTGACAGGTGCTGTAGACCGGCTGGAACGGCAGCTGTCAAGTCATCCAGTCAGTTCTTGAAAATTCTCTAACTGTCTGAAAGTGTCAAGACTTTCTGTCTTTAAGTGTTGACACTTATAGACCAAGTGTCGACACTAGTTGTCTAAGTGTCGACACTAGCCTACAAGGTGTCGACACAACTCCTTGTGTTGTAAATTCTATGTCTCGACACAGCTTCTTCTTCATGTGTCGACACTGATAATGTGTGTCGACACAAGTCCTTGTACTTCAGTATTTTGCTGAATTCTTCTAAGTGTCGACACAACACTTTTGTGTCGACACATCTTCATGTGTTGTACTTGTTAAGTGTCGACACTGCTTCTTGGTGTCGACACATGTCTTCAGTGTTGATACTTGCTGAGTGTCGACACAGCTCCTTGTGTCGACACTTTCTTCTTCTGTTGAGACTTCAGCTGTGTGTCGACACATCCCCTTAGTGTCGACACTTGTACTTAGAATAATTTGTTGAACTTGCTGATCTTTGCTAAGTGTCGACACAGCTCCATGTGTCGACACTTTCTTCAAGTGTTAACTCTTTTGTTGAGTGTCGACACATTGTTCTGGGTGTCGACACTTATACTTAGTCTCTGCTAACTTTTGCTGAGTGTCGACACTGCTCCAAGTGTCGATACTTTCTGATGTAGACACAGCTTCACTGGGTGTCGACACAACTGTTAAGTGTCGACACTGCTTCACTGCACTTTCTTCATTGAGTGTCGACACAGCTCCTTGTGTCGACACTTTCTATCTGGTGTCGACTCAGCATCCCTGGTGTCGACACAATGACTCCAAGTGTCGACACTGCTTGCCTGGGTGTCGACACAAGTCTTCTTAAGTGTCGACACTTTCCCTCTGGGTGTCGACACATGGACTTAGAAACTTTTTGCTTCATTCCTGCAAATACTTAACCTGCACAAATAACTCAAAAGCACATCAAATACATTTTTGATGTATATCATTGAGTTGGGTGAGGCTTCTTCAAATCAGGTACATTTAAACCAATATACCCAACAGATGGAAAGATCATAAAGAACAAGGCCAGACTCGTCGCTAAAGGATATCGTCAAGAGGAAGGAATCGACTTCGACCAGACGTATGCTCTAGTGGCAAGGCTGGAGGCAATAAGGTTATTCCTAGTATATGCTGCACTCAAAGGCTTCACTGTCTATCAAATGGACGTGAAGTCTGCCTTCCTTAATGGTGACATAAAGGAAGAGGTGTATGTGGAACAACCTCCAGGTTTCGTTGACTCTAACTTTCCTGATTACGTTTACTTATTGCATAAAGCCTTATATGGTCTGAAACAAGCTCCTCGAGCTTGGTATGAGACGTTGTCTATCTTTCTACTTGAGAACAAGTTCACAAGGGGAAAGATAGACAAGATATTATTTCTTAGGGAAATAAAAGGCAAGATTTTGCTAGTGCAAATCTATGTCGATGACATTATTTTTGGCTCTACTGATGACAACCTCTGCAAGAAGTTTTCAAAACTTATGCAAGGGAAGTTTGAAATGAGCAGTATGGGCGAGCTGAAGTATTTCTTAGGGCTTCAGGTGAAACAATCTGAAGATGGAATTTTCATCTCGCAGACCAAGTTCACCAAAGAGCTAATTAAGAAATTCAGAATGGAGAACGCAATCTCGATGAGGACTCCAATGGGTTCAACTATGTCTCTGGACAAGGATGAAAAAGGGAAACCTTTTGATAAAACCAAGTACAGAAGCATGTCTACTCGAGTACCTCAACATATCTACTCGAGTACCTTAACATATCTACTCGAGTACTTCCAGATCTTCTTCTTGTTAATGATCACTTGGACTTGTTTTCAATCCTCAATTTCTGTAGACAGTGTAAGCCTATTTATAGGCCTTCTTCATGGTAACTGGCTGGTCCGGTCCATAACTGTTTTCTGACAACTCTGACAGGTGTTGTAGACCGGCTGGAACGGCAGCTGTCAAGTCATCCAGTCAGTTCTTGAAAATTCTCTAACTGTCTGAAAGTGTCAAGACTTTTTGTCTTTAAGTGTTGACACTTATAGACCAAATGTCGACACTAGTTGTCTAAGTGTCAACACTAGCCTACAAGGTGTCGACACAACTCCTTGTGTTGTAAATTCTATGTCTCGACACAGCTTCTTCTTCATGTGTCGACACTGATAATGTGTGTCGACACAAGTCCTTGTACTTCAGTATTTTGCTGAATTCTTCTAAGTGTCGACACAACACTTTTGTGTCGACACATCTTCATGTGTTGTACTTGTTAAGTGTCGACACTGCTTCTTGGTGTCGACACATGTCTTCAGTGTTGATACTTGCTGAGTGTCGACACAGCTCCTTGTGTCGACACTTTCTTCTTCTGTTGAGACTTCAGCTGTGTGTCGACACATCCCCTTAGTGTCGACACTTGTACTTAGAATAATTTGTTGAACTTGCTGATCTTTGCTAAGTGTCGACACAGCTCCATGTGTCGACACTTTCTTCAAGTGTTGACTCTTTTGTTGAGTGTCGACACATTGTTCTGGGTGTCGACACTTATACTTAGTCTCTGCTAACTTTTGCTGAGTGTCGACACTGCTCCAAGTGTCGACACTTTCTGATGTAGACACAGCTTCACTGGGTGTCGACACAACTGTTAAGTGTCGACACTGCTTCACTGCACTTTCTTCATTGAGTGTCGACACAGCTCCTTGTGTCGACACTTTCTATCTGGTGTCGACTCAGCATCCCTGGTGTCGACACAATGACTCCAAGTGTCGACACTGCTTGCCTGGGTGTCGACACAAGTCTTCTTAAGTGTCGACACTTTCCCTCTGGGTGTCGACACATGGACTTAGAAACTTTTTGCTTCATTCCTGCAAATACTTAACCTGCACAAATAACTCAAAAGCACATCAAATACATTTTGATGTATATCATTGAGTTGGGTGAGGCTTCTTCAAATCAGGTACATTTAAACCAATATACCCAACAGATGGAAAGATCATAAAGAACAAGGCCAGACTCGTCGCTAAAGGATATCGTCAAGAGGAAGGAATCGACTTCGACCAGACGTATGCTCTAGTGGCAAGGCTGGAGGCAATAAGGTTATTCCTAGTATATGCTGCACTCAAAGGCTTCACTGTCTATCAAATGGACGTGAAGTCTGCCTTCCTTAATGGTGACATAAAGGAAGAGGTGTATGTGGAACAACCTCCAGATTTCGTTGACTCTAACTTTCCTGATTACGTTTACTTATTGCATAAAGCCTTATATGGTCTGAAACAAGCTCCTCGAGCTTGGTATGAGACGTTGTCTATCTTTCTACTTGAGAACAAGTTCACAAGGGGAAAGATAGACAAGATATTATTTCTTAGGGAAATAAAAGACAAGATTTTGCTAGTGCAAATCTATGTCGATGACATTATTTTTGGCTCTACTGATGACAACCTCTGCAAGAAGTTTTCAAAACTTATGCAAGGGAAGTTTGAAATGAGCAGTATGGGCGAGCTGAAGTATTTCTTAGGGCTTCAGGTGAAACAATCTGAAGATGGAATTTTCATCTCGCAGACCAAGTTCACCAAAGAGCTAATTAAGAAATTCAGAATGGAGAACGCAATCTCGATGAGGACTCCAATGGGTTCAACTATGTCTCTGGACAAGGATGAAAAAGGGAAACCTTTTGATAAAACCAAGTACAGAAGCATGTCTACTCGAGTACCTCAACATATCTACTCGAGTACCTTAACATATCTACTCGAGTACTTCCAGATCTTCTTCTTGTTAATGATCACTTGGACTTGTTTTCAATCCTCAATTTCTGTAGACAGTGTAAGCCTATTTATAGGCCTTCTTCATGGTAACTGGCTGGTCCGGTCCATAACTGTTTTCTGACAACTCTGACAGGTGCTGTAGACCGGCTGGAACGGCAGCTGTCAAGTCATCCAGTCAGTTCTTGAAAATTCTCTAACTGTCTGAAAGTGTCAAGACTTTCTGTCTTTAAGTGTTGACACTTATAGACCAAGTGTCGACACTAGTTGTCTAAGTGTCCACACTAGCCTACAAGGTGTCGACACAACTCCTTGTGTTGTAAATTCTATGTCTCGACACAGCTTCTTCTTCATGTGTCGACACTGATAATGTGTGTCGACACAAGTCCTTGTACTTCAGTATTTTGTTGAATTCTTCTAAGTGTCGACACAACACTTTTGTGTCGACACATCTTCATGTGTTGTACTTGTTAAGTGTCGACACTGCTTCTTGGTGTCGACACATGTCTTCAGTGTTGATACTTGCTGAGTGTCGACACAGCTCCTTGTGTCGACACTTTCTTCTTCTGTTGAGACTTCAGCTGTGTGTCGACACATCCCCTTAGTGTCGACACTTGTACTTAGAATAATTTGTTGAACTTGCTGATCTTTGCTAAGTGTCGACACAGCTCCATGTGTCGACACTTTCTTCAAGTGTTGAATCTTTTGTTGAGTGTCGACACATTGTTCTGGGTGTCGACACTTATACTTAGTCTCTGCTAACTTTTGCTGAGTGTCGACACTGCTCCAAGTGTCGACACTTTCTGATGTAGACACAGCTTCACTGGGTGTCGACACAACTGTTAAGTGTCGACACTGCTTCACTGCACTTTCTTCATTGAGTGTCGACACAGCTCCTTGTGTCGACACTTTCTATCTGGTGTCGACTCAGCATCCCTGGTGTCGACACAATGACTCCAAGTGTCGACACTGCTTGCCTGGGTGTCGACACAAGTCTTCTTAAGTGTCGACACTTTCCCTCTGGGTGTCGACACATGGACTTAGAAACTTTTTGCTTCATTCCTGCAAATACTTAACCTGCACAAATAACTCAAAAGCACATCAAATACATTTTGATGTATATCATTGAGTTGGGTGAGGCTTCTTCAAATCAGGTACATTTAAACCAATATACCCAACAGATGGAACGATCATAAAGAATAAGGCCAGACTCGTCGCTAAAGGATATCGTCAAGAGGAAGGAATCGACTTCGACCAGACATATGCTCTAGTGGCAAGGCTGGAGGTAATAAGGTTATTCCTAGTATATGCTGCACTCAAAGGCTTCACTGTCTATCAAATGGACGTGAAGTCTGCCTTCCTTAATGGTGACATAAAGGAAGAGGTGTATGTGGAACAACCTCCAGGTTTCGTTGACTCTAACTTTCCTGATTATGTTTACTTATTGCATAAAGCCTTATATGGTCTGAAACAAGCTCCTCGAGCTTGGTATGAGACGTTGTCTATCTTTCTACTTGAGAACAAGTTCACAAGGGGAAAGATAGACAAGATATTATTTCTTAGGGAAATAAAAGGCAAGATTTTGCTAGTGCAAATCTATGTCGATGACATTATTTTTGTCTCTACTGATGACAACCTCTGCAAGAAGTTTTCAAAACTTATGCAAGGGAAGTTTGAAATGAGCAGTATGGGCGAGCTGAAGTATTTCTTAGGGCTTCAGGTGAAACAATCTGAAGATGGAATTTTCATCTCGCAGACCAAGTTCACCAAAGAGCTAATTAAGAAATTCAGAATGGAGAACGCAATCTCGATGAGGACTCCAATGGGTTCAACTATGTCTCTGGACAAGGATGAAAAAGGGAAACCTTTTGATAAAACCAAGTACAGAAGCATGTCTACTCGAGTACCTCAACATATCTACTCGAGTACCTCAACATAACTACTCGAGTACTTCCAGACTTATCTACTTGAGTAATATTAAGTCACTCGAGTATATGGCAGTCAATTTTATTTCTTGATTCAAGTTTTCTTATTCGCAACCCGAGGCTTATGCCACCAATTCTAAGGTATGATTCCATCATTTCTATTTTCATTAGACATAAACCTAGGGTTATATAAATAAGAAATTCCATAATCTTTCTACACGAAATCATTTCCGCTCTCGAGTACCCCGACTGTCTCTTCACCTTCCATCCAGAAGTTGCAGAGCCGCGCTTTCTTCCTCCCCACCGCAATTTTTCCAATAGTTCCTGGATCATGGCTGCTTCATCTAAGATTGGGATTGGTTCCGAACTTGTCGCCACCGGCATCGCCGAATTATCAGATGATTTCCATAACCTCATGATACTGCTAGACACCGCCGGACTCACCTTCATACTCCAAGAACCCTGCAAAATACTCTTTCCAGATGTTGCTGAATTCTTCAGAAATGCAAAGGTTAAGAGACATGGAGCTATTCTCAAATCGAAGGTTAGAGGTCTTAAAATCAAACTCATCAAAACCTCTGTATCTCAACTTCTTTGCTTGCCGCTTGTGGATGAGGAAGACCGTCTTGGACCAGATGAATCCGACAAAACCTGCCTGTTCTGTGGTGTGTATACTGATTCTAAATACATCAAACGCTCTGATATGAATCCTGAAGGAAAGCTACTTGTGGACATCATAGGAAAATTTCTTCTCTGCAAAACCAATTCCATAAGAGACATATCCCTCTCATTCTTTGACATTATGCAATCCATAGTGTGCAGGAAACGATTTCAGTTTGGAATTATGATTTTAGATAAAATTAAAGACAACATGAAAGCCCCTAATTATGCTAGAATTATTTCTCTGCTCCTCCATGAAATCGACCCAGAGGTCTTCAGTTTTTCAAAAGGGACTACACTTTATCACATGAAGAAAATCTCTATAGCCTCCATATACAGATGGGAATTGAAGCTGTAAAATCCAACTCAAGCTGTAAAAGGTCAAGATATTCCAGTCACAGAGGTCAGGATCCCATCTCCCTCTCCACATCAGATTGCCAGCTCCTCTGGTGCATCTATTGAGGGGGAGCCTGCTTCTTCTGTCCCAGCCAGGATTCCTACACCTCCTCAGACTCCAAAAGAAACACCATCTAAACATCAACGTAAAAAAGCACTCCTCTCCTCAGAAGCTGCTATCCATGAGATGATAGAAGAATTATCTGCACATGATCTTCCTCCTCCTCTCTCTCCAAAGGAACCCACTACTGACATACCACCATCCTCTACTCCAACTTAATCCCCAACTCTTGTTCCTCCTCCAGAAAAGTCTCCTGCTGCAAACCAGGAGCAGGTTGAGACTATTTTCATTGATGATGAGCACTCCCCTGAGCCAGCTTGAAACTCCTTTAAGGAATTTGGACTTCACCATACCCATAGTCATTGAAGAAGGGGATGCCCTGATTCACACTATAAGAGCAAAAAGCTCTGTCACCATTATAGAAATAGCTCCATGGGTAGCCCCTCCTCCTCCAGTTCCCTCTACTAGTGCTCCTCCTGCTGCTACTGCTGCTCCTACCACTGATTTGGTGAATCAAGTTATCCTTTTGCTTCAAGAATAGAGATCCTACTTTGATACTTCCCTCAAGGCTGTTGCTGATAAAGTCACTACTCTAGAGACTGAGATGAGCACAGGATTTGCAGAAATCCAACATAATACTAACCAGCTAAGACACCTTTTCCAAATTAGTGGAAAGGCTCTAGATCACACTATTACTAGTGTTGGTCAAGTTATGGAGCAAGGTGTGACTCCGGCTAATAATCAGATTGAAATGGATAAACGAGATGGAACTACAAAAATGACAATCTGTGAAGAGGTTGGTACTTTCAAAGAAGATGCAATCTCTAAGCTATCTGTTGAAGTCAGAAAGGGGGAGAACTTAGTGAAAGAATATTTAGAAAAATTAGATGCTCTCCAGCAAGAACTTTGGGAAGCCAAAATGAAAGAAATCCATGATGATGTCTTAGCACAAATTCAGAGTGTCAAATTTCATACATATGACACTGCTGTCTGGATGCACAATCAAATACTTCCTGAATTTGTTGCTGATCCAAATATCATTCCTCATCATCTCAACCCCCTAGCCGTTGCTGCTCCTGCTCCTCCTCTGTAACCTACTTTCTCTCCCAGACCTGAAGGCCAGGAAGGCCCTCCTCCAGACTCTTATGCTCAACTCTGGGAGGATGACCCTGCAGATATCTTCTTCCAACTCCTCCTGAGATTCAGACTTCTAAGAAGAAAAGAAAATATGGTGAGGGTGCCTTTGCTAGCAGGTCTATCCCAGTTCCAGATTCAGAAAAGTGGAAAACTTCAGAATTTGCAGAGATCTGGTCTCCTACCTCTAAGTCCCTCATCTTGGATACTCTCAGACTTGTTATGGACTTTCATGAAAGCAAGAATATTCATTACAGCTCCCAGGAATGGGAATTATATGAGAAGTCTATGACCAAGAGGAGACTATATGACAGAGAATTTGGGAGAAATAATCCTGCTGCTCCTCCAAGACCTCCTAAGTACTACCCCAATCCATACAGATACCAGAGGAGACAATAAGAGAAGCAAGACAGGAAGCACCACCAAGCCTAAGCTATGAGGACATGTGAAGATGTGGAAATGATCTTGTTGTAGAAATGATACTTTGGAAATCACATTTATATAATTCTAAGTTTTTGATTATATAATCTTGTTTCTAGTATTATGCTTGCTTACACTGATTTATCTATTTAACACTTTTTATGTCCATAATTCACCTTAGTGTAAAGGGTTCTGACTTCTACAAATAGGGGGAGATTGTTGGGTACTGTATCCACATTAACCCAGATTTGATGAAGTCACCCTTGAACTAAGATGAATTAAGTTGTATTTGATGCTTTGTTAAAGTTATGTGTTTGCAGGATTCTAATGGCAAGTGTAGACCAATGTCAGTCTACAATGGGTTACCAAACACAGGACCTTACAATGTAATCCCTCATTGTGTGATCCAAGGTGTTGACTCATGTGTAGTATCTCTATTGGGATACACTTCTTATTTAAGCACTAGGACTGATTGGAAAAGAATTGATACTGGTTTCACCAAAGCAGAAGAGATTTTTGTTTAGAGAAGTTTACTAAGTAATTTACTCGAGTAGATCCCTACCTACTTGAGTGGAATACCTAGTCTATACTCGAGTAAGAGTCTTTGCACTCGAGTAAGAAAATTATCTCTCGTGTAGCTAAGTTAACTACTCGAGTAGATTCCCTCTCGTTCTCGAGTTAATAGAATTTCTTCACTGAATATTTTCTAAGTAAAATACTCGAGTAACCATATAGATACTCGAGTAGCTCATACCTTCTGTCTCGAGTTACAGAAGTCTGCACCTCGTGTAATTTCTATTTACTTGAGTAGTTGAGTCATGTACTCGAGTAGTTCATCTACTACTCGAGTAGTCTAGAGTTTATACTCGAGTAACAAGAATTTCTTCCCTCAGAATTTCTCTAAGTCAATTACTCGAGTAGCTATTTTCATATACTCGAGTGGTTCTTATCCTCTCGAGTAGTTCAACTTCACTACTCGAGTAGCCCAGAATTCCAGTTTAGAAAATATTCTAAGTCTCTGACTCGAGTAGTTTCTCTATCTCTTGAGTAGTTCATCCCTTATTACTCGAGTAGTATTTCTTGTACTCGAGTAGTCCAACTCCACTACCCATGTAATTGTTTAAGCACTCGAGTAAGTCACTTTGGTACTCGAGTAGCTGGTTATCATTTCCAATTTTTCTTCAAGTAGATACTCGAGTAGTCATCTTCAGCTTACTCGAGTAGTTTTTTATAGTACTCGAGTAGTCATCTTCAACCCTCTCGAGTAGTTCTATAAAGTACTCGAGTAGTCATTTCTTCACTCGAGTATGTCACTTCAGCATTCTGAAAATTTCGTTAAGTCCAGATTGACAGATTCCTTAATAAGCTTTGATGTGATTGGTCCACATGTACCTCATTATGAATTAATTATGACTGTTATTGAGAATCCTATATAAGGTCTTGTCAAACCGACAAACCCTAAGTAAGAAGAAGATTAATCAGAAGTTTTTGCAGCCGATTAATTTCTAAGTTCTTTGTTCCTCTCTCTCTCTCTCTTCAAGAAGCGAAAGCCGCCGCCGCCAATTATCATCGGCTAGGGTTTTCGATATCAGAGGATTCAGATTAAGAAGATTTTACAGATCGAGATTTCCGCACAAATCTTCATCTTCTATTCGATTGTGTGAAGCCAAGAAGATCCAGATTTGATTTTGTCGAGATTTTCTTCACCTCTCTGATAAAGCCGCAAAGTCTAGAAGAGGAAGATCCAGGCCGATAGTTTGCAGATCTGATAAAGATTCATTGTTTGTATTTCTATACACATTTTATTTCATTCTTATAGGAGAATTTTTCTCCGAGTGTAGGAGCATTTGACTCCGAGATTGTAGGAAGTTTTACCTTGCGAGTGTAGATTCGCTTTGTTGATCGAGATTGTAGGAACGTTGTTCCGAGGCGTAGGATTGGTTTTCAATCCGAGATAGTGGAGCAGCTGAGTCTAGTGTATTGCTAGATCAGTGAGGTAAAGTGGATGTACCTAAGGTTGGGGAACCACTATAAATCTTGCTTCGTCTGTGATTGATTGGTAGATAGTTCTGTGCATAGATCTAACTTTTTATTCCTCAAAAAGACGCACATCTCACCTATTCACCCCCCTCTAGGTGATTTAGGCAGATAATTAATAACTTTCAAGTCGTCTAACCATGGCACCTATTTTGTGCTCGTCGTGTAGAACTGAGGACTATAAGATCTACAGCGATGCCTCAGGGAGCGGCTTAGGCTGCATTTTACTACAACATGGGAAGGTGATAGCATATGACTCGCGCCAGTTGAAAGTACACGAGAGGAACTATACGGTCCACGATTTGGAGTGAGCGGCCGTGATTTTCGATCCGAAGCTGTGGAGGCACTACTTTTATTGCGTGAAGGTCGATATTTATACAGACCATAAGAGTCTGAAGTATTTATTGGATCAGAAAGACTTAAATATGCATCGGTGGAGGTAGATGGAGTTCCTTAGGACTACACCTTCAAGATACATTATGTCCCTAACAAAAGTAATGCAGTTGCGGATGCGTTAAGTCGCAGGGCTCCCACACAAGACAATTGGATACTGATGCATGATGAGCGTCTTATTAGAGATTTGGTGTAGACCCCTCCCCCAACCTTTAACCCGGGTCAGGCCGGAGGGGTACTACTGGCCCAAGACGTCCACCCAGTGCTCCTTAGGGGAAACGATCCACCCCATCTAAGCACTGGATGGCCGCCTTGCTCGGCTTGAATCACAACATTCACAACCCATCAGAGTATAGTGGAAGCATTAACAGGAAACCACTACAGATATATATATCACATCAAAATAATATAGGGGCTCTAGGGCCGAAGACTAAGCATTTATATAATACCGTGGGCTATACATGTACTACATATAACCCTCACTCTCTCTATGCCGCTTGGCGGTACTTACATCTCTAAACTCCGGGGACGGCGGTGGTGCATCTGCTCGAGTAGTCCTAGTCGCTGGCGTAATCTCCTGCGGCAGCGGGTCACTACGTTGCTCCATTTCCTATGAATGGTTATTCAGATAACTGTTAGCCACAGAACTAAGCGGAAACAAATCTCCTCCCCGGATCCATATCCTGGGGACAAGCACACACCCACCCAACAAAATAAATAGCCAAAGCAAGAGAGGGTTAGCACAACATTTCATATATGTATAGCTAGGAGCAACTATAAAGAATGCATGATAGTATAACTGGAATAAGCAGCTGTAATATAATTCAGTTATAACAATACTCTAGTAGCTTATCAACACATCAGGTTTTCACATCGTGAATTCTAATGCAGGCATTCATAGCCGTGCACACACCGCAGACATTCATAACCGCGTACACAAACCCTATGTCGACATAGTTTGGACCGCTTCGGTTCTAGCAGGGTAGCGAGCCCCGCGGGCCTCACCGATGTTTCCGTCGGTGACAGTGGCCAGTCCTGCCACTTCTGGGGGTGATCGTACCGCACAACCCAAGGCCCTAACGTACAACCTTGTGTACTCTTGGATGTGAGCGACATCCGACGAATCGTTTTAGCCGACCAGTGGAGGAAAACCCAGCAGGGTATAATATAACGGCCGGTCACCCGTGGTACTCATCTCACTGTCGCCTTGAGTCGTTGACCTTCCCGCAACGGTACGAACGGTCTGCGAGAGGTACTGACCTGCCACTATTTCACCGCAAGCAATTTACAAATAATCAAATAAAAGGCAAGCATAATATACACCGGGTCTACATCGGCCTGCCCAACTAGGATTTAGACTTCGGGCGTCGACACTTAGCTCTACTTTCGACAAAGAGCGTGGGAGCGCATTATTTGGGGCTAGACCCTGAGGACTACTTCAACTCCGGTTATCCCCCACTAAGTCTCAACTTTAACAATGACTGCTCTTCAGAGCAGGACCCGGGATTATAATAGTAAGTTGTAATGAGGACAAGTGTGGTGATTATGCTGCTTATTTAAGGTGTTGGAATGAAATGTGACCATTACAAGACTGGAGTAGTACTGCATAGAAAGTACTGAAATAAGCATGACCAGTACAAGAGTGGAGTAGTACTGAAATGAAAGTACTAAAATAAGCTTGGCCAGTACGAGACTGGAGTAGTACTAAAATAAAAGTACTGAAATAAGGTTGACCAATACGATACTAGAGTGGTACTGAATTAAGCTTGACTAGTATGAGACTGGAGATGTACTGAATTGAAAGTACTGAAATAAGGTTGACCAATACGAGACTGGAGTGGTACTGAATTAAGCTTGACCAGTACGAGACTAGAGATGTACTAAATTAAAAGTACTAAAATAAGGTGGACCAGTACGAGACTAGAGTGATACTGAATTAAGCTTGACCAGTACAAGACTGGAGATGTACTGAATTGAAAGTACTGAAATAAGGTTGACCGGTAGGAGACTGGAGTGGTACTGAAATAAGCTTGACCAGTGTGAGACTGGAGTGGTATTGAATTACTTATTTGATTATAAAGGGGGTAGTCGCGCGCTCTAATTTTCACCTTCGAGGGAAAAAGAGCAGAAAATGTTCCGAGCGCGACCCTAGAATTCCAAATTTTAGGAAAAATATCAAAACCTAACCCTATGACCCCAAATTTTGATACAACTCTTAGGAGGGTCTAAAATGAGTCTGGTAATTTTTTTATAATTTTCCAAAGTATTTTTGGGATTTTAATTTAGCCAAAAACAAAATTTATTTTAGCTTTTAAAAATACTAAATCAACTCCAAAAATTCTCAAAATTATTGTGAAGGAAGTTCTCATCATGGAAAATATTTTTCATGTTGGTCACTTTTCTCTTAGAGGCCTAAATTTGGCCTAAAAAATTCCACAAATTCCTGCCCCTTGATTTTGGTCTGCCTATAGCCGATCAGTTTGATCCTGCGGCTGAGATTGACCCGCAGGACGCATTTTGTTCCTCTGTCCCCACAGCAAATCAGCCATGGATCCGCTGTGGTGGGTGCTAATTTTGAGGCGAGGAATAAGAAAATTCAGGCCGTCCGATCTCATCTTGAGATGGGACGGCCACAGTACTTCCTAACGGTGTGGAGGGTGGCAGCCTCCACCACCGCCGGCCAGCCTCTGCCAGCTGCCGTCGTCGGCCTCGATCGACTCGCCGGGGGCCGGCGACCCTCTGGGAGGTGGTCCGGCGGCCTGTCACCGCCAGCCGCCGCCGGAAAACCTAACCCGAGATCCTGGGGTGGTGGGGGCTCTGCTCCCGGCGCCACCGTGCCACCCCCGCTCCTCGGGTGGTTGGCTGCCTACCGCTCCACCCCCGGCCGGTGCATCGAGGGTCGAGCTTCTCGCCAACGGTGGCCCAATTGCTATGCGGTACCGGCTGCCGCCTCCAGCTCTAAACAGAGTGTCACTCTATTTTGCGGGTGCCGTTGGAGCCACGTTTTCCGGCGGCACCGCCGCTCTCCGCCGTTGGTGGTCATCGCACCCAGTGGTTTAGTACTCCCCCAGCACCACCACCGGCACTGGGGGAGGGGCTTTCCTCCTTGGGCACCACCCGGCCTGGAGCATGGCTCGGGTGGCGCCGCCGGGAGCGACATGCAAGACCCCCAGAATAGGGAAGGGGGGGAGAAGGTTTCACCTGGGTCTGGTGGGCTTAGGAGGGGCCGACCTGGTCGGCCATGCCAAGATGGCGGCGGTGGTGGGGGAGGGTTCCTTTGGCTTGCCTTTTTCCAGCCACCTGTGCTCCGGCAGAGGTCGGGCAGGGGGGTGGGAGAGGTTGCTCAAAGAGTTGAGGGGGAAGAGGGGAGGGGGCCTTTTATTGGCTTGGGGGAGGGGCTCTCCTCCCCTAGCCAATGTGGGATTAATCCCTCCTTAGGGAGGGATTAATCCCAACCCTCCAGTTGTACAAGGACAGCTGGAGGCCCCAATATTTCCCTCATGTGGGTGGACGTCTTGGGACATAGGGTGCTTAGATGGGGTGGATCGTTTCCCCTAAGGTGCACTGGGTGGACGTCTTGGGCCAGTAGTACCCCTCCGGCCTGACCCGGGTTAAAGGTTGGGGGAGGGGTCTACACCAAATCTCTAATAAGACGCTCGTCATGCATCAGTATCCAATTGTCTTGTGTGGGAGCCCTGCGACTTAACGCATCCGCAACTGCATTACTTTTGTTAGGGACATAATGTATCTTGGGAAACAAATCTCCTCCCTGGATCCATATCCTAGGGACAAGCACACACCCACCCAACAAAATAAATAGCCAAAGCAAGAGAGGGTTAGCACAACATTTCATATATGTATAGCTAGGAGCAACTATAAAGAGTGCATGATAGTATAACTGGATTAAGCAGCTGTAATATAATTCAGTTATAACAATACTCTAGTAGCTTATCAACACATCAGGTTTTCACATCGTGAATTCTAATGCAGACATTCATAGCCGTGCACACACCGCAGACATTCATAACCGCGCACACAAACCCTATGTCGACATAGTTTAGACTGCTTCGGTTCTAGCAGGGTAGCGAGCCCCGCGGGCCTCACCGATGTTTCCGTCGGTGACAGTGGCCAGTCCTGCCACTTCTGGGGGTGATCGTACCGCACAACCCAAGGCCCTAACGTACAACCTTGTGTACTCTTGGATGTTAGCGACATCCGACGAATCGTTTTAGCCGACCAGTGGAGGAAAACCCAACAAGGTATAATATAACGGCCGGTCACCCGTGGTACTCATCTCACTGTCGCCTTGAGTCGTCGACCTTCCCGCAACGGTACGAACGGTCTGCGAGAGGTACTGACCTGCCACTATTTCACCGCAAGCAATTTACAAATAATCAAATAAAATGCAAGCATAATATACACCGGGTCTACATCGGCCTGCCCAACTAGGATTTAGACTTCGGGCGTCGGCACTTAGCTCTACTTTCGACAAAGAGCGTGGGAGCGCATTATTTGGGGCTAGACCCTGAGGACTACTTCAACTCCGGTTATCCCCCACTAAGTCTCAACTTTAACAATGACTGCTCTTCAGAGCAGGACCCGGGATTATAATAGTAAGTTGTAATGAGGACAAGTGTGGTGATTATGTTGCTTATTTAAGGTGTTGGAATGAAATGTGACCATTACAAGACTGGAGTAGTACTGCATAGAAAGTACTGAAATAAGCATGACCAGTACAAGAGTGGAGTAGTACTGAAATAAAAGTACTAAAATAAGCTTGGTCAGTACGAGACTGGAGTAGTACTAAAATAAAAGTACTGAAATAAGGTTGACCAGTACGATACTAGAGTGGTACTGAATTAAGCTTGACTAGTATGAGACTGGAGATGTACTGAATTGAAAGTACTGAAATAAGGTTGACCAATACGAGACTGGAGTGGTACTGAATTAAGCTTGACCAGTACGAGACTGGAGATGTACTAAATTAAAAGTACTAAAATAAGGTGGACCAGTACGAGACTAGAGTGATACTGAATTAAGCTTGACCAGTACAAGACTGGAGATGTACTGAATTGAAAGTACTGAAATAAGGTTGACCGGTAGGAGACTGGAGTGGTACTGAAATAAGCTTGACCAGTGTGAGACTGGAGTGGTATTGAATTACTTATTTGATTATAAAGGGGGTAGTCGCGCGCTCTAATTTTCACCTTCGAGGGAAAAAGAGCAGAAAATGTTCCGAGCGCGACCCTAGAATTCCAAATTTTAGGAAAAATATCAAAACCTAACCCTATGACCCCAAATTTTGATACAACTCTTAGGAGGGTCTAAAATGAGTCTGGTAATTTTTTTATAATTTTCCAAAGTATTTTTGGGATTTTAATTTAGCCAAAAACAAAATTTATTTTAGCTTTTAAAAATACTAAATCAACTCCAAAAATTCTCAAAATTATTGTGAAGGAAGTTCTCATCATGGAAAATATTTTTCATGTTGGTCACTTTTCTCTTAGAGGCCTAAATTTGGCCTAAAAAATTCCACAAATTCCTGCCCCTTGATTTTGGTCTGCCTATAGCCGATCAGTTTGATCCTGCGGCTGAGATTGAGCCGCAGGACGCATTTTGTTCCTCTGTCCCCACAGCAAATCAGCCATGGATCCGCTGTGGTGGGTGCTAATTTTGAGGCGAGGAATAAGAAAATTCAGGCCGTCCGATCTCATCTTGAGATGGGACGGCCACAGTACTTCCTAACGGTGTGGAGGGTGGCAGCCTCCACCACCGCCGGCCAGCCTCTGCCAGCCGCCGTCGTCGGCCTTGATCGACTCGCCGGTGGTCGGCGACCCTCTGGGAGGTGGTCCGGCGGCCTGTCACCGCCAGCCGCCGCCGGAAAACCTAACCCGAGATCCTGGGGTGGTGGGGGCTCTGCTCCCAGCGCCACCGCGCCACCCCCGCTCCTCGGGTGGTTGGCCGCCTACCGCTCCACCCCCGGCCGGTGCGTCGAGGGTCGGGCTTCTCGCCAACGGTGGCCCAATTGCTATGCGGTACCGGCCGCCGCCTCTAGCTCTAAACATAGTGTCACTCTATTTTGCGGGTGCCGTTGGAGCCACGTTTTCCGGTGGCACCGCCGCTCTCCGCCGTTGGTGGTCATCGCACCCAGTGGTTTAGTACTCCCCCAGCACCACCACCGGCGCTGGGGGAGGGGCTTTCCTCCTTGGGCACCACCCGGCCTGGAGCATGGCTCGGGTGGCGCCGCCGGGAGCGACATGCAAGACCCCCAGAATAGGGAAGGGGGGAGAAGGTTTCACCTGGGTCTGGTGGGCTTAGGAGGGGCCGGCCTGGTCGGCCATGCCAAGATGGCGGCGGTGGCGGGGAGGGTTCACTTGGCTTGCCTTTTTCCAGCCACCTGGGCTCCGGCAGAGGTCGGGCAGGGGGGTGGGAGAGGTTGCTCAAAGAGTTGAGGGGGAAGAGGGGAGGGGGCCTTTTATTGGCTTGGGGGAGGGGCTCTCCTCCCCTAGCCAATGTGGGATTAATCCCTCCTTAGGGAGGGATTAATCCCCACCCTCCAGTTGTCCAAGGACAGCTGGAGGCCCCAATATTTCCCTCATGTGGGGAAAAAGCTAGGCCCTTATGGGCTTGGGCTTTTCTTAAGAGAGGGAGAAAGAAAGGAGTGGAGGGGTAGTGGTGGGCCTCCACTTGTCCTAAGGTGGAGCTTGCTGGTTGGGGGCCCAAAAGAGAGTGAGGGGGGCAAGGACTATCCACCCATGGAGAGGAGGTGGGCCCCTATTTGGAGAATAATCCAAAAATGGGTTTTTTAGGGGGGGTTTAACCAAGTCTCCCCTTGCTGGTCAAAGTCAAAGTGGGTCCAAGTCATCAGGGCCAGGTCAAAGTTCGGGTGTCGTGTCACAATTAGTGTGTGCACGCTTTTCAGTGCATGACTATGCTTGATTTGACCACGAGTTGACCAATTGTCGTCAAAATTGATTGGGATGACTTCTGTTGACTTCGTATTGACTACACGAGTGCAACGCCACTGACTGAGGTTGAATCAGAGTTCGTTTGGCGAAAGTCCAAAATTTGCGCGTCGCAGTGCACTAAAACGGTCGAAGTGTCTAAATCTGTCGTTAGATCTCGGATGGTGACGCGACGGTTCCCGATGTACCCGTCTAAGTTATATAAGGTCACATGAATTGACAGAACTCAATTCGGAGTTCTCTAGCTCAATATCCAAAATCTCGCTCATGTTGCATTTTACGAGGAATTGTCTCTTCCACTATATGACCTCGGGGTCCAACTGAACGAGTTCTGATGCACTCGTATCGACTATACGTGGTCACAGGAACTGACAGAACTCAATTCGGAGTTCTCCATGTAACCCCCCAAAACTCAAAAGAGAGACGGGCAGCGTTTTGAGCCAGGTTTGGAACTTGGTAGGGGTCACACGGCCTGGGACACGGGCGTGTCCCAGGGGCGTGTCGTGCTCGGGTTCGACGATGGCGTATGGTCGACGAATTGCAGTCGACGATCGTCGAGCAGCGAACAAAGCCTGAGATACGGGCATGTCCCAGGCCGTGTCCTACTCAGGTAGTTGGTCGAGTTGTGTCGGGGGAGAAACACGGCCTGGAGCCCAGCCGTTTTCGGGTTTGACACATGCGTATCAAATGGGACACGGGCGTGTCCAATACCCGTGTTCTCCTCGGATTGGTGTTGATCCTGTGTCGATGGAGGAACACGCCCCGCTGCACCGGCGTGTATTGGATGACACGGGCGTGTCAAGCCTGACACGGGCGTGTCGAGAGCCCGTGTTCTTTTCGGGACGCGACGGTTTCGGCGTCGTATGGGGCACACGGCCTTAGACACGGGCGTGTCACAAGCCGTGTTCGACCCAAATTTTGGATTTTAAGTGCGAATCGTGGCCGTCCGTTTCCTTATTATGGGATCCAATGGTTCAGGGCTGTTCTTGCTGGGTTATACCCAGGAATAGGGTTTGGAGGCCTTCATTTCTCTTGAGCCATCTCTTTCTAAAGTTCTAGAGAGAGGAGAGAGCAATGAAGAAGAAGGAAGATAGATCCGGCCGCCAGTGGAGCTTCGGAACCCCAAATCACAAACTGACATCAGATCTACGGAGGCGAGAACATTGCGGTGCTTTCATCCGCATAGATTTCCATGGCGCCGAAGAGGAATGCTAGGGTAACGATTCTCATCCTAGGACATGTGAAGTCCTCTTTTCCTTTGCATAGGAAGCCTGCTCTCGTGAGTTTGCGGTGAGCGTGAGGCGTTCCTTCAGGTAGACATGAATAGTCCCCGTTGTTTTGCATGTAGAGTCCGTAATCGAGAAACGAACATAGGCATGATGTGTGAATCCTACCCGGACAAGTTGGTCTGGATCGGTGATGTTGCATTGCATGAATGGCCAGAGAAGACTCTGTGTCGATGGTTGTTTTTCGGGTTTTCTACACTGTAGATTGCAACAGGGAGCCTTGGGGACTAACTCAAAGGTGCACACGGAAAACTGGGCAGATGCGTGATTCTGCCAACTTGGTGGTCTGGGAGCCAACTTGTACATAATCGGGTTATGTAAAGTGTGATATCGATTTGGTACTCTGGGAAGTTTGACCCGCGCCCATGTCTTAAGGTGACAGGGTGGTGTGAGCAACGGGTTAGGCGGAACCGTACCCGCTCTATGTCGTTCAGTACAAGCGACCTAAAGTACGTGAGACTTGCTCTTGGCATAGATGGAGGGTCTTAGGCAGTGGCCAAAAAGACCGTAATGCTCACGAGAAATTGACGTCCAAGGGGCGGTGGTGAGACTGCAAACATTGACCGGGTTCACCGAGAATGTGCCCTGAGAGCACAGGGTGTGTGGCCGTGCGAGCCTACACCTGTGATGTTGTGTAATTTTCTCTATTATATGGAAATGCTAATAAAGTGCAGGGAAGGAGCATCGCCGCCCCGAGTTTGGGGGTGGGATTGTTATAATTTGGTCAGCATAGCTGACCGTTGCTTTTGTTTGTCGCCGCTCGTTGGATTGTTGCTTGCAGGCGCTGCGGAGCCGAGTGGTAAATAGCGGGCAAAAGCCCTTGTTGCTGAGCCGGCCCTCGAAAGGTAAATTTTTGAGTGTTTTCTTTTATACTCATGTATGACCGGCCTACGTGCCGAGGTTTGGAAGACACTTTAATTTCAGTAAACTATTGTAAGGCCATAAGGCCATGTACTTGTGTATTTGTACGTACATTTCTGTGGGGTTTTTATAGTGGACATTTATGATGTTTGCTGGGTTCTTTATTTTGCAACTATTAAATTGCTTCCGCTAGAATGTACTCTGTGTATGACATTGGTTATTCACAGGATGGTTTCCATTGAGTAACCTTCCGGTCTGTCTGTGGTATATGTCATCAGGCCCCGGTCGGACCTACTGTTATATGTTATGCGACGGATATGGGGTGTTACACTCTATCTCTATTTCCTGCCTAGGGTTATCTCCAACCGAGTCATGGGTAGGGTTCGAGCCACTTTTATTGAGCCCACTAGGGCTCTGGTGGCCCAGTAAATGTCGGGATGTTACAATCCAATAAAAATAAAAGGATTTTTGTCCCCGAAAATTTGCTTGAAGTAAGGGGGAAAAGTAACACACCTGGGGAAAAAGCTCTGGGTGCTTCTCTCGGAGGAGTGCTTCAGGTTCCCACGTGAACTCCTCTCATTCGCAGTTTGACCATAGTATCTTAACCATCAAGATGGTCCTGTTACGTAGTGTCTTCACCTTGTAATCTACTACTCTGATGGGTTCGAGCTAGACGGATCTATCTGACTGTAGTTGCACCGATGGGGTAGGAAGGTGCTGCTCTGGTTGCCGGAGGACTCATCTCAAGGAAGAGAGATGAAACACATCGTGAAGATTCCCCAACTCTGGGGGCAAGGCTAAACGGTAGGCGATGGGGCCAACACGCTCTATTACCGGATATGGGCCCAAGTAGCGGGGATCTAACTTTTTCCGCTTTCTCAATTAGGAGATACCATGCATGGGATTTATTTTCAAAAACACCATCTCCCCCACGTTGAACTCCACCGGTCGATGTCGCGCATCATAGTACTTGGCATGTCGGCTCTGCACTTCCCGCATTCGCTCCTGGATCAGTCGCATTGCTGCCGTAGTGTCATCAATATAAGCCACTCCCACGGATTCCGGGTCCTCTTCCTGAGCCCAAGTCAACAGGGTTCGGCAACGTCTTCCATACAATGCCTCGTATGGAGCCATCTTAATGCTAGCATGGTAGCTGTTATTGTATGAAAATTCGACTAACTGCAATAACCGCTCCCACGGCTCATTGCATTCCATTATACATAATCGAAGAAGATCCTCCATCGTCCGGTTTGTCCTCTCTGTCTGTCCGTTTGTCTGCGGGTAAAGGCGATGTTGAAGGCCAATTTGGTTCCCAAGTATGCCTACACCCGCCTCCACTCCATAGATGTAAAACGCCCATCACGATCTGATATAATGGACTTTGGTATTCCGTGAAATCGGACCACTTGCTCTAGGAATATTCTGGCCAAGATATCCACTCTGTCACCCTGTCAATTTGGAATGAACCACGCTACCTTGGTGAGTCGATCTACAACCACCCAAATTGAGTCATTCCCAACGCGAGATCGAGGTAGGATGTGGACGAAATCCATGGAGATATCTTCGAACTTCCATTCTGGTATCGGCAGGGGCTGTAATAGGCCTCCTGGACTGCGGCTTTCGGCTTTAACCTTCTGACAGTTCTGACACTGGACCAAAAATTTGGTGACATCTCTTTTCATTCCAGGCCAATAATTGGTCTTACGCAGGTCCACGTACATCTTAACTACGCCAGGGTGAATCGAGTACCTGGACTGATGGGCCTCTTGTAGAATTTCTTCACGAATTCCGTCGGTAGCGGGAACGAATATGCGATGCTTGAATTGTAGAATCCCATCATGCAGATTATAATCCTCCTGTTCCCCTCCTTTCAGAGATTGGATGATCGGCATTACCTTTGGGTCGATCTTTTGGGCTTCACATATCCGGTCTTGGATGTCGCATTAGATCTCCATCCAATACAGCTGAGAATGGTACTCTTCCGGATCTCTTCGGGCAACCATGGTAATCTCCAAGTCTATCAAGGACTAGAATAGCACCTTAGGGATCTTCTCCATCCAACTCCCGGCTATCGCAGGCTGGCGGCTCAAGGCATCAGCAACTCTTTTAGCTTTCCCGGGGTGATATTGGAGAGCGAAGTCGTAATTGCATAGGAATTCTAACCATCGGCGCTGCCGGAGATTCAGCTCTTTCTGCGTGAAGATATATTTGAGGCTCTTGTGGTCGGAGAAGGTCTCACATCTTACTCCGTACAAATAATGCCTCCAGATTTTAAGGGCGAAGACGACGGCGCCCAACTCTAAATCGTGTGCTGTGTAATTTAATTCATGCGACTTTAATTGCCAAGATGCGTAGGCCACTACCTTACCATGTTGCATTAGAACAGCTCTCAATCCCTTCAGGGAGGCATCAGTGTAGATTTGGAATCCCTCAATCCCTGTGGGGATCATAAGGATTAGCGCAAAAGTCAACCGCTTCTTCAGTTCGACGAACGTAGCCTTGCACTCCGGCGTCCATTGGAATACGACATCTTTCTTGGTGAGAGCAGTTAGGGGTTGGGAAATCTTGGAAAAACCTTCGACGAACTTCCTGTAGTATCCGGAAAGACCAAGAAAACTCCGGATGTCCGCAGCTGTCCTGAGTGGCGGCCAATTTTGTACTGCCTGGATCTTGGCTTGGTGTACTGCCACTCCTTCCTTGTTTATCATGTGGCCCAAGAATCTAACTTCTTCTATCCAAAACTCGCACTTACTGAATTTGGCGAAGAGGGAGTGCTCCCGGAGTTTTAATAGCACCATCTGCAGGTGCTGAGTACGGTCCGTCTTGGTCTTCGAGTAGATTAAGATGTCGTCTATGAAGACGATGACAAAGTGGTCCAAGAAGGGTTCGAAGACTTTATTCATGAGGGCCATGAAGGCAAAGGGAGCGTTGGTGAGCCCGAAGGGCATCACTAGGAACTCATATAGACCGTATCGGGAGCTAAAGAGAGTCTTGGGAATATCTTCCTCTCGGATTCGAGGAACTAGGATGGACGAATCCAGCATCTATTATCTCCTGTAGTTGGATTTTCAGTTCGATCAGCTCTTTTGGGGTCATCCGGTAGGGGGCTCGTGATACTGGTCCTGCTCCGAACACAAGCTAAATGTGCAAGTTAGATTTTATATACTCTAGAGGGGGGTGAATAGAGTATGGTGCTTGCTAAAAACTGTTTACAACTCTTGTTGTATTCCTAAGTGAACAGGGAAGCAAATGAACTACAACAACTATCTAATCAAAAAGCAATCACAAACCACAGCCAGAAAACAAAAGAAAATAAGCAACCAGAAGACACAAGGAGCTATAGTGGTTCCCTAATCAATCTGGGTACATCCACTCTTCTACCACCCTAGGTAGGAATCCACTACAGGATGAGTTGATCAGGTGTCCTGGGCACCAATGAGCTTTTGATAAGGTACTCAAAAACCAAACCGGATTTTTTGATCAGGTGTCTTGCCACCACTGAGTTTTGACAAGGTCTCAGAAACCAACACAAACTTTTGAAGGGAGTTTGATAAACCCTTTACAGCAGAGAGAGAGAGGGATGAGATGATCTTCTTTGTCAACAATCAGAGAGAAGATATTATTGGATGTTGTCAAAGCTCCCCCTGAGTTCTTTAGTTGTTCAGGAAGTGAAGTTTTGTAGTAGGGTGATAGGCCTTCAGAAGATTTGATCTCCAGCAAAAGATGATTTCAGCAGCAACTGAAATGTGTGGTGTCTGGAGTCTTGAATGATGATGGCCTTTGAACACTGGAATCAAGAGAGATCTGAAAATTTCAGAATATTGATCTCCTTTTGTGATGTGTGTTCTTGTATGAATTCTAAAACTGAGAATGTCTGCAACTCTTTCTCTTTTTGGTGTTGTGATTGTTGTAAGAGTTGTTGTTGATGTTGATGATAGTGATATCCAGCAGGAATTAAAAACATTGATCTTTTATTCCTCAGATCTGAATAGAATATTTTTCTGTCCAAGATAGCCGTTAGCCTGTCATAAATGACTTCCTTAACTGCATTTTGTCTTCTGGAGGAAAGTCCAATAAAACATTCCTTTGAAAATCCCTTGAAATTTGCTCTAGATTAATTGAAAACGGCTACAAGATCCTTGACATAAATGCTGAGAATAATTCCATAACTGTCTGAATTAGAATCTTGAAAAATGTCGATATCTCCAGAAAAACGTCGACCTGAGCTCAACTATCGTTGAACTGAGCTCAGAGACTGGACTTAGACTGAAGCAGAAAGCATCGATCTGAGCTCAACTATCGTCGACCTGAGCTCAGAGATAGAGAAACAAACTAGAGACAAGAACGTCGATCTGAGCTCGAAGATCGTCGAATGGAGTTCGACGACTCGTTGAATTTGAGCTCAGAGATCGTTGAATGGAGTTCGACGATTCGTCGAAGTGAGCTCAGCGATCGTCGAATGGAGTTCGACGATTTGTCGTCCTGAGCTCGACGAAATGACTTAGTCTCCAGAACTGAAATATCTGGTCTTGAGGGCAGCTCCAAACCTAAATACTAACCCTTAGACTCAATTCTAATTGACCTTTAGATCTATACAAGGAGGTCAAAACAGATTTCCTAAAAAGTGATCCTTGCCCAAATCAGTAATAGGGTGTTCCAACAATCTCCCCCTATTTGGGTTAGGATTACTATTTACAGATATTGGAAAAATAAAAACATACAAAGCAGAAATGTAACAAACAGAACATTGCAGAAACACAGACATTATCCCAGATAGTTCAGAAAACAAAATATATTGTCATCTTACAGAATTATACCTTTTCCTTGCTCTTTATAAGAACTATTTCTCTGTTGGGGTTGAGAGCTTCTTTCTTGGATCTTCTGTCATCAGCTGTACCTAGAGAAGTTTGATGTTTTGGCCTGGGCACTACAGCTTTTGGATGCAGCTTCATATAACTTTCTGAATCAAAGAATTTGCTGGAGGAGTATCTCTCAAGTTCTTTCTTTCTTTGATCTGATAAAGTAGTGATACTGGATGTATCTTTTCCTTGTCCTCTAGCTTTCTTGATTTGGTATAGTGCAGCCAATTCTTTCATTCTTGCTGTCCATGAGGTAGGATTATTTTCTGGGTCCTCAAATAGAACAGGAGGCTCATATCTGTTTGAAGAATTGTCAGGAGGGGCTCTGGAAGAGACTAGATCTTTAAGCTTATAAGGAAAGGGACCAGAAGTAGTGTCAGAGGGACCTTGTCCTTCCCTTTGATAAGGATGTTGCCTGGAATACACTCTGAGTCCTCTTTGATTTCCTCTGTACTGTCCTCTTCTGGACTGGTAACCTCTAAACTGATTTCCTCTGTACTGGGATCTTCCTTGAGGTTGATATGAGCTTTGGCTTCTAGCAGAAGATTGGAAGGCAGAACTTCCACTTGCACCTGCATCAGGTGAAGGAGGAGGAGGAGGATTGAAATGAGATGATCCTTTGTCATACTTTATTTTCTTCTTCATAGCTTTCAGTTGATTCCTGGAGTACTGCATCCATGGTTCTGTAATAGGGAAATCATGCAGTATGTAGTATGGAATATCATTTGTATCTTTCACCTTTTTCTGGAGGAACTCTCTTCATGGCTTTGCTTCTGGCTTTCCTTTTCCTTGCAATTGTTGCAGAGGAATCATCTGAGTCAGTCATAAACTGATCACTGTCTGAGCTTTGATTATCATACAATGCATCAATCCTTTTGATATAATCTTTCTATTGTTGAGACTGAGCAGAAGAAACAGCAGAGACAGCAACAGTAACAGCAGCAACAGCAGGAAGTGGAGTAGAAGCAACACTGGCAGAGGGAGCTATGACAGCAGATTCTAAAACAGAAATTTCAGAAACAGGAACAACATCAGCAGTAACAGCAGGTTCAAAAACAATTGCCTCTGTCATATGCATATCCTCAAAAACAGCAATATCAGAACTAACAGAAATATCAACAACAGCAGTAGGAGCAGCAGCAGTAGGAGCAACAGAAGGAGCACTGTCAACAACATTGAAGGAATTTATATAAGAGCTTATTAAGCTGGGGTCACAACTGGAAATAGGCACAATGGCCTTAGTAAGATCTTCAGATTGCTGGACTGGAAGGCAGTTGAAGTATACAGAGTCAAAAACTGACAACAGTGACCTGAGGTCCACTGTAATGACTGTAACTGGAGCTACTGGAGCTTGGACATAAGATACTATAGCAGGCAATCTTTCAGCTTCATAAGGCATCTCCCCCTGCCTAGATTCAGTGATAACTGGATCAAGGCACCCAGAAGAAGGGATTGCCTGAGGAGGAAGAAAAGAGGAGAGTCTGGCAGACAGTTCCTGAACTATTTTTAGAAGGGGAGCCAAAGAGGTCTCCAGCAATAGTGATAGCCTTGGAGCTATCAGCTCATATAGCCTGTCTATAAGAGCTGGAAGATCTACTTGCTCAAGAGGGACTTGAGTAGAGGTAGGGATGAAAGTTGGAGCAGCAGGAGATGTTGGTGGAGAACTTGTGGATGGTGGGAGTGATGGTTGAGATATTGGAATTATAGAGATGGAAGATAATGGAATGGAAATGGATGGTGTGAAGGATGGTTGAGCAATTATGTCCTGAAGTAGTTATTGTGTAACGCCCCGAAACTCAAAGGAGCAAAGGGGGACGTTTTGGGCCAGTTTGGGTTCTGGCAGAAGGCACACGGCCTAGGACACGGGCGTGTCCCAGGGCGTGTCAAGCGTGTGTCGACACTTAGCCGCGAAGTCGTCGAGTTATACTCGACGATTCGTCGAGAATGGGCACACGGCCTGCGACACGGACGTGTCGCAGGGCGTGTCGACTCGTGTCGACACTTAGCCGTGAAGTCGTCGAGTTATACTCGACGATTCGTCGAGAATGGGCACACGGCCTGCGACACGGGCGTGTCGCAGGGCGTGTCGACCCGTGTCGACGATCGTCCCGGGGAGTCATCGAGATTCACTCGACGATCGTCGAGACAAGGAACACGGCCTAGGACACGGGCGTGTCCAAGGCCGTGTCATCAAGTCGTCGTTCTTCCCTCGACGAAATGTCCCGTGTACACGGCCTGGGGTCCAGGCGTGTCAATGTGACACGGGCAAGGACACGGGCGTGTCCTAGAACCCGTGCAGTGCTCGGGTTGAAAATGGGGGAAAATCATGGGGTACACGGCCGGCTACACGGCCGTGTCACGTGGAACACGGGCGTGTCAGCTCGAACACGGGCGTGTTCGATACCCGTGTGAGGTTCCAGGAGATTCGATTTTGACGGCGAATGCGGCACACGGCCCTGGACACGGGCGTGTGTCAGGCCGTGTTCGGTCCAGATTGGGCATTTCAGCCCCGAATCAAAGCCGTTCGTTTCCTTAGGTTGAGATCTGACGGCTGGGGGATGTTCCTGAAGGGATATACCCGTGAGTTGACTTGGAAAACCTCACTTTTCTTCACTTGTTCTCTTTCTAAATCCTTGGAGAGAGGAGAGCTAAGGCAAGAAGAAGAAGAGCTAGATCCGCCATTGGAGGAGCTTCGGAGCTCCGAATCGCAAGCCGACTCCGGATCCATGGAGGCAACGCTAGTGCGGTCATTTCCATCCGATTACTTTCCGATGGCGCCAAAGAGGAACGCAAGGGTAACGATCCTCATCTTGAGCATGAGTCGCTCTCTTTCTTAGCATAGGAAGCCCGCTCTCGCGAGTTTGCGGAGAGTTGGAGGCGTTCCTTCGGGTAGATATGTAAATTCCCCGTTGTTTAGAGTCCGTATGCGAGAACGGACGTAGGCATGATGTGTGAAGCCTACCCGGACATGTTAGTCTGGATCGGTGATGTTGCATTGCATAAGGCCGGAGAAGACTCCGTGCTATGATTTGTTTTTCGGGTTTTCTATACGGTAGATTGCAGTAGGGAGCCTTGGGGACTAACCCAAAGGTGCACCCAGAAAACTGGGCGGATACGAGATCTTGCCAACTTGGTGGCCTGAGAGCCAACTTGAACATAACGGGGTTATGTGATTTGCGGTAGAATGGGACTCGGTGAAAGTTTGACCCGCGCAAATGGCTTAAATTGTCGTTGCGATGTGAGCACGGGTTAAATGGAACCGTACCCGCTCTATGTCGTTCGGGTTAAAGAGACCTAAGGTTACGTGGCACTCGCCGTTGGCATAGATGTGAGTCTTCGGCGGTCTATGGCTTTAATTGACGTGACCCAGGCCAGGAAGACGAATTGCTCATAGGTTTGGCCGTCTAAGTGGCGGTGGTGAGTCCGGAATGTTAATGGCTTTAATTGACGTGACATCGACCGGTTCACCGAGAATGTGCCCTGAGTGCACGGGACGTGTGGCCGCACGAGCCAACGTCTGTGATGATATGGCTATGGTTATATGTATGGCTCGCTTATGCTAATGAAATGCAGGGAAGGAGCATCGCCGCCCCGAGTTGGGGGCGGGATCGTTATAATTTGGTCAGCATTGCTGACCGTTGCCTTGTTTTGCCACCGTGCGGTGGTTTGTTGCTTGCAGGTGCAGCTGGACCAAGCGGTCAATAGCGGGCTAAAGCCCTTTTTGCGAAGCTGGCCCTCGAAGGCCCAAGTGGAAATGTTTCTGTTTTATTCATGTATGACCGGCCTGTGTGCCGAGGTTTGTAAATCATGTATTATTCTAGTGAAACACTCTGTAAGGCCTTAAGGCCGATTTTGGGTATTTTGTATAACATTCCCTATTATGTAATAGTGGACATTCGTGCTCTAATGCTGGGTTCTTGTTTACAACTTATATAAACTGCTTCCGCTAGAATGCTCTGTGTAGGACGTTGAGATTGGTTGGATGGTTTCCATACGTAACCACCCGGTCTGTCTGTGGTATATGGCGTCGGGCCCCGGCCGGACCTACTGCTATATACTATGCGACGGATAGGGGGTGTTACAATTTGGTATCAGACTACTGGTTTTGGTCGGGCTTAAACTGAATTCGTGGGCGAATTCTTTTTAATGGGTGGTGAGCACATTGCGTGCGTCATCGTTATAATGGTAAAAGAACCCATGAATGTCCACTTAGGAATGAAAATACTCATGTTTGAGGAACCTGCGTGTTCCTATAATTACTGTTTGCAATACAATTTGGTCGCTTAACGGTGTTTTGTACCACTATAGGTGACCAGAAGTGGTGTTGGGCCGTCAGAACGCCGAGTTTCTGAGGCTAGTAGTGCACCGGAGGTTGCTCCTGCAACACCTTTGTCGGCTGAAAATATACGATTGGTGGCTGAAGCTGTGTTGGTCGTGATTAATGCGCAGCCTGGAAGGCAAGCGCAGCAGCCCGCTCCTGTGATGGAGCAAGAACCTCTGCAAGAGGCTGAGCCGAGGAGGGTGGAGCAAGTGGTTGTAGAACCGATAGTGCCAAGGAGGGCAACTGAGAGGCAACTAAAGCATGTAATGAGCTTTAACCCTCCGTTATTCTCGGGGTTGGGAACCCCATCTCAGGCTGAAGACTGGCTCTCTAGGGTGAAGAGAGTCATGACGGAGACGGAGACGGAGGAGTGGCAAATGACCACCATCGCTACGTTCCTGCTGGACGGTGAAGCGAGGATGTGGTGGGAAGGATTGGAGCTGCATCATTTGAGAGGTAGACAACTGATAGACGTTCCGATGGAAGAGTTCTCGGGATTGTTCTTAGCAAGATACCTCCCTTCTACTCAGAGGATTTCGATGGAGAATGAGTTCCTGAAGTTGGTTCAGGGCGAGAGAAGCGTGGATGAATATCTCCACGAGTTTACGCGGTTGAGTCGTTATGCTAGCTCCACCATCATGGATGAGGAGCGGAAGACTAATCGCTTCTACGAAGGGTTGAGAGACGAGTTGAGGTTGCTACTCTCGGGGCCGATGACGCAGGGTTTCTTAACCTTGGTCAATACTGCCCGGTCCTTGGAGAAGGACATGAAGAACGTGCAAGCGAAGAAAAGCTTGGGTGATAAGAAATCTGAGTTCAGAGTGCCGACTACTTCAAAGTCCGGCTATCGGAGGGCTTTCAAGAAGCATAGTACTTCGGGTCCAGCTCCTTCTGGTGCTTCTGGGGCGACTACGAGTCAAACCCCGGGCGCGTGCTTTACATGTGGAAAGACGGGACACTTTGCCCGTGATTGTTGGAGCGGACGTCCTAAGTCCGAGAGGAGGCCGGGAGCCACTTATGAAGAGAAGGGAAAGGCGGTGGAGTCGACCGCATCCCACTATGCTCCGGCCCAACCAAGGGTCTATAATCTTGGCCAACAGGAGGCCATTAAACAAGCTGATGTGGTGACAGGTACGGTTTAATTATAGCAAGTCAATTTATTTAAATACTTGTTATGCACATGTTACCTTACCACAACTTGTTTAGGATTTGTATTGATTTGTGAAAATCCGGCACGAGCACTCTTCGATACGGGAGCTTCACACTCCTTCTTGTCCGAAGGATTTATATTACGCATCGGGGTCCCTTCCTCGATGGCGAAGGATAAGTTGGATGTGTTGTTGCCCAATGGGTGTTCGATGCGAGCTGATAGGATCTGCGATGTTAAGATTCGTATTGGGGAGCAGGAGTTCGACCTGGGAGCGTCTTTACTTCCATTAGTGGAGTTCGACGTCATATTTGGCATGGACTGGCTCTCGGAGCAGCAGGCCCATATAGATTGCGGTAGCAAGGAAGTCAAGCTGGGAGCGAGTCGTGAGACGACTTTTACGGGCTTAAAGGGGTCGAGCAAGACATTGATGTCTGCTCTTCAGGTGGTGAAGGCGGTTCGTGCTGGTGCAGAACCGTTCTTTACACTAGTGGAGGTTGCAAAGCCGAAGCCCGCGTTGGATTGTATTTCACTGGTATCGGAATACCCTGATGTGTTCCCCGCAGATCTTCCTGGAGCCCCGCCTCAACGGGAGATAGATTTTACGATCGAGCTGGTGCCAGGTGCAAAGCCTGTGTCACGATCTCCGTATCGGCTAGCGCCTAAGGAAATGGCCGAGCTGAAAGTTCAACTGCAAGAGTTGTTGGAGCAAGGGTATGTGCGCCCGAGTTCTTCGCCTTGGAGCGCACCGGTCCTCTTTGTTAAGAAGAAGTACGGAAGCTTGAGGCTATGTATTGATTATCGGGAGCTAAACAAGCTGACGGAGAAGAACAAGTACCCGATCCCTAGGATTGATGATCTCTTTGATCAGTTAGTCGGGTCGACGGTGTACTCGAAGTTGGATCTCAAGGCTGGGTACTATCAGTTGCGGATAAGGGAGAGTGATATCCCGAAGACAGCGTTTAGTACGAGGTACGGGCATTATGAGTTTACGATCATGCCGTGTGGGCTGACTAATGCGCCGTCAGTATTCATGGATTTGATGAACAGGACGTTCAGGGAGTACTTGGACCATTTCGTGATCGTCTTCATCGACGATATTTTGGTGTACTCGCAAAGTGAGGAAGATCACTTCAAGCATCTTCATTTGGTGTTGGAGATGCTAAGGAGAAATCAGTTGTATGCCAAGTTCTCGAAGTGCGAGTTTTGGCTATCCTCAGTGGCGTTCCTCGGGCATATAGTAAGTGGAGAGGGTATTGTTGTGGATCCGACGAAGATTGTTGCGATACGGGAGTGGCCTGAGCTTGCTACGGTAGCAGAAGTCCGGAGCTTTTTGGGGCTTACCGGTTATTATAGGCGCTTCGTAGAGAACTTCTCGCGGATAGCGTTACCTCTCACTACTTTGACGAGGAAGGAGCATAAGTTCGTTTGGACGCCGGAGTGCGCGCGAGCTTTTGAGGAACTGAAGTGTCGGTTGACCTCGGCGCTTGTGCTGAGTTCGCCATGTGGAACCGAAGGCTATGAGATATATAGCGATGCTTCGGGCAGCGGTTTGGGTTGCGTGCTACTGCAGCACGGAAGCGTGATAGCTTATGGCTCGAGACAGCTAAAAGTGCACGAGAGGAATTATCCGGTCCATGACTTGGAGTTAGCGGCCGTGATTTTTGCCTTGAAGCTGTGGAGACACTATTTGTACGGTGTGAAGATTGATATCTACACCGATCACAAGAGCCTAAAGTACCTGATAGATCAGAAGGATCTGAATATGCGGCAGCGTAGATGGATGGAGTTCCTGGGGGACTATACATTCAAGATCCACTACGTGCCTGGCAAAGGGAATGCGGTTGCGGACGTGTTGAGTCGCCGAGCCCCAGCTCAAGCCAATTGGCTATCGGTGCATGATGAGCGGTTGGTGCGGGAGTTGGAGGCGTTGGAGATTGTTTGTGTGGATAGACAATCAAGTGCTGAAGCAGTTCTGAATTGGACTGAAGTCCAATATGACCTGGCTGATCGGATTCGGCAGGCTTTGGATATGGATGCTCATATGAAGCAGTCCATGATAGAGGCTCTGGATGGGTCAAATTCCCAATTCGTCGTGGAGGACGGATTGCTTTGGAAAGACGGTCGTTTGTGCGTCCCAAGTGTGGGCAATTTACGGGTGGAGTTGTTGTACGAGGCGCACCATACCAAGTACTCAATTCACCCGGGGAGCACGAAGATGTACCGTGATATAAAGAAATTATTTTGGTGGCCGGCTTTGAAAAAGGATGTGGCGCTATACGTAGCGAAGTGCCAAACCTGCGTCTTGGTAAAGGCGGAGTGTCAAAAGCCGGGAGGATTTCTTAAGTCCTTGCCTATTCCGGAGTGGAAATTTGACGACATCTCTATGGACTTTGTGCACGGTTTGCCAAGGTCGCAAAAGGGGAACGACGCCATTTGGGTGGTTGTTGATCGATTAACGAAGGTGTCGCATTTTATTCCGCATAGGAAGGATGATCCGGTGGAGAAGCTGGCAAAGCTTTATGTGGATAATATAGTACGGCTTCATGGTGTGCCCCGCAGCATCGTGAGTGACCGTGATGGGCGGTTCACATCCAATGATTGGAGGCTGGTGCAGCAAATGTTGGGAACAAAGCTGAAGTTTAGCACAGCCTTCCACCCACAAACGGATGGGCAGACCGAGAGGGTGAATAGAACCATGGAAGACATGCTTCGCATGTGTGTCTTGGATTTCGGAAAGCAATGGGAACACCACCTCTATTTGGTGGAGTTCGCATACAACAACATCTACCAAGCGAGTATTCAGATGGCGCCTTTCGAGGCCCTATATGGTAGAAGATGTCGCACGTCGTTGTCTTGGTTAGAAACGGGCGAGTCAAAGTTGTATAAGCGATCGGAAGTAGAGGGTGCTACTTCTTTGGTGAGAACCATTCGGGAGAGGTTGCTTATCGCTCAGGACCGGCATGCAAAGTACTATAATGTCAAGCACAGGAACGTGGAGTTCGCTGTGGGCGATTATGTATACTTGAAGATCAAGCCGTTCAAGGGTGTCTCGCGGGTGCGGCGATTGAAAAAGCTAAGCCCAAGATACCTTGGACCGTTCGAGGTTCTGGAGCAAGTTGGTGAAGCGGCCTATCGGTTGAAGCTCTCAGTGGAGCTTAGTGGTTTACACGATGTATTCCACATTTCGGTGCTTCGGAAGGCGGTGCAAGAGCCTACGCATGTGATCGCGGTCGATCAAGTGCCTGTGGATAGTGGGCTAACGACAAAGGTCAAGCCCGTGCGGATTGAGGACTCGGAGGTCAAGCGGCTACGCAATAAAGAGATCAGGATGGTCAAGGTCCGGTGGGACAATTGCGGTCGTGAGGAGCTCTCCTGGGAGAGAGAGCAGACTATGCTTGACGAATATCCGGAGTTGTTCCGCTCAGGTACAAATTTTGGTTTTGTACATGTCTTTCCTTTATGTAATTTCGTGGGCGAAATTCTTTTAAGAGGGGAGAGTTGTAACGCCCCGAAACTCAAAGGAGCAAAGGGGGACGTTTTGGGCCAGTTTGGGTTCTGGCAGAAGGCACACGGCCTGGGACACGGGCGTGTCCCAGGGCGTGTCAAGCGTGTGTCGACACTTAGCCGCGAAGTCGTCGAGTTATACTCGACGATTCGTCGAGAATGGGCACACGGCCTGCGACACGGGCGTGTCGCAGGGCGTGTCGACCCGTGTCGACACTTAGCCGTGAAGTCGTCGAGTTATACTCGACGATTCGTCGAGAATGGGCACACGGCCTGCGACACGGGCGTGTCGCAGGGCGTGTCGACCCATGTCGACGATCGTCCCGGGGAGTCGTCGAGATTCACTCGACGATCGTCGAGACAAGGAATACGGCCTAGGACACGGGCGTGTCCAAGGCCGTGTCATCAAGTCGTCGTTCTTCCTTCGACGAAATGTCCCGTGTACACGGCCTGGGGTCCAGGCGTGTCAATGTGACACGGGCAAGGACACGGGCGTGTCCTAGAACCCGTGCAGTGCTCGGGTTGAAAATGGGGGAAAATCATGGGGTACACGGCCGTGTCACGTGGAACACGGGCGTGTCAGCTCGAACACGGACGTGTTCGATACCCGTGTGAGGTTCCAGGAGATTCGATTTTGACGGCGAATACGGCACACGACCCTGGACACGGGCGTGTGCCAGGCCGTGTTCGGTCCAGATTGGGCATTTCAGCCCCGAATCAAAGCCGTTCGTTTCCTTAGGTTGAGATCCGACGGCTGGGGGATGTTCCTGAAGGGATATACCCGTGAGTTGACTTGGAAAACCTCACTTTTCTTCACTTGTTCTCTTTCTAAATCCTTGGAGAGAGGAGAGCTAAGGCAAGAAGAAGAGCTAGATCTGCCATTGGAGGAGCTTCGGAGCTCTGAATCGCAAGCTGACTCCGGATCCACGGAGGCAACGCTAGTGCGGGCATTTCCATCCGATTACTTTCCGATGGCGCCAAAGAGGAACGCAAGGGTAACGATCCTCATCTTGAGCATGAGTCGCTCTCTTTCTTAGCATAGGAAGCCCGCTCTCGCGAGTTTGCGGAGAGTTGGAGGCGTTCCTTCGGGTAGATATGTAAAGTCCCCGTTGTTTAGAGTCCGTATGCGAGAACGGACGTAGGCATGATGTGTGAAGCCTACCCGGACATGTTAGTCTGGATCGGTGATGTTGCATTGCATAAGGCCGGAGAAGACTCCGTGCTATGGTTTGTTTTTCGGGTTTTCTACGCGGTAGATTGCAGCAGGGAGCCTTGGGGACTAACCCAAAGGTGCACCCGGAAAACTGGGCGGATACGAGATCTTGCCAACTTGGTGGCCTGAGAGCCAACTTGAACATAACGGGGTTATGTGATTTGCGGTAGAATGGGACTCGGCGAAAGTTTGACCCGCGCAAATGGCTTAAATTGTCGTTGCGATGTGAGCACGGGTTAAATGGAACCGTACCCGCTCTATGTCGTTCGGGTTAGAGAGACCTAAGGTTACGTGGCACTCGCCGTTGGCATAGATGTGAGTCTTCGGCGGTCTATGGCTTTAATTGACGTGACCCAGGCCAGGAAGACGAATTGCTCATAGGTTTGGCCGTCTAAGTGGCGGTGGTGAGTCCGGAATGTTAATGGCTTTAATTGACGTGACATCGACCGGTTCACCGAGAATGTGCCCTGAGTGCACGGGACGTGTGGCCGCACGAGCCAACGTCTGTGATGATATGGCTATGGTTATATGTATGGCTCGCTTATGCTAATGAAATGCAGGGAAGGAGCATCGCCGCCCCGAGTTGGGGGCGGGATCGTTATAATTTGGTCAGCATTGCTGACCGTTGCCTTGTTTTGCCACCGTGAGGTGGTTTGTTGCTTGCAGGTGCAGCTGGACCAAGCGGTCAATAGCGGGCTAAAGCCCTTTTTGCGAAGCTGGCCCTCGAAGGCCCAAGTGGAAATGTTTCTGTTTTATTCATGTATGACCGGCCTGCGTGCCGAGGTTTGTAAATCATGTATTATTCTAGTGAAACACTCTGTAAGGCCTTAAGGCCGATTTTGGGTATTTTGTATAACATTCCCTATTATGTAATAGTGGACATTCATGCTCTAATGCTGGGTTCTTGTTTACAACTTATATAAACTGCTTTCGCTAGAATGCTCTGTGTAGGACGTTGAGATTGGTTGGATGGTTTCCATACGTAATCACCCGGTCTGTCTGTGGTATATGGCGTCGGGCCCCGGCCGGACCTACTGCTATATACTATGCGACGGATAGGGGGTGTTACATATTGATAAGAGGTGGATGATGATGGTGGCTTAGGAGGGGATGAAGGAGAATCATCCATATAGGAATCATCTATACGAGTGAAAGATGGAATATGAGATGATGAATCAATATCCAGGTGTGGATAGTGATGTAGAGGATGGAAGATTTCTTCAGTGAGTGGTAGAGTTGGAGAAGGGATTGAATTTGGAGATGGGGTGGAAATTGTGATGGTTGATGTGACTGTTGTAGATGAAACAAGAGGTGGAGGAGGAGGAGATGAAGCAGGCAAGTCTTCTGCAGGGGCAGAGACGTGAGGGGAAGAGACTGAAGCAGTCCTTGTGCCTGAAGTAGAGATTGCAGAGGGCCTGCTGGGCTTTACAATCTGCCTGTCTCATTTCCCAAATAGGGCACAGGTAAGCCTTTTGGAGGCATTGATGTGCATCCCACTGGAAACAAGCAGTGCAGGGCATCTGTTATGAAGAAACAACCCTAAAATCCTCCCAAAGTTAACAAAGTTCTTGTTGATTTTCTTCTTGATTAAATCAAAAAAGACTTCTCCCCAGTTCAGTTATTTCTTGTCCACCAGGGCACCCATCAAACAGAGCTGATACCTAGATATGGTATCATGAGCTGAGTGTTTGGCCAACAACACTTTTCCAACAACATCAGCAAGAAATCTGTACTCAACAGACAGATTTTTCTTAAGCAATTTGCTAGGGTTTGCTTCTGAGTGCCCCATCTTTTCAAGCATATTAGAAAATTCCTCTCCAGAAAGCTCAACAGAATATTCTCCAGATTTTAATTGAAAAACCTCTGTTAAAGCAACAGGTGTTAGAGATACCTGAGTTCCTGATATGGTTCCAACCACTGTGTTCTGATCCATGTTATGGGCAGTATACACCCATTCATTTATCTCATCTGCAGCCAATATGATCCTTGTAGTCATTATGGTAACTAGCTGTTGGTCTTTGAAAAGTTCCAGAATGTCCTTGAAGATTTGATCGCCGTTATTGAAGGAATCCATGTCGATATCAAAGCCTGCGTCAAATTTCATTGCGGCCAAGATTGCGACTGAAACTGCTATTGATTCCTGCAAAAAAATGAACAAACAAACGACCAAGTGTAGAGAAGTTTGGAGGGAAAGAGAAAATTTGCAGAGAGTATGAAAGCGCAAAGGGAGAACGACGGCCGAAAAATGAGTTTTATATTAGGGTTCGACGCAGAAAAGGAAAAATCGTTGAACTCTGTTCGACGATCTGGGCTTCTAAAGGAAACTGAAAGGTCATCAACATCGTCGATCTCCGTTCGACGATATTGGAGAGCGTCGAGCTCCGTTCGACGATCGCTGACCTGAAGAAAGATAGTCCAGCACTGTCTGAGAAGCGCTGAACTCAGGTCGACGATTTCTGAAATCGTCGATCTCCGTTCGACGATCTTGGGGAAAATCGTCGAGCGAAGTTCAGAGACCAGAAACATACTCTACACACAAAAAGAACATATTGATTTGCCTAGTCTTGGTCATTTTTATATTTTTGAAATCTTGGATATTATTTTAGACTTCCTCCATCTAACATTCCTAACTGATTCAGGAAGAATGTATATTTCTTTTCATCCAAGGGTTTGGTGAAAATATCTCCCCTTTGCAAATCAGTTGGGATATATTGAAGTTCAATTTTATTTTTCTCAACATTATCCCTTACAAAGTGATGCTTAATTTCTATATGTTTTGTCCTACTATGGAGGACTAGATTTTGTGCTATGAAAATGACACTGGTATTGTCACAAAATATTTTTGACTTCTCTAAGTTGTAGTCATAGTCTAGGAGCTGATTTTGAATCCACAAGATTTGTGAACAACAACTACCTGCAGCCATATATTCAGCTTCAGCAGTTGAAGTTGACACAGATGTTTGTTTCTTGCAAAACCAGGAGACAAGTCTGTCACCAAGAAACTGTCAAGTTCCACTGGTGCTTTTCCTGTCTATTCTGCATCCAGCATAATCAGCATCTGAGAATCCAGTTAAGTCAAATGCTGAGTCTTTTGGAAATCAGAGACCTAGATTTGGACAACTTTTAACATACCTAAGAATCCTTTTTACTAAGGTTAAGTGTGACTCTCTAGGGCTCACTTAGAATCTAGCACATATGCATGTAGCAAATATTATGTCAGGTCTACTAGCTGTAAGGTATAATAAAGAACCAATCATTGCTCTATATGTTGTCTGATCAACAGCTTTCCCATGTTCATCAGCATCTAATACAACATTAGTAGGCATAGGTGTTTTCATACATGATGCTTCAGACATACCAAATTTCTTAACCAATTCTTTTGCATACTTGGTTTGAGAAATAAATATACCTTCAGCATGTTGTTTGATTTGCAATCCTAGAAATAAGGATAGCTCACCCATGCTACTCATTTCAAATTTAGAATGCATTAGGTTGGAAAACCCTCTGCACAAATTTGAATCAGTAGAACCAAATATAATATCATCTACATAGATTTGTACTAGTAGGGTATGTGACTTATGGGTTCTAATAAAAAGTGTTTGGTCTACTCTACCCCTTATAAACTCATTTTTCAGAAGAAAGCATGCTAGGGTCTCATACCATGCTCTAAGAGCTTGCTTTAGACCATATAATGCTTTATGTAATTTGAAAACATAATCAGGATGAGTTGAAGAGATAAAACCTGGGGGTTGTCTGACATAGACTTCTTCTTTGATATCTCCATTGAGAAAAGCACTCTTTACATCCATCTGGTATACTTTGAATCCTTTGTGTGCTGCATATGCTAAGAAGATTCTTATGGCCTCTAACCTTGCAACTGGTGTAAAGGTTTGGTCATAATCTATCCCTTCTTCTTGAGAGTACCCTTGAGCAACTAGCCTTGCCTTGTTCCTTACAATGACTCCTTGATCATCCAATTTATTTCTGAACACCCACTTTGTTCCAACATTGGAGTGATCCTTTGGCCTTGGTACTAGTTCCCAAATTTTGTTCCTTTCAAATTGATGCAACTCTTCTTACATTGCAATGATCCAGTGTGGATCTTGCTCTGCATCTTGAATGGATTGAGGTTCAATTTGAGAAAGAAAGCAAGTGTGCATCAGGTTTTGGTTGACCTGATTTCTGGTTTGCACACCAGCTGAGATGTCTCCAATCACTTGGGAGATTGGATGGTCTCTTGATGTTACTAAATCAACAGGAGATGTTGATTGTTCACCAACCTGTGTTGTTGTTTCCTCTTGTGGTACAACAACTGGCTCTTCAAGAAGATTCTCTTCAAGATGTTGAATGTCTTCTTCATCTTCACTGCTTTCATCTTTTTGAATAATTTGTAACCTGTCCAAGTCTTCTGCAAGAGAGTGTACCTGCAAAGGTTCTATGGTAGAAGTATTCTTCTCCTTGAAAGACATGTTAGACTCATCAAAAGATATATGAACAGATTCTTCAATTTTAAGAGTTGATTTATTATATACCCTATAAGCTTTACTGATCATGGAGTATCCCAGAAACACTCCTTCATCAGCTTTAGCTTGAAATTTTGCTAAGTATTTCTTGTCATTATTATGAATGTAACAAATACTACCAAAATTTTTAAAGTAATCTACTTTAGGTTTCTTCCCTTTGAGTAATTCATAGGGAGTCTTGCCCTTCAGTTTATGTATTAAACTTCTATTCAACACATAGTTGGAGGTGTTCACTGCCTCTGCCCAAAAATTTATAGGAAGGTGAGCATCTGACAACAATATAGTAGCAGATTCAATAAGGGTTCTATTTTTCCTTTCAGCTACCTCATTTTGTTGAGGAGTTCTAGGAGCTGAGAAAGTGTGTCTGATCCCTTCACTCTGACAGAACTCTTGCATAAGAAGAGAATCAAACTCTGTCTCATGATCACTTCTGATCAGGGCAATGTGAGTATTGAACTCACTCTGTATGCATTTGAGAAACTCTGTCAAACATTTAAAGTTATCAGACTTCTTCCTCAGAAAGAACACCCATATAAATCTAGAGAAGTCATCTACAATCACTAAAGTATAAGATTTCCCTCCTAAGCTTTGTACTGTAATGGGTCCAAAAAGATCCATGTGTAACAGATACAAAATCCTAGGTGAATCACTCTTATTAAGTGACTTCAAACTATTTTTGGTTTGCTTACCTAATTGACAAACCCTGCAGAGTCCTTCCTTCTTGTAGGGGCCAGAAGGTAGTCCTCTAACAAGGTTGTCCTTGGATAGCCTAGCAATGGTTCTAAGGTTTATATGTCCTAATCTCTTATGTCATAGTTCATTAGGTCTACAAATAGAGTTAAACAAGCAAATATCTACCTTGGTTGAAAGAAAATCTATAAGATAGATGTTAACTTTCCTTTTACCTGTCAGTACAGTTGTGTTGTCCTCTGATTTGATCTTGCATAAGGATTTGCTGAAAGTCACTTGGTAGCCTTCATCACACAGTTGACTGATGCTGATTAAGTTGTGCTTCAGTCCTTCCACATAGGCTACCTTCTTGAATGTGACTGTGCCAATCTGGACTGCACCATATCCTTTTGTTAGTCCAAAGTTTGAATCACCAAATATTACTTTGGGTCCAAGCTTTGCTTTGAAGGATGTGAAATTGTCCTTGTTTCCTGTCATGTGCTTTGAGCACCCACTATCCAGATACCATTGCTGGTTTGATGTTGGATAGGTCTTCACCTGCACATGAGCAATTTACTTGTTTTTGACCCAGTTTACCTTGGGCCTAGGTTGATAACCTTTGAACTCAGAAATAAAAGACATCCCTGGTTTACTCTTATAACCTTCAGGATGATATCTACTTGGAGGTATTATACATTCAGTATAAGGGTTAAATCTTTGGGATGAAGGACCCCTAGGTTTGGAATTTGATTTACCTTTGAAAAAGTTTTTAAAACTCTGATCTCTGCTCGACGATCGCTGAGTTGAGTTCGACGATCTTGGGTCAGATCGTCGAGCTCCGTTCGAAGATCGACTATAGTAGAGTTCAGGGTTTTGAGATCGTCGACCTAAGTTCGACGATTTAGCCTGAGATCGTTGATCTTCATTCGACGATCGTCTAGCTCCGTTCGACGATTTATGTTGAACTCTTGTTTTTTTAGGTAAGTCAGAATTCTTCCTAGCTACCTCTACAACTCCCTTACCTTTATCAGAGATAAACTTGATTGGGGTTGTTAATACTATAGGTTGGCTGGATGAAGCACTCAAGCCCAGTGTACTATTGAGTCTTGAGTTCACTGTGCGTGTGATGTCCATTAGCTTGATACTTCTCCCATTGAGGGATTCTTCAAACCTTTTGGCCTCTGATAGCTTACCTTTCAGTGAGGCTATCTGCTCCCTACAGCATTCCAACTCCTCAAAGAGTTTGAGGTTTTCTGATTTTAAAGTGCTGTGTTCAGATAGCTGATTTTTGAGAGAAATGATTTCCTTCTCAGATTTTAATAAATCTAAACACGGTGCTTTAAACTCACACTTGAAGTCCTCAGAATTAAAATCAAAAGAACTTATTACCTGGTCCTCTTCAGATTGAGTCTCTGATTCTGACTCTGACTCTTCTGCATCAGAACTTTGTTGTGAGGCATTGATAGCCATCATGTAGAATTCCTTTTCATCAACATCATCTTCATCATCACTAGAGCTGGATGAAGCTTCTGATTCTTCTCCTGTCTCACTCCAAGTTTCAGCAACAAATCCCTTCCTTGTATGTTTGTTCTTGCTGGAGGAGGGTTTGCCATTGCTGCTCTTCTTGAAGTCCTTTTCTTTTCTTCTTTCTTTCCTGTCCTTTTTGTCCTTGTTTTTATTTTCTGGACAGTCAGGCACAATGTGGCCTGGTTTCCTGCAACCAAAACAGATAATCTCTTTGTTATTTGATTTGTCATACCTTGGCTTGTCATGCTCTCTGTATGATCTTTTCCTGAAATCCTTCCTGGCCATTTTGTAAAATTTTTTGGCCAGTAGGCTTACCAACTCTTCATTGCATGTGACCTTGTCTTCAGGCTGATCTTCAATGGCTTTGAAAGCTATTGATTTTTCTTTTCTTGTAGCTGGTGAGGCAGCCTTCTGCTCTTCTTCTCTATTCTTGATTAGCAGCTCATAAGACTTGAGTTTGCCCAAGAGAGCTTCAGTTGTGATCTCATTTAGGCTTCTAGCATCCTTGATTGGCCAGATCCTTGAGTCCCAAGTGCTTGAGAAGCACATTAGGATTTTATCATTGAGCTCAGTCAATGAGATCTTCTTGTCCAAAGATTTCAGCTCATTGACTATGAGACTGAGTCTATTATACATGTTTGCTACTGACTCAGCTTCTCCTTTCTTGAAATTCTCATACTGGGTTATGAGATGAGATCTTATATCTTTTCTCTCATCAGCAGATCCTGAGACTATCTCAGATAGCTTGTCCCAGATGTCCTTTGCTGAGTTGCATTCAGCTACCTTTTGGAATATTCCATCAGATATAGTCTATGCTAGAATGTTCATAGCCTTTGCATCAGCCAATTTCCATTTCTTGATTTCTGCATCTGTTCCTGAAGGAGGTGGAACAGCACTTGTACTTGTATTTTCTGGAGGTCTTGGACACACTGTCAAAACAGAATTGAAAATATCTTCATCAATAGAGTTCATGTACAGTCTAATCCTTGTCTTCCAAAGTGCAAACTTAGATAGATTACACACTGGAGGTCTGGTGCTAGCATAATCTTTGTTTTGGTCCATGTTTTGTGAAGAAATAATTCTAATAACAAACTTAAAACAAGCAGATCTAACTAGAGGGATCTTTGGGTTCAGGTGTTAGACTGTGCAACCACTTAGGTGTGGTATTTTAACCAACCTGCCTCTGATACCAATTAAAAGTGCAAGTTAGATCTGATATACTCTAGAGGGGGGGTGAATAGAGTATGGTGCTTGCTAAAAACTTTTTACAACTCTTGTTGTATTCCTAAGTGAACAGGGAAGCAAATGAACTACAGCAACTATCTAATCAAAAAGCAATCACAAACCACAGCCAGAAAACAAAAGAAAATAAACAACCAGAAGACACAAGGAGCTATAGTGGTTCCCCAATCAATCTGGGTACATCCACTCTTCTACCACCCTAGGTAGGAATCCACTACAGGATGAGTTGATCAGGTGTCCTGGGCACCAATGAGCTTTTGATAAGGTACTCAAAAACCAAACCAGTTTTTTTGATCAGGTGTCTTGCCACCACTGAGTTTTGACAAGGTCTCAGAAACCAACACAAACTTTTGAAGGGAGTTTGATAAACTCTTTACAACTGAGAGAGGGAGAGGGATGAGATGATCTTCTTTGTCAACAATTAGAGAGAAGATAGTGGATGTTGTCAAAGCTCCCCCTGAGTTCTTGAGTTGTTCAGGAAGTGAAGCTTTGTAGTATGGTGATAGACCTTCAGAAGATTTGATCTCCAACAAAAGATGATTTCAGCAGCAACTGAAATGTGTGGTGTCTGGAGTCTTGAATGATGATGACCTTTGAATACTGGAATCAAGAGAGATCTGAAAATTTCAGAATATTGATCTCCTTTTGTGATGTGTGTTCTTGTATGAATTCTAAAACTGAGAATGTCTGCAACTCTTTCTCTTTCTGGTGTTGGGATTATTGTAAGAGTTGTTGTTGATGTTGATGATAGTGATATCCAGCAGGAATTAAAAACATTGATCTTTTATTCCTCAGATCTGAATAGAATATTTTTGTGTCCAAGATAGCCATTAGTCTGTCATAAATGACTTCCTTAACTGCATTTTGTCTTCTGGAGAAAAGTCCAATAAAACATTCCTTTGAAAATCCCTTGAAATTTGCTCCAGATTAATTGAAAACAGCTACAAGATCCTTGACATAAATGTGAGAATAATTCCATAACTGTCTGAATTTGAATTTTGAAAAACGTCGATCTCTCCAAAAAAATGTCGACCTGAGCTCAACTATCATTGAACTGAGCTCAGAGACTAGCCTTAGACTGAAGCAGAAAGCGTCGATCTGAGCTCAACTATCGTCGAACTGAGCTCAGAGATAGAGAAACAAATTAGAGACAAGAACGTCGATCTGAGCTCGAAGATCGTCGAATAGAGTTCGACGACTCGTTGAAGTTGAGCTCAGAGATCGTTGAATGGAGTTCGACGATTCGTCGAAGTGAGCTCAGCGATCGTCGAATGGAGTTCGACGATTCGTCGTCCTGAGCTCGACGAAATGACTTAGTATCCAGAACTGAAATATCTGGTCTTGAGGGCAGCTTCCAAACCTAAATACTAACCCATAGACTCAATTCTAATTGACCTTTAGATCTATACAAGGAGGTCAAAACAGATTTCCTAAAAGGCATAGTGATCCTTGCCCAAATCAGTAATATGGTGTTCCAACACAAGCTCAATATGAAAGTCGACCTCTCGCTGGGGTGGCAATCCCGGGAGGGACTCGGGGAAAATATCTGGAAACTCGCAAACTACTGGAACTTTGGCGAGCACCTAAGTTTTGTCTTCCATCTCGAAATAGATAAGGTATACTTCGTCACTCTGTCGGACTGATTTCGCAATTTGCGTAGAAGTTAGAATAATGCGTGAGACAGAGGGCACACCTGTCAACGTAACGCTCTGGCCATTTGGGTTCTGTAGCCGGACTTCTTGCGTGGAACAATTTATCTGTGTCTGGTGCTAGGCCAGCCAATCCATCCCCAGAATAATGTCAAATCCGGTTATTGCTAGGATGGTTGCGTAGATCTCAAATTCTACTTCTCCCAGCACAGCCTGGAACGAGCACTTTTCCATAGATGTCATATCTGACTCGTCCGGTAGATAGATTTGTATAGATAGTCCGGTTGAGAGAATAACATTGTCTTTTGTTGCGATGAAGTCATGGGAAATGAAAGATTGTGTTGCTCCTGTGTCGAAAAGGGTCTTGGCAGGGTGTCGTTCTACCAACAAGATTCCTGACGATATGGGAAATATATACATATATGTCATCTAACTAATACAGAAGATGTAAACAAGTAGTATACAACATCACTAGTAAGATCTGATATCTCCCTATCGCCTAAAGTATATACCTATAACTACGTCAGGGGCAGGTCTGTGCTGCAAGTCCAGCGCGTAGGCCTCCAGGGGCGCTACTCGGCCCCGCTGGCCTCTCTTGCCAGCTCTGCCTCTGCGGCCTCTCTGACCCTGTCCCCGTGCTGGCTGTCCACCCTGAACTGCTCCTAATCCTGGTCTCCCTGTCACCTGAGGGCATAAAGCTCTCATATGTCCTAGCTGCTGACATAAGAAGCAGTTCTCTGGAAAGGGAACATCTCGTCGGGCCACTAGTGGGGGCTGTGGTGTTGGAGCTGGTCTGATGTCTGGCTGCGCAGCTAGGGGTGCTGGTGGTACTTGTGGGTGCCTATAGGGCTGTCTGCGGCGTTGCTGCCTGTGCTCTATATCCTGTCTATGGGGAGCGACTCCTCTGTCTCTCCTCTAGTCTCGAGGAATATCTACCTGGCCTCTATGATGGTGAGCCACTGTCTGCTGGTCCAACTCCAATGATGTCGCATGGGTGGTTATGGTGTGAAAGGTGGCCTGAGAGAGCATGATCAGGGCCTGCCTCAAGTCATCTCGTAGTCCTCGGTAGAAACGAGAAGCTCTATCTCTGTCGGAGGCAGCTAGATTCCTGGCGAAGCATGCCAGGTGTATGAACTCTCTCTTGTACTCTGCCACAGAGCGGTTACCCTATCGAATGAGCAAGAACCTCTCCTGCAGTGTGGCTCGGTCTACATCCGTGATGAAGAACTTTAGTTGAGCCTCGTAGAAAACTCCCCAAAAAATCATGCTCAATTGCCAGCCTCGAAAAGTATAGCGACTAGCCGCTCTCCACAATCCCTCGCGTATCCCTCCAAAAGGGTCACCACTAAAGAGACTACAGCCACAACTGGGCACATCATTCCCACTAATAGCTCCTCTACCCGCTCCACCCACTCCTCTATCTGGATGGTCGTCTCCGTACCTCTGAAAGGGGGAGTCCACAATCCTCAGAAAGTCGATAGCAGATCGGTGGTTGTTGTCATCTCTCGCGGTGGCTGTGCTAGGGCAGCCTGGAAAGTCGCTAGAATAGCCGTCAGTGTCTGCCCCATATCTGTCTCGGCAAACGATACGGTCGCGGGAGAGACCGAGTCTGGTGGTGGGGTAGCTGGAACATATCCTCTAGACAAGGATCCCCCGTTACTGTACTCCGGTATCTGGAGAAATAACAGGAAAGAGTGTCAATATTTTGCAAAAGTAGGGCAATTTGCAAAAGGGATAAACAAAGCGGAAATAAAGGTGTATGGGTATACTATCGTACAGTCTATAACCCCTAAGCCTCTACACTAGGGTCCACCAGGCTTCCACTGCAAGGTTCGTCCCGAACCAAGAACGAAGCGAGGGACGGAGGGATCCTGAGACTGCTCCGCAAGGACGAATCGTGATGGCTCTGATCCATTTGTAGACCCCCCCCCCCCAACCTTTAACCCGGGTCGGGCCGGAGGGGTACTACTGGCCCAAGACGTCCACCCAGTGCTCCTTAGGGGAAACGATCCACCCCATCTAAGCACTGGATGGTCGTCTTGCTCGTCTTGAATCACAACATTCACAACCCATCAAAGTATAGCGGAAGAATTAACATGAAACCACTGTATATATATATATATATATATCACATCAAAATAATACAGAGGTTCTAGGGCCGAAGCCTAAGCGTTTATATAAGCTCGTGGGTTATACATGTACTACATATAACCCTCACACTCTCTCTCTCTCTCTCTCTCTCTATGCCGCTCGGTGGTACTCACGTCTCTAAACTCTAGGGATGGCGGGGGTGAATCTGCTCGAGTAGTCCTAGTCGCTGGTATAATCTCTTGCGGCAGCGGGTCACTACGTTGCTCCATTTCCTGTGAATGGTTATTCAGATAGCCGTTAGTCACATAACTAAGCGGAAACAAATCTCATCCCCGGAACCATATCCTGGGGACGAGCACACACCCACCCAATAAAGTAAATAGCCGAAGCAAGAGAGGGTTAGCACAATATTTCATATATGTATAGCTAGGAGCAACTATAAAGAGTGCAGGATAGTATAACTGGAAAAAGCAGCTGTAATATAATTCAGTTATAACAAGACTCCACTAGCTCATCAGCACATCAGGTTTTCACATCCTGAATTCTATCGCAGGCATTCATAGCCGCGCACACACCGCATGCATTCATAGTCGCGCACACACCGCAGGCATTCATAGCCACGCACACAAACCCTTTGTCGATATAGTTTGGACCGCTTCTGTTCTAGCTGGGTAGCGAGCCCCGCTGGCCTCACCGATGTGGCCGTTGGTGATAGTGGCCAGTCCTGCCACTTCTGGGAGTAATCATACCGCACAACCCCAGACCCTAACGTACAACCTTGTGTACTCTTGGATGTGAGCGACATCCGGCGAATCGTTTTGGCCGACCAGCGGAGGAAAACACGACGGGGAATAATATAACGGTCGGTCACCCGTGGTACTCATCTCCCTGTCGCCTTGAGTCATCGACCTTCCCGCACCGGTGCGAACGGTCTGCGAGAGGGACTGACCCGCCACTATTTCACTGCAAGTAATTTACAATCAATCAAACAAAAGTCAATCATAATATACACTGGGTCTATGTCGGCCTGCCCTACTAGGCTTTAGACTTCGGGCGTCGCCACTTAGCTCTACTTTCGACAAGAAGCGTGGGAGCGCATTATTTGGGGCTAGACCTGGAGGACTACTTCAACTACGGTTATCCCCAATTAAGGCTCAACTTTAACAACGACTGCTCTTTAGAGCAGGACCCAGGATTATAATAGTAAGTTGCAATGAGGACAAGTGCGGTGATTATGCTGCTTATTTAAGGTGTTGGAATGAAATGTGACCAGTATGAGACTAGAGTAGTACTGCATAGAAAGTACTGAAATAAGCATGACCAGTACGAGACTGGAGTAGTACTAAAATGAAAGTACTGAAATAAGGTTGACCATTACGAGACTGTAGTGGTACTGAATTAAGTTTGACCAGTACGAGATTGGAGATGTACTGAATTAAAAGTACTGAAATAAGGATGAGTAGTACGAGACTGGAGTGGTACCGAATTAAGCTTGACCAGTACGAGACTGGAGATGTACTGAATTAAAAGTACTAAAATAAGGTTGACCAGTACGAGACTGGAGTGGTACTGAATTAAGCTTGAACAGTACGAGACTGGAGATGTACTGAATTGAAAGTACTGAAATATGGTTGACCAGTACGAGACTGGAGTGGTACTGAATTAAGCTTGACCAGTACGAGACTGGAGTGGTATTGAATTACTTATTTGATTATAAAGGGGGTGGTCACGCACTCCAATTTCCACCGTCGAGGGAAAAAGAGCGAAAAATGTTCTGAGTGCGACCATAGGCTTCCAAATTTTAGGAAAAATATCAAAACCTAATCTTATGACCCCAAATTTTGATACAACCCTTAGGAGGGTCTAAAATGAGTCTAGTATTTTTTTTATATTTTTCCAAAGTATTTTGGGCTTTTAATTTATCCAAACAAATTTTATTTTGGCTTTTAAAAATACTAAACCAACTCCGAAAATTTTCAAACTTTTTGTGGAGGAATCTCTCATCATGGGGAACATTTTTCATGTTGGTCACTTTTCTCTTAGAGGCCTATATTTGGCATAAACAATTCCACAAATTTTTGCCCCTTGATTTTCGTCTGCCTATAGCAGATCAGTTAGATCATGCGGCTGAGATTGAGCCGCAGGACGCATTTCGTCCCTCTGTCCTAAGAGCGGATCAGTCGCGGATCCGCTGTGGGGGGCGCTGATGCTGAGGCGGAGGCGGGGAATAAGAAAATCAGGGTCGTCTGATCTCATCTTGAGATCGGACGGCCGCTATACTTCCCAGCGGTGTGAAGGGTGGAAGCCTCCACCACAGCCGGACAGCCTCTGCCAGCCACCGTTGACGGCCCCGATCGACTCGTCTGGGGTCGGCGACCCTCTGGGTGGTGGTTCGGTGGCCTGGCACCGCCGGCCGCCGCCGGAAAACCTAACCCGAGAGCCTGGGGTGGTGGGGGATCTGCTCCCGGCACCACCGCGCCACCCCCGCTCCTTAGGTGGTTGGCCGTCTACCGCTCCACCCCCGACTGGTGCGTCGGGGGTCGAGCTTCTCGCCGGCGGTGGCCTGGCGGCCATGCGCCGCCGGCCGCCGCCTCCAGCTCTAAACAAAGTGTCACTCTGTTTTGCGGGTCTCGCTAGAGCTGCGTTTTCCGGTGACACCGCCACTATCCGCCGTTGGGGGTCGCCGCCCCCAGTGGTCTAGCACTCCCCTAGCTCCATCACCGGTGCTGGGGGAGGGGATTTCGTCCTTGGGCACCACCCGGCCTAGAGCATGGCTCGGGTGGCGCCGGCGGCACTCCGGCCGCGAGGAGCGACATGCAGGATGTCCAGAATAGGGAAGGGGGTGGGAGAAGGTTTCCACCTGGGTCTGGTGGGCTCGAGAGGGGCCGACTAGGTCGGCCATGCCAAGGTGGCGGCTGTGGAGTGGGAGGGTTCCCTTGGCTTGCCTTTTTCCGGCCACCTGGGCACCAGCAGAGGTCGGGCAGGGGGGACAGGTTGCTCAAAGAGTTGAAGGGGAAGTGGGGGAGGGGGGCCTTTTATTTTCTTGGGGGGAGCAAATTTTGTTCTCGTTGCGCGTCGCCGCGCTAAAACGGTCGAAGTGTCTAAATCTGTCGTTAGATCTCAGATGGTTACGCAACGAGTCTCGATGCACTCGTCTAGGTTATATATGGTCACAGGAATCAACAAAACCCAATTCGGAGTTCTCTAGCTCGATATCCAAAATCTTGCTCTCGTTGCCTTTTACGAGGAATGGTCACATCCACTATATGACCTCGGGGTCCAACTGAATGAGTTCTGATGCACTCGTATCGACTATACGAGGTCACAGGAACTGACAGAACTCAATTCAGAGTTCTCTAGCTCTATTTTCTGCCTAGGGTTATCTCCCACCGAGTCATGGGTAGGGTTCGAGCCACTTTTATTGGGCCCACTAGGGCTCTGGTGGTCCAATAAAAGTCGAGATGTTACATTTGGAGGCCTTAGAGATCTCTTGCGTTGATAGGAGGTCTAGTATTGAAGAACGTTTGAATGGGACAGAGGTACAATATGACCTCACCGACCGGATTCAGCAAGCTTTGGAGTTGGACGACAGTATGAAACGCTATATGCATGAGTCTTAGGAAGGGTCAAATGCCCAATTTACTGTTAATGATGGGTTGTTGTAGAAGAACAGTTGATTGTGTGTCGCAAAGGTGGGTAAACTACGGGAAGAATTAATGTACGAGGCTCATTATACCAAGTACTCGATTCACCCGGGGAGCACAAAAATATATAAAGATATGAAAAAGCTGTTCTGGTGGCTAGGACTGAAAAAGGACATGACGCTATATGTGGTTAAGTGTCAGACTTGTGCCTTGGTGAAGGCCGAATGTTAGAAGCCCGGTGGATTTTTGAAGTCTTTGTCTATACCGGAATGGAAGTTCAACGATATATCCGTGAATTTCGTGCATGGTTTACCGAGATCACAGAAGAGAAACGACATCATCTGGGTGATCGTTGACCGTTTGACGAAAGTATCGCACTTCATACCGAACAAGAAGGACGATTCAGTGGAAAAACAAACAAAGCTTTACGTGGAAAATATTGTACGACTGTACGATGTGTCTAGTAGCATCGTGAGTGACCGACATGGGCGCTTCACATCTAAAGACTGGAGGCTAATACATTAACTATTGGGTACCAAACTGAAGTTCAATATGGCCTTTCATTCCCAGACGGATGGTCAGATCGAGAGGGTAAACAAGACGATGGAGGACATGCTTCGCATGTGCACCCTAGATTTCGGAAATAGGTGGGAGGATCACCTGTTTATGATCGAGTTCGCTTACAATAATAGCTACCAGGCAAGCATCCAAATGCGTGTCGATGTATGTAAGACATTATTATTTGAGAAACACCTTGTAAGACCTTAAGGCCGCAATATTTGTGTATTGTACTTTCATTCCTATCTAGTTGTGTGGGCATTCAAATGGTTGGGTTTTTATAAGCATTTAATTAACTTCCGATAGAATGCACTCTGAGTTAGGATAAACGTTTGCGGATTTGGTCTCAATAAGTAACTCAACTAACTGTTTGTGGTATATGACGTCGGGCCCCAACCGAACCTTCTGTTATATACTATGTGATGGATGGGGGTGTTACAATATGCAATCGGGGACGATCCTGCATTACGAAGAACCAGAGAGATCCTAGAGGGAAGTGGAGATTAGACCAAGTATTGTGAATTCCATATGGGAACATGACACGCCACTAAGGAATGCGCGCATCTTCGATTGGCCTGGACGATATCCACTTCTACCAGACGAGGATTGGGTTGTGCGCGTCCAGGAAGCTCTGTTATGCGTGCAACACACTTTGAGATGGTCGCATTGGACAGTTCATCAACAGAGGGATTGTCAAGGTGGGCAGTGCCTTCTGGAAAGACGCGGCCCGAGGGAGGAGCGACCATCCATCTTGTGCAACAACGGGGTTAAAAGGATTAGTGATTCTCAAGTCTCGCGGGAGGGTGTGTACCTCAGCCTGGAGCCTCCATCAGGTGTACATGCTTCTCCACAAAAGTTGTTGGCGCGGCAGAGGATTTCTTGAGAAGTGTAGTGTTGCTTGTGGGCATGTTGATCGAGGTCAGATCGCCACGCTCCTCCAAGGTTGCCCTATTGTAGTGCGATCATTTCTACTCTCCATTTTTGTTGGCTTGGAGTATTGGAGAGTTGAGAACATTATTCTCACAAATGACGTCGAACTGTTGCGACTCGCTTAGCGCTCTCCCGGTCCGATAGAATCGATTCGTCTTATCTTGAGAGTGAGTCAAGTATGCAAACGGTCAAAAGAGAACCAACAACATAAACGACATAACTTTTTACATAAACCCGAAAAGGGTAAGAGTCACGGGATTGGTTCGGTGCCGACCAAATCCACTAATTTGCTTGGAGTTACAAGTAGAGCTATCACTTAAAAATGAAAACTGTAAATTGAATCAAAACCGCAAAGAATCGGACCGAATCATTCGCAAATTATTCGGGTTTCGGTTTGAATTTTGGAACCGTGAACTGTTGTGCAATAGGCACCTGCCCGCGAGTACGAAACTCGTCGCGGACAATAGCAACGGAAGCTTTGAGCAAATAATGGCGCGCACCAATCCAACAGTTCGAGTTTCCAAAACACAGAAAAAACACAGACGACAAGAGATATACGTGGTTCGGAGTTAAGCTCCTACATCCACGGGGAGAGCGCGCCGGATCCACTAATCGAAAACAAAATCCGATTACAACACAGCCACTCAACGATACTCAGCGGATCGACACTAACCTAAAATATGAAATAAAGAACAACAGGAGAACAAAGAAAACTCCCCTATCCGCAGCCTGGATCTGAAACTGATCTTGCCTCTGCTACGCGTCGCTGCCCTCCGGCCAAGAAAGCCGCTGCCCTCTTCAAGATGAAGGAACCGCAGCCTTATGCCTTCTTTCACCGCCGAAGTTGCCGCCGCCGCTGGATTGCCGGAGCCGCCGGAGATGGAAACCTGCACCCGCCGCTGTCGTGGATCCCCCCTCTCCTTCACCGGAGATGGAGTCGATGCCGCTGCCGTGCACTAGATCGGAACTCCGATCAATCTTCCGCCGCCTCCGTCAACCACCGCTCGCCTGCAAGATCTGCCGCCGCTGCTGCCTGAGAAGAACCGCCGGCCCAAGATTGGGCCCTATGCCAGCTGGAGAAGAAGATCCGGCCCAAGATCGGCCCAATGCCCGCCGATCGTCGCCGGAGAAGAAGCGCCTCTGCCCGATCTTGCCACCGCCGGATCCCAAGGATCGCCGGACCTACGTAGCCCTAGATCGGGCTTGCCGCTGCGCCGCTGTCGCCAGAGAAGAAGAGCCCGCTGTCGCTTGATCTTGGTCGGAGAAGAAACCCCAGGAACTGCCGCCGGATCTCCGACCGTCGCCGGAGAAGGAAGCGCCCGAAGCCGATTGTCTCTCCCAATCTCCCGATCCGCCGCTCCTTCTACTCCCGATGCCGCCTAGCCTGCCGGAGAAGAACCCTTGATCGGGTATAAAGCCCGATCCCTCGTCGGAGAAGAACCAACGCCGCCGCTCCGCTGGATGAAGCCGCCGCTCCTCGCCCGATGTCGCCGCTCGGTCGATGCTGCTGCCTCTCCCGATCGCCGTTCTTTTTCTCCCGATAGTTTAGGTTAGGAATGAATATTGGATCCTTCTGTCTGTGCAAACCTATATATATTAAAAACAAAAAACAACAAAACCGGACCGGTCCAGCTGGACCGGTCCGGTGGAGCATCAAATCAACAATCTCCACATTGATGCTCCACGAACACTAATACCGCCTAAAACACACAGACCCCTACTGGCGACTACAAGCCCCCTCTCCCTGGGGCCGGCACGATCAACGTGCAACAGTCTGAGTTAAGTCAAACTTAACTCGCCTCACTGATTTCTCCCGCATGCTCGCAACGCATCCCTCCGTAGGAATCTCCCGCAACATCACGCCTCCACCTCGAGCGAACTCCCTCAACTCCCGGTGACGCACGTCGACGTGCTTCGTCCTTGCACGATAGACCGGGTCTACTGCAAGACGAATCGCACTCGAACTCTCACTGTGCAACTCCACCTTCTCCTGAGTGATCCTAAGTTCCTCGGTGAGACCTCTGAGCCTGATGGCTCCTCTCGCGGTGTCTGGTTACTCTTGAGATGACTCTCTACCCGTCTCCTCTACGGCTGCGAAGATTCTACCTCCGCCAAGGTCCTCTCTCCGTGCACACGCCCTTGCCACAAATCCTGCCCCGCTCCTCCGCTGGTCCTTCCTAGCTTCTCGCTGAGAACGGTCTCTGCTCTCTAAATCTCTATCGAAGGAATCGCGATCTGAGGAGATCGCCTGAAATGCATACGCTATTGTATCCTGTAGCTCGAGAGACGGTGTGACCTCTCTCCTCGCATCTCTCCTGGCAATCGTGGTGTCAATCAGTCTATAGAGCGATCTTAAACGCTCTCCTCTCAAGACTGTCTGCGCGCCTCGCCTGACCTCCAAATACCCGCTGCTACTGGTATAAGAATACCCGGCAGCCTCCAGAGTGCCTAAAGAAAGCAAGCTCTTCCTCAACTCGGGCACATACCGAACGTCGGTGAGGGTCCTAACCACTCCATCGAACATCCTAATCCTGATGCTCCCGACTCCAGAAATCTCGCACTCTGACTGATTCCCCATCCGAACACGACCACCTCCACAATGCCTAATACTGGAGAACCATTCAATGTTCGGGCACATATGGAACGAACATCCTGTATCCATGATCCAGGAATCTGTGGTCCCGACGACCACGTCGCGGCTTTGTGAAACGTGCAGAACGTCATCATCACTCACGCACTCGGATGCCACTATAGCCTGCTGAGGCACAGATTCTTTGCCCTTGAGTTTCCTCACTGGGCAGTTGGCCTTCCAATGTCCCTCCTCCTTGCAGTAGTAACACCTACCCCTGGACCTAGGTCGATCATCCTGCTTGCCTCCCCCTCTCGATCTCCCTCGGGATGGGTCTCTGCTCTTCACGAGCAGACCCTCGTTCGCACTCGATCCGGAACTGCTCCTCTTCTCATTAGAGAGAAGCATCGTCACCACTTCCTCCATCTTAAGGGTATCCTTCCCATACAACATGGTGGTAACTAAATGATCGAACGACCTCAGGAGTGAGGACAAGAGGAGAAGAGCCTGATCTTCCTCCTCGACCTTCACATCCATACTCCGCAACTGGGATACCAGCTTGTTGAACACATTCATATGGTCCAACAACTGCGTTCCCTCGGACATCCTCAAGTTGTACAACTGCTTCTTCACGTACAGCTTGTTCGTGAGCGACCTGGACATGTAGAGCTCCTCGAGCTTCCTCCACAAGTCCATCGTAGTTCCCGCCTCGATAACGTTGTACATGACCTCGTCTGCCAAACACAGCTGTATGGTGCTGATGGCCTTGAGGTCCAGCTCATCCCACTCGTCGTCGTCTTTCACCTTAGCCTTCTCCTTTCCAAGGAGTGCCTTGTGAAGACCCTGTTGAACGAGTACGGCCTTTATGTGCTTTTGCCAAAGACCGAAATCGATCCGCCCATCATATTTTGGAACCTCGAATTTGGCCGCCATTGAATTTGCTCACTGATCCGAAGGTCGAACCTGGCTCTGATACCAATTGTTGTGCAATAGGCACCTGCCCGCGAGTACGGAACTCATCGCGGACAATAGCAACGGAAGCTTTGAGCAAATAATGGCGCGCACCAATCCAACAGTTCGAGTTTCCAAAACACAGAAAAAACACAGACGACAAGAGATATACGTGGTTCGGAGTTAAGCTCCTACATCCACGGGGAGAGCGCGTCGGATCCACTAATCGAAAACAAAATCCGATTACAACACAACCACTCAACGATCCTCAGCGGATCGACACTAACCTAAAATATGAAATAAAGAACAACAGGAGAACAAAGAAAACTCCCCTATCCGCAGCCTGGATCTGAAACTGATCTTGCCTCTGCTACGCGTCGCTGCCCTCCGGCCAAGAAAGCCGCTGCCCTCTTCAAGATGAAGGAACCGCAGCCTTATGCCTTCTTTCACCGCCGAAGTTGCCGCCGCCGCTGGATTGCCGGAGCCGCCGGAGATGGAAACATGCACCCGCCGCTGCCGTGGATCCCCCCTCTCCTTCACCGGAGATGGAGCCGATGCCGCTGCCGTGCACTAGATCGGAACTCCGATCAATCTTCCGCCGCCTCCGTCAACCACCGCTCGCCTGCAAGATCTGCCGCCGCAGCTGCCTGAGAAGAACCGCCGGCCCAAGATTGGGCCCTATGCCAGCTGGAGAAGAAGATCCGGCCCAAGATCGGCCCAATGCCCGCCGATCGTCGCCGGAGAAGAAGCGCCTCTGCCCGATCTTGCCACCGCCGGATCCCAAGGATCGCCGGACCTACGTAGCCCTAGATCGGGCTTGCCGCTGCGCCGCTGTCGCCAGAGAAGAAGAGCCCGCTGTCGCTTGATCTTGGCCGGAGAAGAAACCCCAGGAACTGCCGCCGGATCTCCGACCGTCGCCGGAGAAGGAAGCGCCCGAAGCCGATTGTCTCTCCCGATCTCCCGATCCGCCGCTCCTTCTACTCCCGATGCCGCCTAGCCTGCCGGAGAAGAACCCTTGATCGGGTATAAAGCCCGATCCCTCGTCGGAGAAGAACCCTTGATCGGGTATAAAGCCCGATCCCTCGTCGGAGAAGAACCAACGCCGCCGCTCCACTGGATGAAGCCGCCGCTCCTCGCCCGATGACGCCGCTCGGTCGATGCTGCCGCCTCTCCCGATCGCCGTTCTTTTTCTCCCGATAGTTTAGGTTAGGAATGAATATTGGATCATTCTGTCTGTGCAAACCTATATATATTAAAAACAAAAAACAACAAAACCGGACCGGTCCAGCTGGACCGGTCCGGTGGAGCATCAAATCAACAGTGAACAACATTGGTCCGGGTGGGGTTCCTTTATTTTATTATCCGGACCGGAACCGCATCCGCAACATACAAGTCTCAAGCGATTTCAGGTTTTTTAGACACGATCCAAACCGGATTGAAGTAGAACCGAACCGCAACTCGTTTATATTTATTATTATTTATAATATTTATTATTATATTGTAGCTTTTTTATAAACTAGATGTAATATATATACATACTATTATGGATGAAACTGTTGCGCCTTGGTACTGTTGGAGCCCAAACTGCAATCGTACCAAAGAAAGTTGGCTTTAGACTGAACAAACATCACACCGCACCAAAAATCATGCGGCGTGGTTTGATACTGTTATGATTGAGTCGATTTTTGCGGTGCAATTTCAGCTTTTTATACAATAATAATAGCCATGCGCCGTTATTTTGTTGATTTTGCACCGTCAAAAATGGCACCACAAACTATGTTGTTTTGCAAATAACGAAATCGCTCCACAGGCAAACAGTTCAGTGTGTTTTAAAATCGTTGTGATTTGGTGTAGTTTTGTGGTTTTGCAGTTTCGGTATTTAACTTTCATCCTCACTTACTTTATTATGCAAAAAAATACTCTCCCTTGGTATAACGTGAAATTTTTGCATTCGGTTCTCGGACATCTAAGTCACTCCTGCATAAAAAACAGAACCGGTTTACTTTTACCTTCCAGTTTTTTTATTTTTGATCTTTCTCATTTATTCCGTCAAATTTGGTTTTGGTTTTAGCTGGAACCGATTGGAATCAAACCGAACCATTTGTGATCGATTTGGTTTTGATGTTTGTTGAACCATAACGCAAATCATTGACATGACAGTTCCAAAAATTATGCTAGAATCCGAACCGGAACCAGTCAAACCAAATAAGAATTTAGTTCTAATTTGAAGAGTCTTTACCTTAGCGGTTAGGTTCGCGGTTTTAATAGAACCGGAACCGAACCGAATTTGTAACAGCTCTAGTTACTAATATAAAAATCCTCGAGAGAGTAACATGTCACAACTCTGTTCAAAAGTATTTTAAAGTGAAAAAAGAGGTTGTCTTCCCCGGTGCTCGCTAAAGCGGCTGCTAGGGCAGGCAGTGATGGGATCAGGTATCATTTATATGAAGATAGGTGTGAGATTAGCCGAACCTCCATCACCCCCACTAATTTAATGGGGAATCATGAGGTAGCCACCGCGTGCGCGATCGACACGCTCGATCCCGACCGGTGGGCGCGGCCTCTCCTGCAGACGTTAGGCCGCGACCGCAAGTGACGATCGCGCGTCGCGACCGTCCTCCGTAGCCGCGCCCTACGACCGCTCACCGCGCCTGAAAACCGACGGCCGCATGGAGTTGTCGGCGCCGCGGGGTGTGAATTTCGCTTACGAGTTTTTATCTCTAACATTTTATTATTTATTATGTTTTGCAAGACATTTCATTTAATGCAACATGATTTTTTATTCTCTATTTGACATAGGAATTTGTCACCCAGGAGCGAATGTGTCGCCCGGAAGCAAATTTGTCGTCGGGCAAGAATTTGTCGCTCGGGCGCTGTTATTTCACTTTGGCGCGATTTTTCCCGGAACAGTTTTTGATTTGCCTGGTCTCGAATTTTTCGTCCTGTCGCGAATTTTTTGAAAGGACACAAATTTTCTCCCTTGATCGAATTTTTCGCCCGTGCGCAATTTTTTCGCAAGAACGCGATTTTTTTTGTCCGAATGCGATATTTTTGCCGGACGGGATATTTTTGCACGGAAGCGAAAAAATGCGTTCTGTCGAAAAAAATGCGCGCGGCCGGGTAAAAATATCACGTCTGGCCGAAAAAACTACTCATGCAAAAAATCGCATGCGGGCAGAAAAATCACGCTCGGACAGAAAAATCGCGGTCAAGCGAAAAAATCGTGCCCGGGCATAAAAATCGCGCCCGGGCAGAAAAATTCTCGCTCCGGTGAAAAATTTGCGCCCCGGAGAAATATTTGAGCCCGGGCGAAAAATTCGTTTCCGGACGAAAAATTCTCGCCCGAGCGAAAAAACGTGTGTGGGCGAAAAAAAATGCCCTCGGCCGAAAAAATAGCGCATAAGCAAAAAAATCACGCCAGGGCGAAAAATGCGCGCCCGGGCGATAAATGCGCGCCAGGGATAAAATGCTTGTCCGAGCGAAAAATGCGCGTCCGGGCGAAAAATACGCGGCCGAGGGAAAAATACGCGTCCGAACGAGAAAATCGCGCCCTGGCGAAAAAATACCGTCCGGATGAAAAAACCATCATAATGCATTTTTAAAGGAAAAGCGATTATGATAAGCTGAACCCATAATACTTATGAAAAATTAATTTATCATAAATTTTAAAATAAATAATTTTCTATAAGTTACACAAACAGAAAGCTACAAAAACTGTATTTATATTTTGAATAGAGATTATTCAGCATAAGTTGGTCCAAATAATATCTATAGATAAAACGATTGAATGCTGCCGCTACATATGCTATGGTGTGAGAGCGTCATTTGGATTTTCCATTTTATCCCAGTGACGGCGATCCTTTTTTGAAAGAAAAATCGATTTATGGTCAACACTGCTGGCCGAGGCCGGTCGAGAAATATAAAATAAATACATTTTAATTAAAATGGTAAATCTAAAAATACTAAAATATATATTTTTTGAAAGAAAAATCGATTTATGGTCAACACTGCTGGTCGAGGCCGGTCGAGAAATATAAAATAAATACATTTTAATTAAAATGGTAAATCTAAAAATACTAAAATATATATTTTTTGAAAGAAAAATCGATTTATGGTCAACACTGCTGGTCGAGGCCGGTCGAGAAATATAAAATAAATAAATTTTAATTAAAATAGTAAATCTAAAAATATTAAAATATATATATTTAATTATATATTATATATAATTAAACGCAAACGTTTGCTTGTTACCGTGCCCTTTCGTCCGATATTTTCATTTTTCCGGTTTTGCCCCTGCAGCTCCGCCAGCTTCGAGATTTTATATAAAAAAATTTTGATTTCGGCCGACCGCCGCTGGCGGAGGCTGCGGCTGCCTCACCGGACCCCACCGTCGGGGTAGCCGGACGCCGGCGACTCCGGCGGGGTAGGCCGGAGACGAACCGGCAGGGCCACCGCCGGCGGTGGCCCTGCCCGTGAGCCTCAGATTTGGGACTCACTGCAATGAAGGTGACCTTTAAGGATGAGGTCAACGCACTATGACTATTGAAGTTTCTTCTAAACTCTTGGGAGATGGTAAGAGTTTCTCTAATCAACTTCTCTTCTGGTGGCATCGTTACTATGAAGAATAACAAGAGTGGCATCTTAAATGAAGAAGTGAGAAGGAAGTCTCAAGTTGATATCCTCTTTACTAAGCCCAGGGGGAGAGGTACGAGCAAAACCCGGGGAAGGAATAGTGAGGGGAGCCAAAGCAGAGGGAAGTCTAGGTCCCACTACCAAAATGTGGAGTGTCACTACTGCCACAAGAAAGGTCATATTCAGAAATTTTGTTATACTTTGAAGAATGACCGGAAGAATAAGGGAGAGTCCTCAAATGAGAAAATGGAAACACATACGACGGTCCCCGTCTCTATAGAGGAGGATAATATTGTCATTGTTGGAGATGACGTCACAGCTGCACTTTCATGTGATGATAAGAGCTGAATTGTTGATTCAGGTGTCTCTGCACTTGTCTCCCACAATAGAGAGTTGTTTGTCACATTTACTACTCACGACTGTAGAGTTCTTAGAATAGGAAACAGTGACACGTCTAAAGTCATCAGGATGAGAGACATGCACATGAAGACGAGCACGAGAAACAACTGAAGCTCGTCTATATTGAGTTATAATCGTGGACAAATCGCTCTACTGGAAGAAACAACTGATTCTAAGCTTGTTTTTCTCTTTAAAAAATTTTCCATGACAACCTAAAATAAAATTTCTAACAAACAATTATCAAATATAAACAAACTAAATGATTGAAGCATTTTCTTGAATGAAGTAATATCCCAAATAAAGTAATTTCAAGAAACCCTCGAACGTTTTTCGATAAATTATTAGTCCTACATCAATTGTCACTTCTCAAAGATCCGCCCACAATAGGAAAAACAGTATTTTTAAATGTGAAAACTATCTTAATTAGCAATTATATTAAGAAAATTTGAGAGCTAATTGAAATAAGAAAAATGGAGAGCTTACAAGTCACATCTCTCATAGTAGATTGAATGCCCAAGAAATCAAGCTTGCACTATCATCAGATATGTTCAATCTGAATCCACATTCTTGCAAATAAATCTGCATCTACTTGATTTTCAAAACATATAAGACGATGAAATCAAGTTATGGTGTAACATAAGAGATTGGTTCAAGGCTTCAAGCAAAACAAACATCACAAGATTTTCAAAACTACAGATTGGTTCAAGGCTTAAATCAATGTTTGACTGTCAAAATCATGCATCAATATTCACTTATCAAAGAAATACAGAAATATGCATTGCATGGGAAAAAATCTAGAGAAATAGGCTCTGTTTGACCCAGCGTTTTTGCTCTCGTGAGTTTGGACAAAGCAGCAAAGGATTGACGAAATATAACAATATGCATTGAATGTATGTTTGGCGTGCCAAAGATTTTTAATTCTTGCAGTTTGTATTCACCAATCGGCAATCCCCCTAGGGGGAGAAGGAAATCCAAACTCCTAAGGCAACCGGAAGATCAAAATCATTTTTGGCGTAGGATTGGTAGGAAGACAAATAGGGTCTCTGTAGAAAAGAGAAGGAAAAAATTACCGATCTCGCTTGACGAACACTTATGCGCCTTGTGCCGCCGGCCCACCGCCCGCTAGAAAAGTTGCAGAATGCAAACCCTAAGTCAACCAGAAGATCGAGAGATATGCATGACCCGGACACTAATAAAATTGTCACTTATAATTAGAGAAATTAAATTGACAACGGTTATTATAATAACCGCTGTCTAAAGTCTGCAAGACAGACTATAGACAGCGGTTATTATAATAACCGATGTCTATATGAAATTTACACAGCGGTTATTATAATAATCGCTGTCTATTTCATTATTTTAAAAAAAAAATAAAACCCATAAATTTGGCGCAGCTCCCGCTCGCGAAGAAGAATCATATTCTGCGATTTTTTTCTCAGTGTGGGAGGCCACCCACACTTGCCATTTATTAGGTCCGCCCCTGCCCACCCCTCCTCCTCCGGTCCCAATGCTCCATTTCCAGCCGCCGGATGCTCCCGCCACCGTCTAAACAAACGAAGCCCGTAATCTTATTGGTGGGAAAATTTGATTGGTTAATGTGGTTGGCAAAAGATTTGACCCATTTGTTGGCCATATATTATAACTGTGACCCGGGGCGGATCTAAGTATAGTTCAGGGTGGGCAGCTGTCCACCCTGAATTTTGCGATATGTTCCGTAGATTATGGCGCGCATTAAATTTTTTAATCGCGATTTTCACCCTCCGTCATTCCCGTGCCCTAGCTGCTCCCGACCGGTGCCCCCCCCCCCCCCCCCATTCACCCTCCGCCATTCCCGTGTCGTAGCTCGTCTCGTGCCAGGCGGAGATCGACAATCGCCAATCGCCATTCCCGTGCTGCTCCCGACCGGTGCCCCCCCATTCACCCTCCGCCATTCTCGTGCGGTATCTTCTTCTTCTTCGATCCCAGTTCGACGAAGATCATCGAACGGAGATCGACGATCTCCGGTTGCCTGTGATCGATGAAAATCGTCGATCTGACTCAGATCGACGAAGACCGTCGATCTGAGTTCGACGAAGATCGTCGAACTCAGACAATCGGAGATTGTCGATCCCAGTTCGACGATTGTCGTCGAACTCAGATTTTGTCGATCCCAGTTTGACGATTGTCGTCGAACTCAGATCGACCATTTTCGTCGATCACAGGCAACCGGAGATCGTCGATCTCCGTTCGACGATCTTCGTCGAACTGGAATCGACGATCTTCTTCTTCTTCTTCACGATCTTCTTCTTCTTCTTCTTCTTCTTATTCTTCAGTCCAGAAATTACACATTTCTGGACTGAAATTCAGTCCAGAAATCTGATTTCTGGACTGAAATTTCAGTCCAGAAATCTGGACTGATTTCTGGACTGAAATTTCAGTCCATAAATCTGAATTCTGGACTGAAATTTCAGTCCAGAAATCTGGACTGATTTCTGGACTGAAATTTCAGTCCAGAAATCTGAATTCTGGACTGAAATTCCAGTCCAGAAATTTTCAGTCAAGAATTCAAATTTCTAGACTGGAATTGCTGTCCAGAATTCAGATTTCTGGACTGAAATTCAGTCCAGAAATTGCTCTTTCAAACTAACAGATAAGATTTGAGTGAAACTACACATTTCTGGACTGAAATTCAGTCCAGAAATTAGTTCAGATTGCTCAAGGTCACTTTCCCCTGATTTTCTGCAGGAGAAATTGGAGTGAAATTATAGCTGACGAACGGTCCAGATCTTTCTGCAGGAGAAATTTCTTTGATTGTTGTGCGACGACCATAATCTCTTGGTTGAGGTAACGACGTTCCTCCACTTTCCTCTTGTGCAATTTGTCTATGTTTGTGTTGATTTTCTGTGGTGGTAATTTTTTGCTTTAAAAAAAATACGCTCGAAAAGGCTTGGTAAACCTCGTTGTTCTTTGTTGGGAGAGACCACCCCCTTGCGAAATGTTTGTTTTGGGTAGTTCTCTTTTGGTACAACATCACTCGTTCGGATCGTGTGAGTCCCTTTCGCTTGATCGAACATTGGTTTTATAGCCCTTGGGAGATCTAAAGAGGCTTAGCGAACCTTCGTTTGGCCAAGTGTTTCTCTCTTGCCCATCATTTTCGTTGTGTAGACCATTTGAGCTAATTGTTACGGGCTATAGTCATTGTATAGGGAATCCGATCACAACGAGCACACTGAAAGGGGTTTTTTAATTACAAAGATGGATAAGTTTTTTAAGAAACTTTCAATTTCTGAATCAGCTCTTAAGAAAAAACGAATTTGTCAAGATGATTTGGAATCAAATTCAAAGAGGGGTCTGATTGAAACTAATCTGAACAACATAATAGCCGATCCAGGGCATTTTCTGCAATGAATATCGTGAAAAACCGTCTGCGTAATCGGATGGGAGACTCAATGATGAATGATTGCTTGGTAACATATATTGAAAGAGATATGTTCAAAAGTATTGATAATGAGACTATCATCAAACACTTTCAAAATATGAAATGTCGACGTGGTCAACTATGAAAGGTAATGTTATGTGTTTTTAATTTTAATTTAGTTGAAATATTCTTAAATATCCATATGTTATTTTTCTTGTATTAATACAGTTATTTGAATAATTTAAGTTAATTTTTTTAACTACATTATGAAATGAGTCTGCCCACCCTGACTTTATTTTCTGGCTCCGTCACTGACTGTGACATGTTGGTTTGATTCGTATCCAATTCGACCCGGATCCATTTTTTGAAAAATTTTTTCTCAAATGGCTTGCTTCCTAGATCAGAAAAAAAGGAAAATAAATGAAAACCCTTTTTGATTTACTACCCTTGAATAAGGGGGAGAAATGTTTTTCCTTTTTTTTGATTTTTTGATCTGTACAGGTGAATATAAAACCCTGGAGCATTGGGAAGTATAAAGGCACCACAGTGAGAGCAATTTAAACGTGTCTGTAGCATTGGAGAAATAGAGCCCCCGGAAGCCTTGAGAAGAACCGCCTGACCGCCTCTCTCTCTCTCTCCGTCCGCCTTTCTCTCTCCGTCCGGCCTTGAGTGTTGTCGCCGGTCTTGGAAGTGGTAACCGCCGGCATTGCTAGAGGGTGTTGCTGCCGGGTTTGGTGGAGTTTGTCGCCGACATGCAGTAGACGTTCTTTGGGGTTGAGAGGCGCAGTGTCGACGACGTGTGCGGGTGCAGTAAGCCTCGACAGTGGTTGTTCTCTGGGGGCGGCGTTGTTCTCTGGTGGCGGTGTTGTTCTCCGGTGATGGTGCGGTTGAACGTCGGACTTTGACGTTGAAGGTTTCGGTGAACCTTGTACGTCCGCGAGGCGGATTGCAGTCCAAATCTCATATTCTCGCTGCGGACCGTGCGTGTCCGGATCATCCACAACGTTTTTTTTTCCTGTTTTTCTACTGTATTTGCATTTATATTTCAATATATAAATTCTATGATGTTTTTTTTTGTGTTCTTGTTTATCTGTGATTTTTATAATTGTGTTGTTGTGTCCTTGACTTTACAGGTATTTATATTGATTTCTTGAAGCACTAAAGAATATATTGATTCATATTTATATTTAAATAATTAATGCAACTTATATCATGAATTCATGAACACATGCTAATCCACTAATTCTCCTTCTTCCACGAGAACAGAAATAAGGGTCATATACCAACCAATTCATCCTGTTTTTACTGCCTTAATGTTTTAGTTGCATTCATGAAGTCTATTTCACTGCTTCATAATGCAATATTAAGGTTCCGTTTGGGAGACGTATTTTCACCGGTAAAACGGTCATGACCGCATGAACCGAAACATAATTAAGCTCTGGTTCATGTGGTCTTAATTGTTTCACCGATGAAAATAAGTCCCCCCAAACAGAGCCTAAATCAACATGGCCACAAACAATTTTGTTTAAGGGGAAAGTATAATTACTTGGTTGTTTGATTATGCCTTAATGATTGCATTATGAATTGTATTTCTCTTCTTATTGATGGGGCTGCTGGTTTAGTAACAATACAATTATTTGATTGCATTTATGTCATATTTTTCATACAGAGCTAATGCCACATAGTACTTTTACATCCAAATATTTAAATGATTAGTTAATAAGGGATTTATTTCAAACCACTTTAAGAACAAATCCCACATTTTTTTGCTATAAGGATACGTTCGTTTGTAAGTTTTTATGGGAAGGTTTTCGTTTTGACCCAAAACGAAAAAACATGAGTTTTCGTTTTGGGGCAAAATGAAAACTTATGTTCGTTTGGAGAAAGTTTTTCGTGTCCGTTTTAGACCAAAACAAAAACTAATGTTCGTTTGCAACATTCACGGGGCAAAAACTAACACTCTTTTAACAGTCAGCAACTACATAGGAACATGAAATTTAATGCCCATGATCAAAAGTGAGAAAATTGAGGGAAAACTCAAGCGAAATAAACGGGAAAACGGGAGGGTAGAATTGAGGGCACACTGGACTGAGATTGCTTCTTCGAGCTGGCGTTCCAAGAGTCGCCGTCGTCTGCTCTGCAACTCAGACTGGAATTTAACTGAGAAAGAAGACCGACGTTGGAGAGTTTGCCGGACTATGAGGTAACCCTAACAGCCGTTCTATAGTAAGATGACGCCATCGTCGATTTCCTATTTCACCGTCTATCGCTTCCTGCCTGCAGTCGTCGCAGGGCTCGCCGGAGAAATCCAACGGACATTTTATAGTGGGTTCGACAGCCGTTGGACAAATCACCGGAGGCCGGGGAAGAAGGGAAGAAGAGAAAATCATCTATTCTCAAAACCGCCCAAAACGCACCTCTTCAGCTCTGTTTTGGAGCTAGGCAAATTTAAAAGAAATGAAAACACAGCGTTTTCATCTCAAAACGAAAACGGTGTAAAACATAAACAAACGAACACGTACGTTGAGTCGCGAAAACTCAAAACGAAAACGCTGCAAAGAGCGGGCCCTAATTATTACTCATCTTAGAACAATTTGGGAAACCAAACACTAGCCGATCGAATTCAAAACAATTATTATGGCATCTCGTCGCCTTGATCGGCGTGGGGCGCCGGTGGTTCCGGCGAGTGGCTCAGCCCAGTGCCTTGCAGCATGTCCCTTGTAATGACGTCAACTTTCTCCGCCATCTCCGGCAAGAGATGCTCCCTCCAATCACCAACCTTCCCCTTTCGAAAGAATGAGGAGTTATTTATCGTCACGCCGATCTCCTTTCCCCTGACTCCGGTCCTGTTCACCTCCAGCCCGCTAAGCTTTTCAAAGCAGCAGAGTTCGACGATCTCCGCCACCAACCCGCTGCTCTCCTCCTCCGGCGAGAAGGGCCTCCCAATGAAATTGGCCAGCTTTCTTACATTGGCCTCGGGCTCCGCCATCACGTCCTCGTACTTGAGGAACAATAACTTGTCAGGCCGCCTCTGGCTCTCCCTCCAGTACTCCAGCTGGTGCTCCCACACCGGCCCGTACGGTGACAACCCTTTACAGAACAGCTCCACGGCTTGGTCCATCGATATTGCGCCGGCGATGCTACTCTGCTCCGACCCCATTGTGTTGATAAAGTGAACGGTGGAGACGAGGGTGTCCTTGGGCTCCCTGCACAGGTAAATGATCCGGCTGGGGGATCCTTCATCGCGGAGGGATTCCGGCAGGAGGGAGTAAGGCATGTGGGTGCCCAGCAGTCTAGGGGAGGGCATGGCGTCCAGGTCAGGCACTTGTGGGCCGGCATAGAATGCCTCGAGGTAGGGGGAGCAGTCCTGGGGGTGACGGGATAGGATCGAGCGGTGGCCGCTGTTTATATGATGACCGGAGCTGCGGTTGGTGATGGCAAAGGCGAGGGCTTTGAGCCACGTTGTTCCGGACTTTGGGAAGGTGACGAGGAAGAGGTCCGAGGGTGCAGGCCGGCAAAAGTTGCGGCGGATAGAGATGACGCCGTTGAGGTGGGGTTCGTGAAACCAGAAGCCGTGGTAGAGCCGGAGGGGGAAGTTCCGCCATCCCATTTCAACGGGAAGTTTGGAGATCTCCTCCTGGCGCTGCTGGTAGGCTCGGAGTTCCCCATCTCTCTCCCCCTCCGTCTTAGAACCGTCGAAGCAGTGTGGATTGAATAACATGCTGATGATCAATAATATTTGTAGCCTGGCAAAGGCATAGAGATAGAGAAGCACAATCAATATATAGACCGGCGAACATTATATATACAGAGAGACAGAGAGAAGCATTTGGAAAAATAGGGATGCGGAGAGGAGAAATAGAGAAGAAATGAGGATGCCAGTGATTTATGGGGGGAAAGGCGGGAGGATGGGAGCTAGGATCTCTATGCCTTTGCCAGGCTACATATAGGTAAACTGTGGCCTTCTGTTGGGAGCTGGTGGAGAAGAGAACCGCCAAGAGGGTGGCGCCAGAGGGGGGAGAAGATCAGAGGAGAGGGAAAGCAGAGAGACAAAAGAACAGAGGAAAACAACTTCTTATTCCATACATACATGATCCATTACAGGTGAGGCTATTTATAGGTCAAACAGTTTGACCGTTACTAGTACAATGAAAATTTTGTGATCCAATTGCAAGCACATAGAAGTATATATTGCACGAGTACAAATTCCAGATCAACAAATATCCCCAACATGTGAGGTAGCAGATTTGTGTCTTCTATGATATAAATTATTTTTTAGCTTTTTGAAGTTTAAAATTTTATTAATAAAAAGTTTGATTCAATCCGATATGTAAATTTTATTCATTGATTGCATATTCGTTTTACTTGACGAAGATAGTGAACGACAAGATTTTTTGGAGGAATTAGAATTTTCTTATGTCTTGAATTTCCTCTTTTTGCAATGTTTGTGGATATAATATGTTCTACATGTTCTTTTTATATAATGGTAGTTGATTGCTTATAAGAAAAGTTTGATTTTTTTTTTATTTTTACATTAACCTACATATAACAACTTAGTCTACATATAACCAATTTTGAATTAATATGGTTTGTATATAACAAATGTTTGTATATAGCCAAACATGGTTGATGAATTTTCTAATTCATACAGTCTCCTTCGCTGCATTAGCAATAACGATATACTCGGCCTTTATTGTAGAATCAACAATTGTCTCGTCACTCGTGCTTCAAACTCTTTCTGCACATAGCACATCCATTAATGCAAAACACAAAATCTGATTAATACTTTGAGTCGTTCCTACCAATTTGGAAGCTAGCATACGTTTAATCCCTTACAACGGACTCTTCCTCACTACCAAATACCAAGAATACATCCTTAATTTTTCTCAAGTACTACGGGATACTTTTAACTACTATCCAATGAGCTTCACCTAAATTAGACTGACATCTGTTAGTCATGCTCAAAGCATATGATACATCAGGACGAGTATATAACATTACATGCACAATTGATCCAATTATTGAACATATTGAATCAACTTCATGAAGTTTTTATCTTTCAAAAATTTAAGACATCGGTCGGCTTTAAAGAGATGCACACGATATGACATGTGTAAGAATCTTTTCTTAGACTTAAACATGTTGAACCACTTCAACACATTTTTATTGTGTGTTTTAGGTCAAACTCAAGAACTTTTTTGATTTAACTTTATATATATATATATACACACACACACACACACGAGTGACAGGCACGAGCCTCCGGCCCGATGGCCACGCGCCACAGTACCCGACCCCGACCCCGGCGACACGGGGCTCCGTTCATACGGCCAATGTCACAACCCGCATTTCCTCAACGATTACATCGTATCAGAGTAAGAGGAACTACGTGTTATGATGCCACGTCGTGCAGGGGATAACTGCACACGCTCAGACAAACTCTTGACGCTTACTTTATTAGTTGAAATTCATCAGTTAAATGCAAGAAAAACCATTTAGTTTGATGGCCGTATCCCTCGGCCTTATGGATCAAAACGTGTGTGTGTACGCGGCGGAAAATACTTTAGTTTATTTATAACGATCTCATATATGCATTCTAGATTTATAATAATATAAGAAATCATCTTTTTTACGTTGTTTGGAAAATACTTGATTAGTTGGCCAAAACATGTTATGGATGCTATACAATAATAAGTTTTATTTAGCTTAAAATATTTAATGCAACCTAGCATAAAACAGTCCCAAGAGCAAGGATTCATAAGAGCAGTCTAGCATTCATATGTAGCAAGTAAAGAAAGCCACCAATGGGCGCCAACAAGCTGACACGAACTCATTGAGGCGTATGTATGTCTGTACAACAAAGTAAAGAACTACCTCGCTAAGTAAGCTCGGCTAGCTCCAAAGAAACTCTACCCAAGCATTAGCCACTCAACCCGCTACAACCTGCACCTGAGGCATTCAAGAAAGAACACCTCAGCAAGCATCAAAGCTACCAAACAGAGCATGAAGTTCATAAAATATGACGAAGGGGCTTACCGACCCCGTAGCAATTTTTTCATGTAAAACGAGTGAAAAGAACAGGGTGGAAAACAAGTGTTAAACACTGTCAACCCAAAGTGTAAAACGCACCAAGTGCGTGAAATTCTCATCAAGTCCTGCTCAACCTGCAGGTGCAAAAAGGCAACCTATTTGCATATTCCATCATATTTATAACAAGAAACAACAATACTAGTGAAACAACAATACTAGTGAACATAAGCAGCGGTGAAGTTCGATTCCGCAAGGGTCTTTTGGTGGCGGCCCTAAAGTGGAACGCACCAATAAAAGCCAGCTCAAATCGGGGCCAAAACGGTGCTCTACACCATAAAACAAAACCCGATGGCCACCAAGGCTGAAACCACTCCACCCCTTACCGAACCCTCACACAAACGCTCCTGCCATGGTTCACAATTCGCCTCGCAAAACTCACCATAATCCAAGTTAAACACGTGTCATTTTATCGTCCTCACTCATGACCACAAATTGCCCAAGTTATGCCAAACTTGATAGAGTTTGGGTCTCTACTTCACCATAAGCGAACCTCACAATTAACAACGCCGACTAAACATAACAAGATCTCGAATCATATGAATAAGAAAGATAACTAATAGAGCAATCCAAGGTAACATATGACAAAATGAGATGAACAATAGGTAAGCATATAGATTGGGAAATTCGTGAAAGACAAGAGTATGTAAGCTTGTGAGGACTAAACTAACCTATGTAGACAAAAGTGAGGTGCAAAACAAGAAGAGCAAGCTAGTAAAAGTGAAAGGAAAAGCTAACTAAACTTGCACAATCAAAAAAACAAGAAAACAAGATTGGCAAGGGTGAAGAATACCGCTTACCTGAACTGATACAACACCGCGACGGCTGCTCCTCGCTTTCCTTCCCTTGCCTTAGCTTTGCTCCCTTGATTTCTTTTTGAGAATGAAGAAGAAGGTGAAGAAAGGAATAAGTGAGGAGAAAAACTCTTTTCTCGGCCTTATTTCCTCCAGGACAGAGTTGGACCGCTTGATCCAGAATCAGAAAAACGAACGGCACAAAAAAACTAAAAAAGTCGATTTTCGGCCCTGTCACTCCCTGTGACACGCCCGTGTCACAGGGCGTGTACCTTAAGCGGCGCAGAATCCGACAATTTCAAATTTATCCACAAGGTACACGGCCGAGTACACGCCCGTGATGGGTCGGTCAAGCCCGTGACCTAGGGCGTGTAACCTGTGTCTCGACATTTCGTCGACCAAAAGTGTCGACACCTCGACAAAGCTGGACACGCCCTGTGACACGCCCGTGTCACAGGCCGTGTCCCCTCTCTCGACACTCGACACTCGACAGTCGACACTCGACATTCGTCGACCCAGCGGGACACGGCCCGTGACAGGCCCGTGTCACAGGGCGTGTACCACATTCGTCGAGCTCAACTCGACGCAAGAAATTCGTCGAGTCAAGGAGGTCACGCCCCAGGTCACGCCCTGGGGCACGCCCCGACACGCCTGTGTCGGGGGGCGTGTTCCTCCCATAACTTCGTCGAACAAAGTTCGACGACAACAAAGCCAAAATGCATCCCGCGCTGGACACGCCCTGGGACACGCCCGTGTCCCAGGCCGTGTCACTCAAAAAATGACTATTTTTCACTGTTTTGAAAAGTGTTTCTTTCTCGTCCTAGACCATTTCTTCCTTAAGAACTTTTTACCCTTTTTTTCTATACAATCAACCCGTTTTGAGCAACATTACCCTGGCTCGAAAAAGTGCCAGCATTCCCTAAGAGGCCTCACCAAGTCCCAAAATTGGACTCCGGCTTGCTGGGGAATCGTGCAACGAGGCTACCAAAACAGCCACTCGAACGCCCGCGTGAAAACCATGCTCGAACAACGGTCAGAGCCAACGTAACGCCCATCAAGCGTATACAATCACTCCACGAAAAAGCTAGGGCGTTACAATCACACCCCCTAACAAAAAGTTTCGCCTCGAAACTTTTCAATGCTTCGTATATAAATTAAAGAAGTAATCAAACAAAAACACCAAGTCACATACCAGCTTACTTTATGGGAACAAATGAGGGTGAGCCGCCCTCATCGTTGACTCGAGCCCCCACGTCGCGCTTTCCACATTTTGATTTTTCCATAGCACCTTGACCATAGGAATCTTCTTTTTCCGCAACACGCGATCTTGGGAGTCCAAAATACGGATGGGCATCTCCACATAAGAAATGTTCGGCGCCAACTGCGGCACAAAGTCCAAAACTTGCTTGTCATTCCGCACACACTTTCGAAGTTGGCTGACATGAAACACGTCGTGAACACCAGGAAAGTTCACGGGCAACTCGACTTTGTAAGCGGATGCACCAACCCGCGCAAGAATCTTGAAGGGACCCACAAATCTTGGGTCTAATTTACGCTCTTTTCCAAACCTTTTAATTCCAACCATTGGGGAGACCTTCAGGAAGACGAAATCCCCCACAACAAACTCTACTTCCGACCTTCGCCGGTTGGCGTACTTTTCATATCGCTCTTGGGCGATCCGGAGCTTCTCCCGAATAAGTCGTACGGCAACTTCCATGTCCTCGAGCGCCTCTGGGCCCAACAAAGTACGCTCGCCAACCTCAGCCCAAAATAGGGGAGTCCGACATCGTCGCCCATATAAAGCCTCGAATGGAGCCATTTACAAGCTTTCTTGATAGCTGTTATTATATGCGAATTCCATAAGGCGCAAACGTTCATCCCATGCTTCGCCATACTCAAGAATGTAGCATCGAATCATATCTTCCACGATTTGGTTTACTCGTTCTGTTTGGTCATTCGTCTGAGGGTGGTAAGCAGTGGAATACCTCAAATCCGTTCTCAAACCCTCTTGTAGACTCTTCCAGAAACGAGAAGTAAATCGGGAATCCCGGTCTGAAATGATATTGACTGGCACACCATGCAGTCGGATGATCTCGTTCAAATATAGCTCTGTTATTGTCTTCATCGGGTAGTTGACCTTAAATGGTATAAAGTGAGCACACTTGGTCAACCTATCCACGATCACCCACACGGAGTCATGTCCTCGTGGAGATCTTGGTAAGCCTGTAATAAAATCCATTGAAATGCTTTCCCACTTCCATGTTGGAATCTCCAAGGGCGTCAACTTGCCACCAGGCCTCCCATGATCCGCTTTCACCCGCTTGCAGGTATGACATTCAGATACAAATTGTGTTATATCTCTTTTCATTCCATACCACCAGACAATTTGCTTCAAATCACGGTACATTTTTGTTGAGCCTGGATGGTAGGCCATACTTGAGCCATGTGCTTCCTTGCACACCATATCTCGGATGTCTCTAATGGCGGGGATACAAAACCCACCGCGGTACTTTAACGTGCCCTCATCACCAATAGCAAAATCCGGTAATTCACCCTTTTCAGTTCGAAGAAATAAATGTAAAAGATCAGGATCCTCCTTTTGATGTTGTCTTGCAAGCACCATCCATGAAGGTTCTTCTACTGCTGAATGACTTTGCGGTTCATATCTTCCCACAGAAATATCCATCAATAAAAATTCCTCCACTAGACGGCCGGCCGAAAGATTAAATAATTTACCGGTCTTCCGACTCAAAGCATCGACCACAACATTAGCTTTCCCGGGATGATATTGAATCTCCACATCATAATCAGCTACATATTCAAGCCATCGCCGTTGGCGCAGATTAAGTTCCTTTTGCGTGAAGACATACTTCAAACTTTATGATCCGTAAAGATTGTACACTGTGCGCCGTAAAGTAAGTGTCTCCACAACTTCAATGCAAATATTACCGCTGCGAACTCCAAATCATGCGTTGGGTAGTTCTTTTCATGACTTTTCAACTGTCGAGACTCATACGCAATCACTTTTTTGTCTTGCATTATAACACATCCAAGTCCAACGTGCGATGCATCCACAAAACCTCATAATCTATCCCTTCTGTTGGTAATATCAACACAGGAGCGGTACATAATCTGTTCTTGAGTTCAAGGAATGATGCTTCACACTTGTCATTCCAATTGAATGTCACATGATTCTGGGTTAAGCGAGTCAAAGGTGCAGCTAAGGTCGCAAACCCTTCTACAAATCTGCGATAATAGCCGGCCAATCCCAAGAAGCTCCGAATCTCCTTGGGTGTCTCCGGTCTCCTCCACTCCATAACTGCAGCAATCTTTTCGGGATCCACTGAAATTCCATGTTGATTAATAACATGACCCAGAAATGCAACCTGAGGCAACCAAAACTCGCATTTGCTTAGCTTGGCGAACAACTTTTGGTCTCGCAAAGTGGTCAACACCAATCGCAGATGCTGTTCATGCTCCGCAGCACTGCGGGAGTAGACGAGAATGTCGTCAATAAAAACCACCACAAACCTATCCAAGAAGTCCTTGAACACCCGGTTCATCATATCCATGAAGACTGATGGTGCGTTGGTCAAACCAAACGACATCACAAGAAATTCAAAATGGCCATATCTCGATCGAAACGCAGTCCGCGGAATATCAGACTCCCGAACCTTTAGCTGATGATAGCCCGAGCGGAGATCAATCTTCGAAAATACTGAACTGCCACGCAGTTGATCAAACAAATCATCAATTCTTGGCAGTGGGTACTTGTTCTTAATTGTCACCTTGTTCAATTCTCGGTAATCGATGCACAGCCGCATCAACCCATCTTTCTTCTTCACAAACAACACAGGTGCACCCCAAGGTGATGAACTTGGCCTGATAAACCCTTTTGCCAATAAGTCATCCAGCTGGGTACGCAACTCTGCCAGCTCCCATGGGGCCATTCGGTATGGCGCTTTCGCAATCGACCGCGTACCCGGCTCCAAATCGATGACAAACTCGACATTACGATCAGGTGGAAGACCAGGTAGATCAGTAGGAAAAACATCTGGAAATTCACGTACAACAGGAATCTCCTCCAAACGCGGCAAAACAGCACTAGTCCCCACAACTGAGACTAGACAAGCAAAATAGTCGGAAACAAACAACGTCCGAACGTATACCGCCGAAATCCCTGGAGAATCCTGGCATGAATCACCATAAACACTTCCCGGCTGACCATTGTCCTTGAGAAAATCCAAGCACTTTCCTTTGCACTGGATGACGGCGTCATAGCGGGATAACCAGTTCATGCCCAAGATAACGTCAAAATCTTCCAACTCGATCACTTTGAAATCAGCCTTCGCTAAGAAATCCCCCAATAAAATGGGACAATCAAGAAGACCCCAGTCTGCAACCACAGAAGCACCGGAAGGAAACTTCACCAAAAAGGCATTCCCCACTCGATCTGGTGTCAAATGATACCGATCCACAAAGGTTCGAGCCACAAATGAATGGGTCGCGCCAGAATCGAAGAGAACACGCGCCCAACGGTTCTTTACCTTAAAGTTTCCTATAAGGGTACATATGTAACTAAGAACTACGCGTAAGAGTCATAAACAAAATGTGAACCAGAGGAAGGAATCGAACCTGAGATAACCTGAGGTGACATCTGAGCTTCCTCTGAAGAGATCACATTTAACTTTCCCTTTCCTTTGTCCAAACGCGGAGGCGGAGGCAAAGCCTGGAGTGGCATTGGCTGCAGCACGGGCTGGTTTTGTGGGCACCTTGCCTTGAGATGTCCCTGTTTGCCACACTGAAAGCACACCTTGTCTTTGACCCAGCAGCGGCCCACATCATGACCTCTTCCCCCACAACCTGTACACTCCAAGCCTCTGGTTGGCGCACCCTGAATGGCGTGCACCTGCTCCTTCTTCTGCATCCCCAACCGCTTGAAACATTTCTCAAATGGGTGACCTGACCGGCCACAGAAGCTACATGTCTCCTTATTCTTCTTTATCCCAGCTTCTTGGGAGCTTTTCCCTTTCACGAGCTTTCTTTTGTCCTTCCTCATCAACTGCCCTCTTTGTTTTGCATTGTCTATCGCTTCAACCTTCAAAGCAGCCTTAACCACACTGGTATAACTCGTCGCGCCATAAGCACTTGCGAACTGCTGAACATCGCTCCGGAGTCCGCCAATAAATCTCTTCACTCGGTCAGCTTCCGTAGTCACCAAGCTCGGAGCGAACCGACTTAGCTTGTTAAACTCAATTTCATACTCACTAACTGTGAGTTTCCTCTGCTTCAGGTACAAAAAGTCATTCATCAGGCGATCCCTTTCAACTAATGGCAGAAACTTGCGCCGTAACATTTCTTTGAAGGCTTCCCACGAACATCCCGCCACTAGGCTTTCCTTTTCGCGCAACCACCAACTTTTATCCAACCCTTTTAGTTGATAGGCGGCAAGCATCACCTTCTGGTCCTCGGTAACGCCAAAATAGACAAACATCTCTTCCAACGTGATCACCCAATCATCCAAGATCACAAAGTCCGCTTTTCCATCATAGGTCGGTGGTCCAAGTCGCTGAAACTGCGAGATAAAAGTCATCGCAGGAGGAACCACAACTGGGGGTATCAACGCCACGGAAGGAGTAGAAATAGCGGGGCCTCTGATAGTCTCTTGCACTCTTGGTGCTAGCCCATACATCGCTGATGACATAGCTTGGAGCTGGGACTGCACATCCTGCACTTGCCTCGTCAAAGCATCATTACTTTGTCGTAGACGATCCATCAGGGAATTATTCTGCGCGCCCGAAGACTCTCCCTCAGATTGGGGAGTCTGCCTTGTCACTGGACGCTTCGACATCCTATAAGCACGTTCACTCTCATCAAGATCAAACCCAACAAAACACACAACTACTATGTACAGACAATATATCATATGAACATCAACTGCTAACTTGCTCTGGGAGTTTAAGAATGATGTTATGTCTAGCCTAAGATGACTCACCGTCATCCCACTAACTGGTGCCTAAACGATGAATGCATGAATGTATTTGACCCAAAACCATGTGTGTACAGGTGTCATCATGTAAATCTTTAGCTTGGCACGTTGTGCTCATGCAATGTTATGTTATGCGTGCTGTGCTATGCATTCTAGAAAAAGCCTTAATGCATGCCATGAGCGGTCGTACGCATCACAATGCTATGCATCACATACTACATAGCATTGCATGCAACGAATAAAAGAAAACGTGTTAGTCGCATCCATGTGGTGAGGTTATGCATCCCATACTACATAACCCTCACATGTTTCCCCTATGGTGGATCCATATACAACCACATATTATGCATCTCATACTACATAATATGCCTCGTATACTTCTGTTCATGCCATGAGTGTAGTATTCGTGCTTCGGCCAAGACGTACTGATGGCACCTCGGTGTGTGTATGAGATGATGATGAATCCGAATTACAAAAAGGAAAATTTGCCCGACCAATTGTCAAGCAAACCTCCTCTGATACCAACTGGCACAACCCGCATTTCCTCAACGATTACATCGTATCAGAGTAAGAGGAACTACGTGTTATGATGCCACGTCGTGCAGGGGATAACTGCACACGCTCAGGCAAACCCTTGACGCTTACTTTATTAGTTGAAATCCATCAGTTAAATGCAAGAAAAACCATTTAGTTTGATGGCCGTATCCCTCGGCCTTATGGATCAAAACGTGTGTGTGTACGCGGCAGAAAATATTTTATTTTATTTATGACGATCTCCTATATGCATTCTAGATTTATAATAATATAAGAAATCATTTTTTTACGTTGTTTGGAAAATACTTGATTAGTTGGCCAAAACATGTTATGGATGCTATACAATAATAGGTTTTGTTTAGCTTAAAATACCTAATGCAACCTAGCATAAAACAGTCCCAAGAGCAAGGATTCATAAGAGCAGTCTAGCATTCATATGTAGCAAGTAAAGAAAGCCACCAATGGGCGCCAACAAGCTGACACGAACACATTGGGGCGTATGTATGTATGTACAACAAAGTAAAGAATTACCTCGCTAAGTAAGCTCGGCTAGCTCCAAAGAAACTCTACCCAAGCATTAGCCGCTCAACCGGCTACAACCTGCACCTGAGGCATTCAAGAAAGAACACCTCAGCAAGCATCAAAGCTACCAAACAGAGCATGAAGTTCATAAAATATGACGAAGGGGCTTACCGACCCCATAGCAATTTTTTCATGTAAAACGAGTGAAAAGAACAGGGTGGAAAACAAGTGTTAAACACTGTCAACCCAAAGTATAAAACGCACCAAGTGCGTGAAATTCTCATCAAGTTCTGCTCAACCCGCAGGTGCAAAAAAGGCAACTTATTTGCCTATTCCATCATATTTATAACAAGAAACAACAATACTAGTGAAACAACAATACTAGTGAACATAAGCAGCGGTTAAGTTCGATTCCGCAAGGGTCTTTTGGTGGCGGCCCTAAAGTGGAACGCACCAATAAAAGCCAGCTCAAATCGGGGCCAAAACGGTGCTCTACACCATAAAACAAAACTCGGTGGCCACCAAGGCTGAAACCACTCCACCCCTTACCGAACCCTCACACAAACTCTCCAGCCATGGTTCACAATTCGCCTCGCAAAACTCACCATAATCCAAGTTAAACACGTGTCATTTTATCGTCCTCACTCATGACCACAAATTGCCCAAGTTATGTCAAACTTGATAGAGTTTGGGTCTCTACTTCACCATAAGCGAACCTCACAATTAACAACGCCGACTAAACACAACAAGATCTCGAATCATATGAATAAGAAAGGTAACTAATAGAGCAATCCAAGGTAACATATGACAAAATGAGATGAACAATAGGTAAGCATATAGATTGGGAAATTCGTGAAAGACAAGAGTATGTATGCTTGTAAGGACTAAACTAACCTATGTAAACAAAAGTGAGGTGCAAAACAAGAAGAACAAGCTAGTAAAAGTGAAAGGGGAAAGCTAGCTAAACTTGCACAATCAAAAAAACAAGAAAACAAGATTGGCAAGGGTGAAGAACACCGCTTGCCTGAACCGATACAACACCGCGACGGCTGCTCCTCGCTTTCCTTCCCTTGCCTTAGCTTTGCTCCCTTGATTTCTCTTTGAGAATGAAGAAGAAGGTGAAGAAAGGAATAAGTGAGGAGAAAAACTCTTTTCTTGGCCTTATTTCCTCCAGGACAGAGCTGGACCGCTTGATCCAGAATCAGAAAAACGAACGGCACAAAAAAAACTGAAAAAGTCGATTTTCGGCCCTGTCACGCCCTGTGACACGCCCGTGTCACAGGGCGTGTACCTTAAGCGGCGCAGAATCCGACAATTTCAAATTTATCCACAAGGTACACGACCGGGTACACGCCCGTGACGGGTTGGTCACGCCCGTGACCTAGGGCGTGTAACCCGTGTCTCGACATTTCGTCGACCAAAAGTGTCGACACCTCGACAAAGCTGGACACGCCCTGTGACACGCCCGTGTCACAGGCCGTGTCCCCTCTCTCGACACTCGACACTCGACATTCGTCGACCCAGCGGGACACGGCCCGTGACACGCCCGTGTCACAGGGCATGTACCCCATTCGTCGAGCTCAGCTCGACGCAAGAAATTCGTCGAGTCAAGGAGGTCACGCCCCAGGTCACGCCCTGGGGCACGCCCCGACACGCCCGTGTCGGGGGGCGTGTTCCTCCCGTAACTTCGTCGAACAAAGTTCGACGACAACAAAGCCAAAACGCATCCCGCGTTGGACACGCCCTGGGACACGCCCATGTCCAAGGTCGTGTCACTCAAACAAATGACTATTTTTCACTGTTTTGAAAAGTGTTTCTTTCTCGTCCTAGACTATTTCTTCCTTAAGAACTTTTTACCTTTTTTTCTATACAATCAACCCGTTTTGAGCAACATTACCCGGGCTCGAAAAAGTGTAAGCATTCCCTAAGAGGCCTCACCAAGTCCCAAAATTGGACTCCGGCTTGCTGGGGAATCGTTCAACGAGGCTACCAAAACAGCCACTCGAATGCCCTCGTGAAAACCATGCTCGAACAACGGTCAGAGCCAACGTAACGCCCATCAAGCGTATGCAATCACTCCACGAAAAAGCTAGGGCGTTACAGCCAAACGCGACAGTACCCGACTGGCGACGGCGGGCTTCACCCGCCCCCTGCGGGCTTCGCCCCCGTCATATATAAATTTAATCAAAAAATTTGAAATGGCTCCGTTAATAATATTTATTCCTAAATATATATGTATTATATATCTCTATTCCCCTCATTAATCTCTACCCCTCTCTCTATCTTTTTTCTCTCCCTTAATTATATGTGCCCCACTCCCCTCTCTCTTCTCTCATTATTTTTCTCTCTCCCTCTCTCCACATTTTCTCTCCCTCTCTTTATTTATTTTTTTTGAAATTCTCCCTGTTTATCTCGCATACGCCTCTCTCTACCCTCTCTTTTCTCTCTCTTCCCCTCCCTCTCTCTTCTCCTCTTCTCTCTCCTCCTTTTTTCTCTCCCCTCATAATTACCCGTTTGAATTCTCTCTCCCCCTCACTGCCTCTCTCTCCCACTCTCTTCCTCCTCTCTCCTCCTTTTTTCTCTCCCTTCATAGCCTTCCACTCCACGGCCCCTACCGCCCTTTTTCTCTCTTTCTTTATTTCTCTTTCTCCCTCTAGCTTTAGGAGATCTAGATTTATTTTTCTAGCCAGTAGATCAAATCGGATTTTTCAGATATGAGATTAACGGATGAGATTGATTGAATAGATTTTAAAAGCATGGTTTTAAAAACCATATGATATATCTTTACATATTAGTTAAGATATACAGAATAGCATATATAAGCTCAAGCTTTTTTAAGGCTAAAAAAGCTTGAGCTGGTTCTCCCTCAATACATGTTGATGCGCGAAAGTGGCACCGGGCAGCTAACACGGAGGGAGTGTGTTCGGTCTCACAAGCTGAGTGGAGAAGAGGAAAGAAGGCTGCGGGGGAAGAAGAAAGAAGGCTGTGGAGCAAGCGCTTGTCAAAGGGATTGTGGGGATAGAAGAGAGGGTTGCCGAGAGTAGCCGGGAAGGATGATGAGAAGAGGAGGATGATCAGGAGTTGTCGAGCAGACGGTTACTATGACGATCGACCAGCAGAGAAGCTTAATGAGCAGCGAAGAACTTGCTTAGCATAGAAAAAGCTTGTTGAGCAGAGAAAAAACTTGCTGAGCAGAGATCAAGCTTGCTGAGCAGAGAAAAAGCTTGCTGAGCAGAGAGAAAGCTTGCTGAGCAGAGAATAAGCTTACTGAGCAGAGAAAAAGCTTGCTGAGCAGAGAGCAAGCTTGCTGAGCAGAGAGCAACCTTGCTGAGCAGAGAGCAAGCTTGTTGTACAGAGAGCAAGCTTGTTGAGCAGAGAAAAGCTTGCTGAGCAGAGAAGCTTGATCAACAGAGAAGATTGATCAACAGAGAAGGTTGATCAACAGCGGAGCTTGATCAACAGATAAGGTTGATCAACAGCGGAGCTTGATCAACAAGGAAGCTTGATCAACAGAGAAGCTTGATCAACAGAGAAGGTTGATCAACAGAGAAGGTTGATCAACAGCAGAGCTTGATCAACAGAGAAGGTTGATCAACAGCGGAGCTTGAGCTAACAGTTACTTGGACGGTTGTGCTTGCACTTTGACACCGAGAGAGCTAAACTGAGCTGAGAGGAAGAGAGGGGGCCGCTAGCAGTGGCAACAATAGACTTCGCCCGTCGCGGCTTAAATGCCACTCTTGCGACGGGATTTTCCTTTAATCAAGAAACAAGATTATAGCTTGCTAATGCACCTTTACATGAGAAAGACAATAAAGGGTACAAAGGGGAAGCTGGCGGTTCAGGAAGGAATTGCCAGAGGCTAAGGAAAAGAGACTGCTGGCAGGCCGCGCGGCTTGATGGCAAGCTGTGGAGGACTGGAAATCTGAGTCTACGGAGTTTGCTGGCAAGCTGTGGAGGACTAGGAGGACTGGGAAACTGAGTCCGCAGACCTTGCTTGATCAACTGTGGAGGACTGAGAAATTGAGTTCGCAGACCTTGATCAAGCTGGCAGGTCTCCTCTCGCCCTCGTGCCACCGTGCTAAATGAGAGGCATTGGGGGCTATTTATAGGCCCGGGGAAGATCATCTAGAAGCGGGGCCCAGTGACGTCATCATACAGACTTGAACGGACTCGGCGAACAAGCTGTCCGGCTGGGCGGACTCGGCGAGCAGAGAAATTGAGCAGAGGGGGCGGCCTGAGACTGGAGTCCGCCAAAGGGGCGGCCTGGGCTTCTGGAGGCCGCCCAAGGGGGCGGCCTGGGCTGCAGGCCGCCCAAAGCGGGGAGGCCTGGACTAGAGGCCGCCCAAGGGGGCGGCTTGGCCTGCTAGAGGCCGCCCAAGGGGGCGGCCTGGTGATGCAGTGGCCTGGCTCTTATACGGTGGCCCACTACCGGCCTGCAGGCCATGCACAGCACCCATGACCGCACCTATTCTCAGTGCGGCGGGATGTTGAGGCGTGGTCTCGAACCCTCGCCCCCTTGATAAAGAGCTTTCCTAACAGCTCTCATCACCAACTGAGCTGCAGCTCAGTTGGTGATGAGAGCTGTTAGGAAAGCTCTTTATCAAGGGGGCGAGGGTTCAATACCACGCCTCAACATCCCTCCGCACTAAGAATAGGTGCGGTCATGGGTGGGGTACATGGCCTGCAGGCCGGTAGTGGGCCACCGTATAAGAGCCAGGCCACTGCATCACCTGGCCTGCTGGAGGCCGCCCAAAGGGGCGTCTCGGCTGCTGGAGGCCGCCAAAGGGGCGGCCTGGACTGGAGGCCGCCCAAGGGGGCGGCCTGGCTGCTGGAGGCCGCCAAAGGGGCGACTTGGGCTTTTGGAGGCCGTCCAAGGGGGCGGCCTGGGCTGGAGGCCGCTCAAAGGGGGGCGGCCTAGACTGGTGGCCGCCCAAGAGGGGCGGCCTAGACTGGAAGCCGCCCATGGGGGCGGCCTGGCTTGCTGGAGGCCCCCCCAAGGGGGCGTCCTGGGCTGCTCGAGGCCGCCCAAGGGGGGAGGCCTGGACTGGAGGCCGCCCAAGAGGGGCGGCCTGGACTGGAGGCCGCCCAAGGGGGCGGCCTGGCCTGCTGGAGGCCGCCAAAGGGGCGGCCTGGGCTGGAGGCCGCCCAAGAGGGGCGGCCTGGAGTGGAGGCCGCCCAAGGGGGCGGCCTGGCCTGCTGGAGGCCGCCCAAGGGTGCGGCCTGGGATGCTAGAGGCCGCCCAAGGGGGGCGGCCTGGACTGAAGGCCACCCAAGAGGGGCGGCCTGGACTAGAAGAGGCCGCCCAAGGGGGTGGCCTGGGCTGGAGATCGCCCCTGGGTGGCGGCCTGAGGAGCAGGCCGCCACTAGGCAGGCAGAGGAGGCAGCCTGAGGAGCAGGCCGCCCCCTGCAGGGGAGGAAACCCTCTGAAGGTGAGCTGGAGCGTGAGTCCGCCAAGCCCGTGACGGTTGAATTGGTCCAGGGTTGGCGCTGGCTGGGCGACCTGGCGGACCGAAGGGATAGATCATACAGATCGCCCCCTGTTGCTGTAGGTTGCCTCCTGCAAGGAAGAATGTTGCACGGTTAGCAGGCCTAACTGCATGGCCTGCGAGGGTGAGCTATGGGAACAGCCCACCGCCCCGCACGACACGCGGTTGCTAGGCGACCTGGGCGGACAGGGAAAACTGTCCGCCTACACTTGGACTTGTCGTGAACACCAGGGAGAATCTGAAGGTTGCGACTAGCCAGCTAGCTACCTTGGGAAGGATCGTCGATTTCTGGGTTAACATAATCCCCGCTCTTTTTTAAGTTCCGAAGGGAACTTCGAAAAATTTGGAGACCCACGAAAACGTGATCCACTCCAAAGGAAGAGGAGACAAGGGGAGATAGAACCTGATGTCTCTCCTAAGAAGGTTGTTACTGCCTGTCTTTTTCCTGTGAAGCAAAAGTTAGTGAAGACATAAATGGAAGGTACACTTCACGCGTACCTGAGTTTGTCTTGGCAAAACAAATAAGATGTGTCTTCTACTGAGTTCTGCAAAATGAAGGTGAGAGAAAAGTATAGAAGGGAGATAACTTGCAAATACCTGGTGAAGGCTTGCAAGCACCTGTTATCCCCTACAAAAGGAAGAGTGAGGAGTATGCAAGAAAGAAAAATGAGTTGCAAGTACCTAAAATGGTCTTGCAAGTGTCTGCTAGTCTATGCAAAAGTGAGCTTATAAATAGAAACGATATATAGAATTATTTCGCAAGTTCTTATGAAGAAACTTGCAAATGTCTGCTGATCTCCGCAAGAAAAGAGTTAGGAGTAGACTAAATATGAAAATAGCTTGCAAGTACCTGTGAAAAAATTTGCAAATGTCTGCTGATCTCTGCAAGAAAAAAGTTAGGAGCAGACAAAATATGAAAATAGCTTGCAAGTACCTGTGAAGAAACTTGCAAGTGTCTGTTGATCTCTGCAAGAAAAGAGTTAGGAGCAGACAAAATATGGAAATAGCTTGCAAGTACCTGTGAAGAAACTTACAAATGTCTGTTGATCTCTGCAAGAAAAGAGTTAGGAGCAGACAAAATATGAAAATAGCTTGCAAGTACCTGTGAAGAAACTTGCAAGTGTTTGCTGATCTCTGCAAGAAAAGAGTTAGGAGCAGACAAAATATGAAAATAGCTTGCAAGTACCTGTGAAGAAACTTGCAAATGTCTGCTGATCTCTGCAAGAAAAGAGTTAGGAGCAGACAAAATATGAAAATAGCTTGCAAGTACCTATGAAGAAACTTGCAAGTATCTGCTGATCTCTGCAAGAAAAGAGTTAGGAGCAGACAAAATATGGAAATAGCTTGCAAGTACCTGTGAAGAAGCTTGCAAGTGTCTGTTGTTCACTGCAAAATGAGAGTTAGAAGCAGACAGAATGTATGAAAGGAGATTGCAAGTACCTGTGAAGAAACTTGCAAGCATCTGCTGATCACTACAAAGATAAAAGAGTGAGCAGCATGCATATCATAATGAACTAAACTGCAAGTACCTGGATGAGGCTTGTAGGTGTTAAATGTTGATGAGATAAGGTGGACATGACCAAATGGCAAGGAAAATGCCTGATGAACTCTTTATCATGAAGCCCAGATCAATAAGTCGAGCGTTGACTATTGATATGGCTGGATGGATATGATCAGATTAGCAGAGAAGGAACTTGATGAATTCTGCCAATCTTAACTAGATTGTAATAACATGGCTTGATGATCAAGGAGAGTAAGATTCTTTGATCAATGTTTGATGCAATTAGATTTTGATAAGAGTAATGAATAGCTCTGTGAATCATCATCTGATAGAGCTTGAGCAAGCAATGTATATGAAATGAGCATAAGCAAAGCGGATGTTTGCTAATCCTTTTGAGAGGTCGGATTAACCTGTTCACCTGTGAAAGAAGGCAGTTGACAAAAAGAGGTCTATACTCGGAAGTGACTAAAGAAGGTTGGATGCTGCCATAGGTGCTCCCCGTGGGCCTTATGCATCGCTTGCCTGAGAATGGTCATCCCGAGTATAGTCCTACTCAAAGCGGGCTGGTCGCACATCCTTTAGAAGGGCACGAAAGAAAAAGGCACGGGAAATCCTGAGAAGGATTGTTAGATGCATTACTCTCTTGCCTCGGGTACAATCATCACTGATCAATGAGACTAGTTGCGCCAAGTGGCCTATTACTTGTCTGTGGAAAGATCAGTGGAATTGTGGAACCCACGAAGGCACGGATCGAGAGTACCAGAGAGTGTTTGGCCATCACAGTTGTGAGATAATCAAAGAGACAAGGCTACGCTTGATCGCCATTGCTTGTCAAGCAAAGATCACCGTAACTGTAATGTATCCTTTGTGAAGCACAGCAGAGCTAACACATGGGGCCTCCCTAGCACACACTCTGTGTTAGATGTCGGCTAGGATCCAAAGTCCCGTATTCCTCCGCATGAGAGTTGGAAAGCCCCCACTACACATATGCGAACACTCCCCGTGATATGTGGTCGTTGTGGTTTTACGCCAGAATCCAATCTCGAGGGGGCCTATAGCAAGACTTGGTGATATCTCATTGGTGTAGTGATCTCTTCGGCAAAGAGAAAAATAGAGGAGGAAGCATCACAAGAAGGGAACTGTGTCAGTATAAGATCCATGATAAAAGCTTTATTGAAAAGCAAGAAGCAGCACTTAGGAGTGATTTAAAATGAAAATGTTTGAAAAGTAAGAGTAAGAGTAACCGATCACGGTTGTGAAACAAATTGGAGAACTATGAAGTCCTTTGTTGGTTCAGAACAGTCTTCCAAGCACACCCTCGTCATCAGCATCGAAGCATTCGACGGTTTTATTAACAATGAGGAGAGGGGGCTCTTCGACTAGGCTCACCCCTCTTGAGCTGTAAGGAATGTCTGCAACTTCTTTGCCCTTTGAGGTTGTTGGATCAGGGCGATCTTCTTTGGGAAACATGTCACGCATCTTACCCTATCGGAGCATCCTTTGCACAAGCTGGCGGAGTGCTCGGCAGTTCTCAATCAGGTGGTCTGGCTCTTTGTGGAACTCGCAGTATGGTTCTGAGTCTCTAGATCTTTGATCAGCCGATCGATAAGGCCTTTTGTAGTTAGCTTTATCCTTCATGATTTGGCTCACTTCTTGAATGGCCTCATGTAGTTCGGACTCATGCAAGTCATCGCCTTGCTGATGGTAGACTGCAGCTGTTTGAGAAGATGGAGCTGGTGGTAGTAGTGGGTCTCGAGTATGGTCTTGATCCCGGAAGGAGTATCGACGATGCTGAAATCTTCTTTTCCTCCTTGAGTTAGTTGGGAAATCTTTCTGAGGAGACCTCGGAGGCTGTTTATGAGAAGGATCTTTCTCTGATATAAGCTTGGAGACGAAGCCTGGGTTTCTCTTTTCGCCTCGGATGTATGAGTTGGCTAAGGCAATCAACTCTTGGTACGTTCTTAGAGCACGGACATTGGCTTCAAACTTGAGAGGCCCTTCACGGAGACCGTGGATAAGAGCCAATCGGTACATTTCTTGATCGTTAATCTCGATGTCCAAGATTTCTCTTTGGAAACGATCAACGAATTGAGACCAAGTTTCATTTCCACGCTGGTTGATCTCAAAGAGGGCTTCAGGACCGCCCTTTCTCTTAGTTGAAGTAGAGAACCTGAGCAAGAACTCCCTTCGCAGATCAGCAAAGGAAGTGATGGAGTGAGGACGAAGGCCATAGAACCAGTCCCTCACTTGCCCATCAAAGGTTGTGACCAAGAGCTTGCACTTAGTTGCATCTGACAGAATCTTGAGAGCAACAGCCGATTCAAAGGCTTGAAGGTGCTTTACTGGATTAGTCTCTCCAGTGTAGATTGGCAGTCGAGGCTCTCTGAAGTTTGGTGGAGTAGGTTCGTGACGAACATTCTCCGTAAACGGTGACGACTCTTCTTGTTCTCTTACGACATAATGATTAAAGGGAGCATAAGCTGTAGCTGTAAAGGAAGCAGGGGAATAAAAGGGAAAAGTTGATACAGGAGCAAAGGTAGGAGCTGATGGGTAAGGATGACTTCCCTGAAAGTTGAGAAATCTTGCAGGACTTCCCCGGGCTTCTCCCCGGAAGAAGTTTTGACGAGCTGCAAACTCTTCATCTTGAGGTCGCAAAGGGGTTGCAGGCCCTTGCGAAAAGGTTGGTGTGTAAGAAGGATAGAACAGCGGGCAAGCTTGAGGATAAGCTTGCTGATGCTCCAATGTTGGTGTTGGGTTGATTGGAACAGCTGGAGCTGTTGCTGGTTGAGTGTCTAATCATTGTGTGATTGCAGCAAGAATTTGGTTGATTGCTTGGAACTACTGAGCATTCTCACAGCGCGATTGCTCAAAGGCCTCCCAGAGTGGATCTTCACTGGGACTTGGAGCAAGGTTCTCAGCTGGTTGGTGGTCTGTCATGGCTAACTGTCAGTTTTCACTGTCTGTTCGGATCTGAAGGTCGCGTGTTAACTGTTGATGCGCGAAAGTGGCACTGGGCAGCTAACACGGAGGGAGTGTGTTCGGTCTCACAAGCTGAGTGGAGAAGAGGAAAGAAGGCTGCGGGGGAAGAAGAAAGAAGGAAGCTTCTGAGTGCTCGAGAGTGGAGCAAGCACTTATCAAAGGGGTTGCAGGGATAGAGGAGAGGGTTGCCGAGAGTAGCCGGGAAGGCTGATGAGAAGATGAGGATGATCAGGAGCTGTCGAGCAGACAGTTACTATGACGATCGACCAGCGGAGAAGCTTAATGAGCAGCGAAGAATTTGCTTAGCAGAGAAAAAGCTTGCTGAGCAGAGAAAAAGCTTGCTGAGCAGATAGCAAGCTTGCTGAGCAGAGAGTAAGCTTGCTGAGCAGAGAAAAAGCTTGCTGAGCAGAGAGCAAGCTTGCTGAGCAGAGAAAAAGCTTGCTGAGCAGAGAGCAAGCTTGCTGAGCAGAGAGCAAGCTTGCTGAGCAGAGAGCAAGCTTGCTGAGCAGAGAAAAAGCTTGCTAAGCAGAGAAGCTTGATCAACAGAGAAGGTTGATCAACAGAGAAGGTTGATCAACAACGGAGCTTGATCAACATAGAAGGTTGATCAACAGCGGAGCTTGATCAACAAGGAAGCTTGATCAACAGAGAAGCTTGATCAATAGATAAGGTTGATCAACAGAGAAGGTTGATCAACAGCGGAGCTTGATCAACGGAGAAGGTTGATCAACAGTGGAGCTTGAGCTGACAGTTACTTGGATGGTTGTGCTTGCACGTTAACACCGAGAGAGCTAAATTGAGCTGAGAGGAAGAGAGGGGGCCGCTAGCAGTGGCAACAACAGACTTCGCCCGCCGTGGCTTAAATGTCACTCTTGCGACGGGCTTTTCCTTTAATCAAGAAACAAGATTACAGCTTGCTAATGCACCTTTACATGAAAAAGACAATAAAGGGTACAAAGGGGAAGCTGGTGGTTAAGGAAGGAGTTGTCAGAGGCTAAGGAAAAGAGACTGTTGGCAGGCCACGCGGCTTGATGGCTAGTTGTGGAGGACTGGAAATCTGAGTCCACGGAGTTTGCTGGCAAGCTGTGGAGGACTGGGAGGACTGGGAAACTGAGTCTGCAGACCTTGTTTGATCAACTGTGGAGGACTGGGAGGACTGAGAAATTGAGTCCGCAGACTTTCATCAAGCTGGCAGTTCTCCTCTCACCCCCGTGCCATCGTGCTAAATGAGAGGCATTGGGGGCTATTTATAGGCCCAGGGAAGATCATCTAGAAGCGGGGCCCAGTGACGTCATCATACAGACTTACGCAGACTCGGCGAGCAAACTGCCCGGCTGGACGGACTCGGCGAGCAGAGAAATTGAGCAGAGGGGGCGGCCTGAGACTGGAGTCTGCCAAAGGGGCGGCCTGGGCTTCTAGAGGCCGCCCAAGGGGGTGGCCTAGGCTGGAGGCCGCCTAAAGGGGGGCGGCCTGGACTAGAGGCCGCCCAAGAGGGGCGGCCTGGGCTGGAGGCCGCCCAAGGGGTAGGCCTGGCTGCTGGAGGCCGCCAAAGGGGCGGCCTGGGATTTTGGAGGCCTCCCAAGGGGGCGGCCTAGGCTGGAGGCCGCCAAAAGGGGGGCGGCATGGACTAGAGGCCGCCCAAGAGGGGTGGCCTAGACTGGAGGCCGCCCAAGGGGGCGGCCTGGCCTGCTGGAGGCCGCCCAAGGGGGTGGCCTGGGCTGCTGGAGGCCGCCCAAGGGGGTGGCCTGGACTGGAGGCCGCCCAAGAGGGGCGGCCTGGACTAGAGGCCGCCCAAGGGGGCAGCCTAGCTTGCTGGAGGCCGCCAAAGGGGCGGCCTGGGCTGGAGGCCACCCAAGAGGGGCGGCCTGGACTGGAGGCCGCCCAAGGGGGCGGCCTGGCCTGCTGGAGGCCTCCCAAGAGGGTGGCCTGGGCTACTGGAGGCCGCCCAAGGGGGCGGCCTGGGCTGGAGGCCGCCCAAGAGGGGCGGCCTGCACTGGAGAAGGCCGCCCAAGGCGGCGGCCTGGGCTAGAGATCGCCCCTGGGTGGCGGCCCGAGGAGCAGTCCGCCACTAGGCAAGCAGAGGAGGTGGCCTGAGGAGCAGGCCGCCCCCTACAGGGGAGGAAACCCTCTGAAGGTGAGCTGGAGCGTGAGTCCACCAAGCCCACAACGGTTGAATTGGTCCAGGGTTGGCGCTGGCTGGGCGACCTGGCGGACCGAAGGGATAGATCGTACAGATCGCCCCCTATTGTTGTATGTTGCCTCCTGCAAGGAAGAATGATGCACGGTTAGCAGGCCTAACTGCATGGCCTGCGAGGGTGAGCTATGGGAACAGCCCGCCGCCTCGCAAGACACGCGTTTGCTAGGCGACCTGGGCGGACAAGGAAAACTGTCTGCCTACACTTGGACTTGTCGCGAACACCAGGGAGAATCTGAAGGTCGCGACTAGCCAGCTAGCTACCTTGGGAAGGATCTCTGATTTCTGGGTTAACAATACATGTCGGAATTAGACAAATAATATATGCATTTTATAGCCAAAAATGAGATGTACAACTTTCATGTTGAATATTTTTTTCAAAATTTGCACGGTTTGGCTGGAATCTCGCCCGAAAGGTTGCTGACTTGAAATAAATATAATAATAATAAATTCCAAAATTCAAGGCAACAACATTTAAGACCAAATTCCGGCTAAACCATGCAAATTTTGGGAAAATGTTTAACATAAAAGTTGTAGATCTCGTTGTTGGCTACAAAATGCATATATTATTTGCCTATTTCCGATATGTATTATGGGAGAACCAACTCAAGCTTTTTAGTCTTAAAAATGCTTGAGCTTATATATATTCCATACTCATATATATATATATATATATATATATATATATATATATATATATATATATATATATATATACATGTATATACATGTATATATATATCCATATATGTATATACATGTATATATATATATATATATGTACATATATGTATATATATGTACATATATGTATACATATATGTACATATATGTAGATATATGTACATATATGTAGATATATGTACATATATGTATATGTATGTATATATATATATCTATATATATATCAAGTATATAAGTTATTTTGCACATTTTTTTCATAGAAAAGTAGTCTCATAGCTATTCTTAACAGCCCGTATGGTTGGAATGTCATTCCAAATTAATAGTATGTCATTTATATACAATATTAGAAATATAATCGTGCTTCTACTAATCCTTTTGTAAACACAAAACTCATCTTAATTTTGATGAAACTAACACTTTGATTTTTTTCATCAAAAGAAAGATTTCAATTTTGAGAAGCTTGCTTTAATCCATAAATAAATCACTATAACTTGTATATTTTAGTGGTTTCACTTATAGATTCAAGATCTTCTAGTTGTGTCATGTACACATCATCGAGGTGGTTTCCATTAAAGAAAGTTATTTTGAAATCCATTTGTCAGATCTAATAATCATAGTATGTAACAATAGTTAGAAGAATTTTAATGTATTTTACTATGACAATAAAGGAAAATATCTCATCATAGTCCATATTATGAATTTGTTTGAATCTTTTATCCACTAATCGCACTTTGAATATCTGTACATTCTCATTCATATCGATCTTCTTCTTGAAAATACACTTGCACCTTATGGGTCGTACCCCTTCAAGTGGTTCCACCAAGGTCCAAACTTGATTTATATATATAATGTCACCTCACCCCAGGAAAGACACCCACGCCTCTGGTAGTAGTCTTAGTCAGGTTTTGGTTATCGGGTTGCACCCCAAGCACTCAACCCCTCTCTGGTCCCACACGAGGTAGGTCGGGATATTGGAGGGCCCACAACCTCCCTTTGGCGAGGAAACTTCAGTTAAGAGGGTAGCATGGGAACTTCCTAGGAGGTGACCTATCCCGAAACTACTCTAGCCCATACACAATTAACTATGGAGTTTTTTCACACCTCATCACCAATTTCCTCATCAAAGCGAGGTTGTGGGCCCTCCAACAACCCGCATGTGGGCATAAAGAGGGATTGGGTACTTAAGATGCATCACATACATTGTTAGCTAGGTCTCGCTGGGTCTCCCTCGGTAGACATGGTCTCGATTGGAGCCGGACCTAGGTCGTCACAACATACATGGAGTCCCTTTTAGATTTAATAGTCTCAAGCCATTTTTTGGAGTCCAATCCATTCAGTGTACAAACCCTATTCGTCAAAGATCAACAGTCAACGATCAGCAGCCAACAAGTCAACAAACAACACCAATACATGAAGACCCTTTCTCTAGACTTTTAGTTGGGCATTTGGATCCTTTCTCTAAAGAGTCAAGTTCACAGCTTGCATCCTTCTTATACCATGCTCGACCATCTTTGGTTACAGAGGAGAAACTTCTTCTAAGAATTTGGGTATGTGGTGAGACCTCCATGCAGCAGCACTTGGGGTCCTTTTTGTTGTCACTATTTCTATGTTCTAGTGTGCCAGCCGTCGAGCCCGACCGTTGGACTAGTAACCTTAGGTTGCATTGATCCGAATTTTAGAGTAGGGATTTTCCAAGCTTTAACACTTTGGTGCGGTGAGCGTGGATCGTAGCTAAGGAGTAAAGTTTTGCGAGAAAGCGAGATGGTGAATATATGCGAGAATAAGGAGATAGTCGGTAACTCGGCAGGAGTCAACAACTCGGCGAGAGGAACCGACTTTATGACTGTGGTAGTGTTTCAATAATTTGCGAAGAGGATCGAGAGGACCATCCTAGTAAGGTTCCCCCATGCCTCAATGTCACGGCGACTTCGCCTCGTCGCGTGACACCGTCGGAGGAAGGAGAGCTACCTAGGCAGCTAGGGAAGCAGAAAGTAAGAGAGGGGAGGGAGTGACCAATATAGTCACAATACTGTCCAGCGAGCAGTCAAGGAATCTGGTTCAGAGACACGGAGCAGCCTACGAGGTTCCATGATACTCGGTCGGGTAGAGAGTATGAGGAAGATACTCGCGAGTTTGAAGCCCATCATTGCTAAGGAGGGAGGAGCCCCTTCTATGATGAATTCCTAGCTGCCATATTTCCCGAAGGCTTCAGAGAGCCTGTCCTGAACTACTACTCTGACAGAAATGATTCGATCAAGCATCTCCAATGATTTGAGGATGGCGTGTCAATCTGCAATATGATCGATGTGTTCAAGTGCGAGTTTTTCTTTATCACCTTCAAGGGAAGACAAGAGACTGGTTTCACCATTTGCCTGAAGGCTCCATCTATTACTTTAAGGACCTGCGTCTAGACCTGATGATAAGGTTCTATCCTTAGCGGTAACGTATAATGATTTCTTGTGTGTAAAGTTAGTTCTGCAAATTAATAAAAATCGTCGCCCCTTGAAATATGGGTTTGTTCGAGTTATCTTCTTTGTTTGAATCATCTCAAGTTAGCTAGAAGTAGTGAAGTCAATCTCCACGATTGGTTTGGGAAACTTGCATCCGACCTGATTCTCCTAAAAATCTAAGGGCGGATGATGGGACGATATGTCGGGATTTAAAGCGTCCTTGTAAGACCGAGCCCCTATATTGACGATTGAGATCAGCTCCCCCATTCTATGTCGGCCTATCTACCCTCGATTGCACCTCTCCTCCGACTGGAGGAACTATCAGGAACAGGTCTGGACGTCAACCTCCCAAACTCGACGAAGGTTCGAGCTCATAAAGGGATACTCTGTGTAAAAGTGTCATCGGTCTTCGAGAAGACTGTAAGACTTGCTCTTAGCAGCTATTTGTCCTATGAAGCAGGACTCATTTCTGTTAATACCCAGGTGGGATAACACGTCGTGCATTTGGAAGAAGACATGCAAAGAAGCTCCAGAAGGTTCGAGTCTGTAGTAGGATGGAGGCCTTGAGTGTATGTGTCCCATTGGATCCCCTGACTGTCGTTCCCTATCTCTAGCTCCCTTCGGTTATTTGCCAGTTAGATTGGAGTGTTGGCCTCGAGAGTGTGTGTCTTACGAGACCCCCTGAGTGCAACTCTCTTGTCCAAAGGATCTTGATCAGCAAGTGAGAGTACATTTCCATTTTCCTTTCAGCGAGTACCTTCCCTTAGGTAAATATTTTGATCCTGCAAAAAACCAAATAGATATGATGCCATTTTCATTTTGCAAGCATACAGGTGCAAGTAGCAATGCGCGATCATAAAGCTGCGACCTGCAAGGTGCGAGTAGGTGGAATACCCGATGAGTATCGACCTTCCCGCATTCATGTTCCTAGAAAGCATCAATCTCAATGTCGTACCTGATGAGTCCATTTTATATACCTATTTTCGAACTCATCTGGGCTTGTTTTCTCGTTGATGCACTTCACTTTAGAGCTTTATTTGTTCATATTAGTTATTATGTCCTTTTTATGAGTAAGTGCACATTTATGCTCGTGGTTGTGTATTTTGTTACTTTTATTGTCTGTTCTCCTTTTTGTAATTGCCTGGAATGTCTGCACAGATTACTGATTTGTTTTTTCCTATCGGTACAGGGGTCGTGTGCGTGTTCCGGGATGGTTGTGAAACAGGAATATTACGCACGATCATGGGATTTAATGCGCACGACCACTGGTCATGCGCCTCTGGTCGTGCGCACTACTCTTCATTTTTCAGAATCAGCCTGGGGTAAACGCACTATCACTGGACACAGTGCGCACGACTACTGGTCGTGCGCCACTGATCGTGTGCATTGATTCCATATTCTTCCATGTTCTGGCTGGGGAAAACGCACTACCATTGGACATAATGCGCACGACCACTGGTCGTGCGCCACTGGTCATGTGCATTATAATTTCTGCAATCTATAAATTCGCAGGTTCCGCCCTAATTCAGTATCGCTCGACATTTCTCTGCCATTTTCGTCTCCAAGGAAGGGTTTCGTCGTTCCCCTTCATCTTCCAACATAGGGAGGTGCTCCGAACAAGCTTTCACCGCCAAATCCAAGCCGGAGCTTCCTCTCGGCCTCCTCCTTCATCTTTGAGCTTCAAGAAGAGCTTGACCTAGCTTTCTCCATCAAGCTAAGAGAAGTTGTGACATCCTCCACCGGATCATGACACGAAGAAGACGGGCCATTGGAAGGTGGTGACAGCCCTTCTCTACCCCGGATGCAGTTGAGGACCGAGCTTGGACGCGGATTGACAACCCGACAATTCCAACCGTGAATCCTCAGCAAGACTTCGGATTCGGTCGATTTCGCACACTCTTTTCTTGATTGGTTGTTGAATGTGTAGTTGAACTCTTGTATATGATGAAGTATGCTTAGTTTGTAAAACGTATTTATACAATCATGTCTATTTGATTTTGTATTTTCGTTATTTGCTTGAGGTGCGTCATATTCCATCCACCATCCATCCGCCCTTGTCGCACTAGAAATTGCTAGTGGCGTGTGTAGCGAAGAGGTGCTCACGACCCTCATTCCGCCATTATCATCACCTCATCCGCAAGCCTACTCGTCCATCCGCCTAGTGATTCGGTGCATAGCGGCCCGACTAGTCTTCCATCCCGCCTGGCGAAGCATCGCATAGCGGCGTTGCATATGAGTAGTTGTTAGATTTTTACTTTCTTTTTATCGCAACAATCAAAACCCCCATCGTTACTGCCGACCTTGAGGACTTTAATCTCAAGTCCTCCTTGAAATTAACTTCACCTTACTGTGTTCCTTGAGAGATCGATACTTGGAAAAACTCGCCCATTTTATATTACTTGTGCGACCGGTTCACTGCCGTGATCTTACGCATCAAGTTTTTGGCATCGTTGCCGGGGAACACAGTCGTGTGAGTTTTTGTAGAGGAAGATAAGAGATAGAAGCCCTTTTTCATTTGTTCATATCACTTTCTTATTTGTTTTAGTTTTTAGCATTTGTGTTTGTTTTTATTTGTTCTTATTCTAGTTTTAATTTTTCTGTAGCAGGTTTTCCTATTCTTTATTTGTGGTGTGTAGTTAATTGTTGCTTAGAAACTTTCTGTTGGTGAATTCTTCTTGTTGCACCATGTATTCTTATATGAATATTCATTGTCGATGGTGCGGGGATTATAGGCATGGTAGTGATGAGTGCCCCACTGAAGATTGGGAGCATAATTCTCGTGGTTTTGTGTATGGAGCACCGTCTTCCTATGGTACTTCATACACCCAACCCAGGTCTTATGCTCACTCCTCTTCTACGCATTCATCTTTTTTCTTATTCCTCTCCGGTCCCACCTGGACCGAGGAGTAATGGAAAATGGTGTTTGTGTTGTCGTAGCACCGACCACGTGTTGAAAGATTGCGCAGAATTTCAGCGCCAGTTGGAGGAGGATGATGAACTGGGTATCTGATTCACTCTATCACCCTCTCAAATGGTTGCCCCTTCTGATTCTGATGATATATTCGCAGCACCACCTTATCTATGGGGGACTGCTGCAGATATGCCCATCAGACTTTCTACTGATCCGTGTGACTACATTGTGGCGCCGTCTCCCCCCATGCACTCTTCCCCTCTTGTTGATTCACCCCCGGAGGAACCTGCACATATTTTCTCTGATGCTGTTTTTCCTCCGCCTTCTTTGCAAGAATTATCTATCCCTATTTTTAGTGAGTCGGTTGATGATGTTCGGCCGAATTGTGATTCTGAGCCTGAGGATGTGCCCATGTTTGACGAGGATATTATTTTCATTAATGGACAGTATTACGTCTTGGAACATGTGGATGCACCGAGGTGTGTAGATGAGGAGATCCTCTTTGTTGAGGAAGTTTCCACTTCCTTGATGGATGAGGAGGTCCAAACCACCACCGAGGACCTCGAGCTCGTGGATTCCCCTCGCCATGACTCATATGACACCGTCGATGATCTATGTCGGGATCCTGCTGGGAGTGCGACCGGGGCCACTCCCCCTATTTCAGATTATTTCAGTTCTTCTTCTCCTTTATTTCTTGATCCCCCTTCTTTATCTGAGCCTGAGCGGGTTGAGTCTTCGCAGGAGCTTCAGGAGGACTTGGAGCTTTCAGCTCGAGTCATCGATGGTAGCATCCTCTCTCGCGAGGAGGTTGATTCCTCCTCTGTTAAGGAAAGTCCATTGATTTCTTTCTCCTCCTGCCTTCTCCCTGTAGTAGACGATACCTTGCTGGGCAAGGATTCATTTTGTGGTGAGAAGAGTGAGGACCAGCGCTCCTTCTCTTCTTACTTCCTATTTCCTCTACCTGTGTTTGGCAGGTATTACTATTTAGGTAGCGGGTTAACTGTTTTATCACCGTATCGGTACCCGTTACCGCAACGGATATTAAGTCAGTTACCTGTGCACTTTTTATTTCATAGGCCCATTAGCTAGAACTGTTTAGAATGTAATAAGTCGTGCTGGGATGACAATAACCCCAGTACTTATCTTTCATTTTCTGCATTTTATTTTTCATGTCTATTTTAGTTTTAGCATTTCTTTTTGTATATTTTGTTTTGTTTTTGTGGAGCTCACCCCTACAGGTATTCTTGACAACTTCATGTTGGCGGGGTTGTGATTCTTCGTATGGCGGGCTTGCTTCAGGTTTCCACGCATCTTCTGGTATGCTCACTAGCTGAGCATTGGGTAACCTCTTCCCTTAGCTCTTTATGATTTTAATTTCTCCATCATATGCTGTGTTGCTTAGTTTAAGTCTGGGGGAGAGATTTGTTACCTATTGCACGCCCACATTTCATGTGCATACTAGAAGCTTTTATTGTTATATTTTGATTAGTTCATTGCATCACACACCATTGCACCAACATGAGTGCGTGCTTAGCTTTTTGTGTGTTGCGAGTTAAACTCGTTTCTTTTGTATGATTTGGGAAAATTATGGTGTTGGCTTAGGATTGTGAGACGGAGTAAAATGTTGACCTTGTTGTGCTCCTAGTCGAGTGCTCTCGTCTCGTGTAGAAATTTGAGTAGATTTAATTTTTTTTGTATGCTTATAGTTTTATATTTTTCTAATTGCGTAAATACTTTTTATTCTACAAAAAAAAATTTGGTGAATCCGGTGTGAATCTGACGGTAGCTTAGGGATGTGTGTAGCCGGCCGTTAGGTTCGTATTGCTCGAGTCGAGAGGATGGATAGTCTTTCTCGTTGGCTAAGAACTTGCCTCAAGCTATTCTTGAAGCATTGGTATAGGTTAGTTCACTCGCATGAGTGTGATGTAGGCCATCATTTTGGCCCGGTTGAGCTTTGTACCATTCCTAATGTCTTATCCTTGCTAGCCCCGTTGTGCCTACCCCTCCTTTTAATTCAGCTCCACCATGATTTCACCAAAGCCTCATAGCCAATCCTAGTCGCACACCCGAGTTGAGCTTTAGAGTTTTACATTTTCATTTTGGGATGTGATGTGATGATATTATTTGTGAAAATGTGGAAGTGCTCCCAAGTTTATATCTGCTGAATTGTAAAAATAAAATGAAGAAAAAGAAAAAAATATATATATTTGTAAAGATAAAAAAAATGAAAAGAAAAGGTTTCAATTGAAAATCATTTTGGAAATGAGATTGTATTTGGAGTAGGCGGTACACACACCCATATTTGGAAAATTAAGTCTGGGGGTGTGGTGTACCCGCGTATATTTTGCTTAGTAGAGGGATTCATTTTATACTAGCTCATTTGGGTTAGGTGCATAGCCTTCCTGTTTATCTTTGTTTACCTCACCGAAACCTAAGCCTCATCTTTTCACCTAAAGTCCTACTGATTCGTGTGTGAACCAAACCAGTGCCGTGGAGAGAATGCGAAAGGGCAAGCATATGGTCACCGACATTGGTGGATTCCTTTGGAGGTTATCCCGAGCCCTGATCTTTGGCAATGCTCGCCTAGCGATTAGTCTACTTTCTCCCTACGCGTGACCGGATGATTCACCGTGATTCAATTTTTGAGTAATAATAAAATGTTGATACGCATTGTGAAAAATATAAACTATTCTGCATACTTAGAAATTTCTTCTATTATATTTTTACGCGTGCGAGCATGCAACTTCGCATGGTACTCTGTATCGCAATTTCTTTGTTAACTAGTATTTTTCCCTATCTGCTTAGATTTTGTTTGCTCGGGACGCGCAAACAGTTAAGTCTGGGGGTGTGATGAGTCCATTTTATATACCTATTTTCGGACTCATCTGGGCTTGTTTTCTCGTTGATGCACTTCACTTTAGAGCTTTATTTGTTCATATTTGTTATTATGTCCTTTTTATGAGTAAGTGCACATTTATGCTCGTGGTTGTGTATTTTGTTACTTTTATTGTCTGTTCTCCTTTTTGTAATTGCCTGGAATGTCTGCACAGATTAGTGATTTGTTTTTCCTATCGGTACAGGGGTCGTGTGCGTGTTCCGGGATGGTTGTGAAACAGGAATACTGCGCACGATCATGGGATCTAATGCGCACGACCACTGGTCATGCGCCCATGATCGTGCGCACTACTCTTCGTTTTTCAGAATCAGCCTGGGGTAAACGCACTATCACTGGACACAGTGCGCACGACCACTGGTCGTGCGCCACTGATCGTGTGCATTGATTCCATATTCTTCCATGTTCTGGCTGGAGAAAACGCACTACCACTGGACATAATGCGCACGACCACTGGTCGTGCGCCACTGGTCGTGTGCATTATAATTTCTGCAATCTATAAATTCGCAGGTTCCGCCCTAATTCAGTATCGCTCGACATTTCTCCGCCATTTTCGTCTCCGAGGAAGGGTTTTGTCGTTCCCCTTCATCTTCCAACGTAGGGAGGTGCTCCGAACAAGCTTTCACCGCCAAATCCAAGCCGGAGCTTCCTCTCGGCCTCCTCCTTCATCTTTAAGCTTCAAGAAGAGCTTGACCTAGCTTTCTCCATCAAGTAGGAGAAGTTGTGCCATCCTCCACCGGATCGTGACACGAAGAAGACGGGCCATTGGAAGGTGGTGACAGCCCTTCTCTACCCCGGACGCAGTTGAGGACCGAGCTTGGACGCGGATTGACAACCCGATAATTCCAACCGTGAATCCTCAGCAAGACTTCGGATTCGGTCGATTTCGCACACTCTTTTCTTGATTGGTTGTTGAATGTGTAGTTGAACTCTTGTATATGATGAAGTATGCTTAGTTTGTAAAACGTATTTATACAATCATGTCTATTTGATTTTGTATTTTCGTTATTTACTTGAGGTGCGTCATATTCCATCCACCATCCATCCTCCCTTGCCGCACTAGCAATTGCTAGTGGCGTGTGTAGCGAAGAGGTGCTCACGACCCTCATTCCGCCATTCTCATCACCTCATCCGCAAGCCTACTCGTCCATCCGCCTAGTGATTCGGTGCATAGCGGCCCGACTAGTCTTCCATCCCGCCTGGCGAAGCATCGCATAGCGGCGTTGCATATGAGTAGTTGTTAGATTTTTACTTTCTTTTTATCGCAACAATCAAAACCCCCATCGTTATTTCCGACCTTGAGGACTTCAATCTCAAGTCCTCCTTGAAATTAACTCCACCTTACTGTGTTCCTTGAGAGATCGATACTTGGGAAAACTCGCCCATTTTATATTACTTATGCGACTGGTTCACTGCCGTGATCTTACGCATCAGTACCTAAGAGCCTAGTGACTATTCAGCACAGGTTAAGCCTAAGGGTCTACGAGCACATCAAAATAAGCAAGCATCCCGAAAACACTAAGAAAGGAACACGTCCATAACAAAAATATATGGATTTTTTACCCTTTTAACGATAGATGTCACAAAAAATAAGGTGTCGAGTTCCCTACCCTTTGCCTCCTCGAATCTCGATCCAGCAAACTTCAGGAAGCATCCTTGCCGGAGTTGTCATGCTTGCCATCTTCCTCGGTATCTGAATCGTGTGGGAGGTGCAGTATCGGGTGGACGTGCATGCAAAGTAGCGACTCTAGGCTCTTCGGGAATTGGCTATATCAGTCGAGGTCTCCATGGTGATGATTCAGAAGTTCTCGTATGTGACTCTGGCACGGGTGCCGACGAAGATGGTTCTTTCGCAGGGGGAAGCAGTTCCCACGGGACTATACAAACACTTAGCATTACGAGATCAGCGTTAGACAATTCTTATGAGCCGTTGCGGGTATACTTATCCGGAGTAAGCCGAGAACGTGCCATTGCCCGGTCAGATGTATGGAATGTCAGCTGAAAAACGTCGCCAGTATGCAATGTCAAACTTCCTACCGATGAAGGCAGCTCGTCGGTTCTGGACAGGCCTCTCCAAGACCGGGGTGTTGAAGACCTTGTCTAGAGGCTGTTTTAGGGCGAACAGAATATCGTCAATTGGGTCGTCGAGGATAATATACCGATCTGTCCAGCGGTGTACCTTGTTTACCGTCCCCATAATGGTGCAGGTATGGCTGGAGAAGAAGATAATCCCTTCCTTGGTCGCCCCAATATTGAAGATCTTCTTGAAGGTCGTCAGCTCGGAGAAGATCTCTTACATCCTTAAGTAGGATAGGTACCCTATGATGATCGCCACATTGTTAGGATTGATTTGTGCTGGCATCATCCCGAAGTGCCGGAGGATCTCGTAGAACTCCGACCAAAGCGGCAGGTGAAGGCCGATCTCGATTTGTCAGATGGGCATCAATACTCGGTTGTCGAAGATGGAGTTTATTCATTCGGTACTGCAAGGTATCCTCGCGCGGAAACCCTCCTCAGTGGGTGGAAAGAAGTGGTCTTTGAAGTCGTCAAGATCAGCGGAATCAGTGATAGGTTTCTTGAAGTTGGCAACAGTGAAATTTGCGGCATGATTGACTTTGCGAGCATGTGCATTGTTGAAGCCAGGAAAATTCCCGACCTCAAAAATATGATCAAGGCAGCCTAAAGTTACTGATTCTACGGTCCGACATCACAGATCAAGTGGCTAGCATGAGAGATAGGAAACTATTTATAAGCACACCCCAAATGCTCCAGCAGGGAGGTCCCGCCACGTACCCGGAAGCTTAGAAGAAGCTTCCCCTCCGCAACCAAAAGGATAGGTGAGGTACTAGGAAGGCTTGGACTATGCGAGTATCCACTTAGGGGGACCTCGTCCTCTTCCAAAAGTGTCATTTTTAGTACCCCTGGGGGGCTATTTATAGAGAAATCCTGGGGAGGTATAGGCGAGTATCCAGCTTCTACCAGCGAGTTCCAAGGGATACTCGCCCATACTCGCGAGTTACTCACCCAAGCTCGCCACAGTTCGCCTCTGCTCACCCATGCTCGCCACAACTCGCCTCTGCTCGCCCAAGCTCGCCACAGCTCGCCTCTGCTCGCCCAAGATCTCCACAGCTCATCTCTGCTTGCACAAGCTCGCCACAGCTCGCTGAATGGTCTGCAGATAGCCGTTTGCTGGGGTACTTCTGATCTCAACGAATTACGGGTTATACACAATCCCCGCTTTTTTCGAGCTCGATACGAGCTTGGAAGAATAATTTTGAACCCGTTGTTCGAAGAGATGACACTAGACGATGCACTACGCGAGGTCCTTCCTAGGAGTGGAGCTCAACTAAAAGGGGAGAGAAAGTTGATACCTCATAGGAACCAAGTTCAATTGAATTGTAGAAGAGGTCGACACCTCGCAGGAGAAAGCTCAATCAGAGGTACAGAATATAGTCGATACCTAGCATGAGGAAGCTCAACTGGAGGTGGAGAGTATAGTCGACACCTAGCAGGAGCCGAGCTCAATTGGAGGTGGAGAGAAGAGGTCGACACCTCGTATGAGGAAGCTCAACTAGAGGTGGAGAGTCGACACCTCACAGGAGCTGAGCTCAAATGGAGGTGGAGAAAAAGGTCGACACCTAGCAGGAGCCAAGCTCAACTGAAGGTGGAGAAAAGAGATCGACACCTCGCAGGAGCCGAGCTCAACTAGAGGTAGAGAGAAGAGGTCAACACCTCGCAGCAGCCGAGCTCAACTAGACCTAAAGAGTCGATACCGCACAGGAGCCGAGCTCAACTGGAGGTGGATAAAAAGGTCGACACCTAGCAGGAGCCGAGCTCAATTGAAGGTGGAGAAAAGAGGTCGACACATCGCAGGAGCCAAGCTCAACTGGAGGTGGAGAGTATAGTCAACACCTAGCAGGAGCCGAGCTCAACTGGAGGTGGAGAGTATAGTCGACACCTAGCAGGAGGAAGCTCAATTGGGGGCGGAGAGTTGACACCTCACAGGAGCCAAGCTCAACTAGAGGTGGCGAAAAAGGTCGACACCTAGCAGGAGCCGAGCTCAACTGAAGGTGGAGAAAAGAGATCGACACCTCGAAGGAGCCGAGCTCAACTAGAGGTGGAGAAAAGAGGTCGACACATCGCAGGAGCCGAGCTCAACTGGAGGTGGAGAGTCGACTCCTCGCAAGAGCCGAGCTCAACTGGAGGTGGAGAAAAAGTTCGACACCTAACAGGAGCCGAGTTCAACTGAAGGTGGAGAAAAGAGGTTGACACCTCACAGGAGCCGAGCTCAACTAGAGGTGGAGAGAAGGAGTCGACACCTCGCAGGAGAAAGCTCAACTGGAGATGGAGAGTCGGCACCTCACAGGAGCCGAGCTCAACTGGAGGTGGAGAAAAAGGTCGACACCTAGTAGGAGCTGAGCTCAACTGAAGGTGGAGAAAAGAGGTCGACACCTCGCATGAGCCGAGCTCAACTGGAGGTGGAGAGAAGAAGTCGACACCTCGTAGGAGGAAGCTCAACTGGAGATGGAGAGTCGACACCTCACAGGAGCCGAGCTCAACTAGAGGTGGAGAAAAAGGTTGACACCTAGCAGGAGCCGAGCTCAACTGAAGGTGGAGAAAAGAGGTCGACGCCTCACAGGAGTTGAACTCAACTGGAGGTGGGGAGAAGAGGTCGACACCTCGCAAGATCCGAGCTCAACTGAAGGTGGAGAAGAGGTTGACATCTCACAGTATCCGAGCTCAACTAGAGGTGGAGAAAAGAAGTCGACACCTCGCAGGAGCCGAGCTCAACTGGAGGTGGAGAGTCGACACCTCACAGGAGCCGAGCTCAACTGGAGGTGGAGAAAAAGGTCGACACCTAGCAGGAGCCGAGCTCAACTGGAGGTAGAGGAAAGAGGTCAACACCTTGCAGGAGCCGATCGCACCTAGAGGTGGAGAGAAGAAGTCAACACCTCGCAGGAGCCGAGCTCAATTGGAGGTGGAGAGTCGATACCTCACAGGTGCCGAGATTACTGGATGTGGAGAAAAAGGTCGACACCTAGCAGGAGCCGAGCTCAACTGAAGGTGGAGAAAAGAGATCGACATCTCGCATGAGCTGAGCTCAACTGGAGGTGGAGAGAAGAGGTCGACACCTCGCAGGAGCCGAGCTCAACTGAAGGCGGAGAAGAGGTCGACACCTCGCAGGAACCGAGCTCAACTGGAGGTGTAGAAAAGAGGTCGACACCTCGCAGGAGCTGAGCTCAACTGGAGGTAGAGAAAAGAGGTCGACACCTCGCAGGAGCCGAGCTCAACTAGAGGTGGATAGAAGAAGTCAACACTTCGCAGGAGCTGAGCTCAACTGGAGGTGTAGAGTCGACACCTCATAGGAGCCAAGCTCAACTGGAGGTGGATAAAAAGGTCAACACCTAGCAGGAGCCGAGCTCAACTGAAGGTGGAGAAAAAGGTCGACACCTAGCAGGAGCCGAGCTCAACTGAAGGTGGAGAAGAGAGGTCGACACCTCGCAGCAGCCGAGCTCAACTAGAGGTGGAGAGAAGAAGTCGACACCTTGCAGGAGCCGAGCTCAACTAGGGGTGGGAATCAGTCGACACCTAGCAGGAGCCAAGCTCAACTGGGGGTGGGAATCAGTTGACTCGGGGAGGCAAGTAGTCGGTCTGTAGGAGAGGAGCTCGTACAGAGTTCACGGACTATGACATCACTCCAACGAGGAACTTGGTCTCACTCGAGGAGGTCGTTGGCCAATGTGTAGGAGAGGAGCTCATGCAGGGACTTGAACTTACGATGACACTGCCACTCGAGGACTTGAAACATTGTTGGAGTCGACAGCTCTCAGGAACCTTGCTCAAATCGAGTGGTGTAAGTCGACTCGGGGAGGCAAGTAGTCGGTCTGCAAGAGAGGAGATCGTATATAGTTCATGGACTACGACATCACTCCAACGAGGAACTTGGTCTCAGTCGAGGAGGTCGTTGGCCAATGTGTAGGAGCTCGTGCAGGGACTTGGACTTACGATGACACTGCCACTCGAGGACTTTAAACATTGTTGGAGTCGACAACTCTCAAAATCCTTGCTCAACTAGAGTGGTGTAAGTCGACTCGGGGAGGCAATTAGTCGGTCTACAGGAGATGAGCTCGTACAGAGTTCGCGGATTACGTCATCACGCCAACGAGGAACTTAGTCTCACTCGAGGAGGTCGTTGGCCAATATGCAGGAGAGGAGTGTGTAGGGACTTGGACTTATGATGACACTGCCACTCGAGGACTTTAAATATTGTTGGAGTCGACAGCTCTCAGGAGCCTTGCTATACTAGAGCGGTGTAAGTCTACTCGGGGAGGCAGGCAGTCGGTCTGCAGGAGAGGAGCTCGTACAGAGTTCACAGACTACGACATCACTCCAACGAGGACCTTGGTCTCACTCAAGGAGGTCGTTGGTCAATGTGCAGGAGAGGAGCTCGTGCAGGGACTTGTACTTACGATGACACTGCCACTCGAGGACATGAAACATTGTTGGAGTCGACAGCTCTCAGGAGCCTTGCTCAACTAGAGTGGTGTAAGTTGACTCAGGGAGGCAAGTAGTCGGTCTGCAGGAGAGTATCGCGTACAGAGTTCACGGACTACGACATCACTCCAACGAGGACCTTGGTCTCACTCGAGGAGGTCGTTGGCCAATGTGTAGGAGAGGAGCTCGTGCAGGAACTTGGACTTACGATGACACTGCCACTCGAGGACATTAAACATTGTTGGAGTCGACAGCTCTCAGGAGCCTTGCTCAACTAGAGTGGTGTAAGTCGACTCGAGGAGGCAAGTAGTCAATCTGCAGGAGAGGAGCTCATACAGATTTCACGGACTATGACATCACTCCAACGAGGAACTTGGTCTCACTCGAGGAGGTCATTGGCCAATGTGTAGGAGAGGAGCTCGTGCAGAGACTTGAACTTACGATGATACTGTCACTCAAGGACTTTAATCAGTGCTGAAGTAATTTGCCCTGCCGCTTAAGAGATTGTCAATGAGTCAAATAAATCAATATCTTTAAGGACGAAGAAATTATAAAGAGAACGATGATATTTCCTTTGTTGAGTTGGGAGGTTAGCATCCAGACCTGTTTATGGTAGTTCCTCCAGTCGGAAAAGAGATGCAATCGGGGGTAGCTAGGCCGACATGCAAGGGGGGGGGGGGGGGCTGATCTCGGCCATCAATGCAGGGGCTTGATCTTACAAGGACGCTTACATCTCGAGGCATCGTCCCATTGTCCGCTTTGGGATATCTAGGAGAAACAGGTCGAAGGCTCGTTTCCCAACCCAACCATGGAGATCGTTTTCAGCTCTGCCACTTGGCTATGGAGGTCAGCGTACAAGCGAAGGGAAATGGCCCTCGGGGGGTCCCACAGGACACACACTCGAGTCCACCATCCTTCTATGAACTTGTACTTCTCAGAGCTCGGTAGGTTTTCCTGCTTTGGTAACAACAGAGACGCGTCCTGTTTACAGGAAAAACATTCGCTACGAGCGGGTCTTTTAGTCTTCTCAAAGACCGATGACGTCTTTGTACAAGGCATCACTTTGTGAGGTCGATCCTTTATTGAGTTTAGGAGGTTAGCGTTCAAACCTATTCCTGATAGTTCCTCCAGTCAGAGGAGAGACGCAATCGGGGGTAGCTAGGCCGACATGCACTGGGGGATCTGATCTCGGTCGTCAATGCAGGGGCTCGGTCTTACAAGGACCCTTAAATCCTGAGGCATCGTCCCAGCGTCCGTCCTGGGCTAAATAGGAGAAACAGGTCGAGCGTTGGTTTCCTAAATCGATCGTGGAGTTGAACTTCACTGCTCCTAGCTAACTTGAGATGAATCAACCCAAATAAGACAACTTGCATTAACCCATGACTCTGGGGGCGAGGAAATGTATAAACAACTTAGAAACAATGTTACAGGTAAGCAATATGTATTACCGCTAGAGGTAGAACCTTTTCAGGTCATCCCCGCTCCAGATATTTGAGGAGATGAAATGAATAACATTGCGTCCTGGTAGTTGAAGTGATAGCCTTGCGCGTATAAACTCACATAATTCGAACACCATAGTTGTTGAAGTAGTGATCTCGTGAGTATGGACTCATGGAATTAAAGGAGAGCACCATAGCAGTTGAAGAGATGACCTCGTGAGTATGGAACTCGCGGAATTTAAGAGAGCACCAAGTAAGCATGAAGAGCATCGTGAGTAGGAGCTCGTAGAATACTAGCTGGAAGATGCCATGAGTAAGCTGTCTCATGGAATGTAGGTTGTCGGAGGAGATCATCGCAAGTAGGAGCTCGCAAAGCACCTCATATGTTTTTCCTTGGCGGTGAACATGTTATGATTCACCTTATTTGTTAGTCGTACAAAAAGTACTCACAGGCTTTACGAAAGCACTCGTAAGTATAAACATGTATGAAAAACACCATTATTGAAAAATGAGATGAATCGGGCAGCGCCCCAGGAAATTTTTAATTTTCCACTCCCAACTCGCCCAGATTCTGAGCTATTCCGGCCTTGCGAGTAAGTCGCATGTGGAACTCGCATATGGGCGAGTAACAAAGATACTCGCCCCTTCAACTCGGCTTTGAGCAAGTAATAAAGATACTCGCCTATTCACCTACAGAAATCGCATATTCACCTGCAGAACTCGCCTATGGGCGAGCAACAAGGATACTCGCCTCTTTGAAGTTGCCAATCCCACCTATACTCGCCTATGGGCGAGTAACAAGGAAGCTCGCCAACCTGTGAACATGACACATGTGATTTGATTTGGAGCTCTCTGTATGAAACTCGCCAGAGCATATTGTCATCCGCAACTCGCCTGCATGAACTCGCTCGCATAGACTCGCTAACCGAAGTCATCATCTGGAACTCGCCTAAGGAGGTCGTGATTTGGAACTCGCTTATGAGCGAGTAATAGGTAAGCTCGCCCCATGAAGCCATCAAGCTTGAAAGTCACCATCGTGAAGTCGCCTATGGGCGAGTAACCAGGAAACTCGCGCACTTTGCCGAGAACTCGCCCACCTTGCCGAGAACTCTCCCACCGTGCCGAGAACTCGCCCACCTTGCCGAGAACTCGCCCACCTTGCTGAATGCTCGCGAGTTCATGTCTTTGGTCTCCAGCTCGCCATCTTAAGCTATGAAGTCTTCTCGCAAAAATTTCTTCCTCGGCTATTATCCACGCTCACCGCACCAAGTGTTGAAGCCAGGAAAATTCTCGACCTCAGAAATAGGATCAAGGCAGCCTAAGGTTACTGGTTTTATGATCCTACGTCACATATAAAGTGGCTAGCACGAGAGATAGGAAACTATTTATAAGCACACCCCAAATGCTCCAGTAGGGAGGTCCCGCCATGTACCCGGGAGCTTAGAAGAAGCTTCACATCCGCAACCAAAAGGCTGGGCGAGGTACTAGACAGGCATGGACTGGTCGAATATCCACTTGGGGGGACCTCGACCTCTTCCAAAAGTGTCATTTCTAGTACCCCTGGGGGACTATTTATAGAGAAATCCTGGTGGGGTATATGCGAGTATCCAGCTTCTGCCAGCGAGCTCCAAGGGATACTCGCCCATACTCGCGAGTTACTCGCCCAAGCTCGCCACAGCTCGACTCTGCTCGCACAAGCTCGCTACAACTCGTTGAATGGTGTGCGGATAGCCGTCTGCTGGGGTACTTCTGATCTCGACGAATTACGGGTTATACACATGCATCCTCGGCTGAAACCATCCTGAGAGCTAGGAGCGAGGAGCAAAAAGCAAGAACCAAGTTCGCAAAGGCAGGAAGCGAAAGGCGAGCAAAGGCAAGGGTTCCAAGAAACAACTCCATCTGACCCCCCCTACCCTCATATTTATAGAGTTCGGCCAATAGTTGGGGTGACAGAGTTCGGCATCGAACACTTTGACAATGACAAGAGCGACCTACATACTCACAAAAAATATAGGAAAACATCTACATCGACGACAAACCTAGGGACTTACCTATCGATACTCGCCAACACAAAAGGAAGATTATCGCATATGCATAAGACAATAATCAAGAGATAATTGCCAATCAAAGTACTCGGCAGAAACGAGTTTTCCAAATAAGTGTCCATATAATTCAACGAAAATAAATGGAAATGTTATTAGAAATTCGATGACAAAATTCCAGAATCAAGAAAAAGAAGAAAAGAAAGCTAAGGAGCATGTAAGTTTCCCAAGAAATCTGTTGTTTGAGCATGTCACCCAGCCCAGGCTCGATCTCGCAGTCGCCTCATATGCTCGTTCACCTAATTCAGCAGCTCCTCGCATCGCAGGATGTCGTCATCCATCCTTGCTAATTGTCTTACCGACCTGATACTCATCTGAATTGCAAGGAGTTCGTTGTGAAAGAACTCCTGTCGATGTTCTACCATTATGAGGTGCTGCACCATGAAGTTGATCGCACAATAGCGATACTCGGCAAGGTTCATGCATTCCAACTTTGCTACGCGAGTTTCCAGCGAGCCCAATCGTTAGCAAGGTTTGCAGATTGTTAGTTGATCGACTTTTATCTCCACGTTGAGGTTGGCGGTTGTCGCCTTCTCTTGGTACTCGTGTAGGGGGAGCCCGATGGCGTCTATCAACACTCCCCTAGGAGAAGGAGGGTGACCTAAATGAAGAACTTGTCGTTTCTGATACAAGCATCGAGCAATGACAAGCAGAAAAAGACGACTATCGTTATCAGTATGTGGAGTCGTTGTTCGATATTCACGATGAGGTGGAGTCCGCCAAGGAGATGTACTTCGAGGGTATGGGTCCCGATGCCCAGCAACGAGACCACTTCACTGACCCTTGGAGATCCAAAAGTTACGAGGCGATGAGGAGGTGGGAGCAGGTTCTCTATCCAGGCCTTTCTCCCGAAGGTCTGGATGGTGACGATTAATAGGAGGAGGCGGCTCGAAAGGCTGTCCTCTCCCATTCTTGCCAAGATGAGACAAAGATGAAGGCGCCACATTTCCAGCAGCCCCCTGTGAAGGTAGAGTGCCTGAGTGAGGACGCGTTAGCATGGGGAGGTCCTCGGCGAGGTTACTAGCAGGCCAATCATGAGCCAGCCGACCAAAACCAAGATGAAGTCGCATAGTGTGAGGGTGTAAGGAACTGGGTGGAAGGTCTTGAGGTACCGACCCACTGCTCGGGCAGGAGGGTTCCACCAGTGACGTACTATGTACAGTGTCATTGAAACTCATCAGAAGAGACAACCAGGAAGCGAAACCATGAGATCAATCGTCTGCAAATAGTTATCGTACCAGTTGGAATAAATGCCCCTCCAGAAGAGCGACCAGCCTTAGAGGGCACAAAAGAAGATGTGGGTATCTCGACAACAGATATAGGAACCTCGGTAGTAGCAGCGGCGTTAGTGACATTAGGTAGGGTGACCAACACATCGTTGGGTTGTGTCACCCCATTTTGCACCAGAGGTGTGTCATCAGGGGTAGTCGTCCGGTCTTCAGGGCGAGTCGAGCCATCCCTCAGAGTATTAATGTCCTCGCCCAATCCCATCTTATTCAACAGATCCTTGGTCAGATCTAGTGTACGAGTAGAGTCCACGAGGTCGGTGAGCTCGGCATTTGGGGCAGCGGGCTCCTTTTCTTGAAGGACGGTAGTGGGCTCCTATTTAGCAAGAGGATTTTTCTTTGGCTTCTTCTTCCTTCGGTGGTCACCTTCCTCATTGCGACTTTCTCGTTCACGCTTGTCCATAGGCTGTTGAGACCGAGTACCTAGAAAGGCGCCCAGTTCGTCAAGACTCTTAATGACTTCTTCGATGGATTAGACAATCTCGCAGCAGTCAGAAAGCGGTGCTCGAGGGTCGTCCCCTCCCCCTCTATTTATAGTGGTCGAAGTGGGTGTCCGTCGAGCATCGTAGGGTTGAGGGCTCATCCAAATCGTATTCGAATGCGGGGTTTGATGTTTCTTTTCGAGCTCCTAGGTCGTTCAAAAAGAGCGGGGATTGTGTACAACCCTTATTCATGGGTCAATGGTCAACGATCAGCAGTCAATAAGTCAACAAACAACACCTGTACATGAATACCCAATCAGTATTCAATGATTAGCAAGAGGCACTAGGGGACCTTTAGATGCAAGCAAGGATCATACGTACTAGGTCTCACGACCACCCAGCAGTGCAGGTGAGCTTCAGAAACCTTTCAATACAAGCGAGCTTCGAGCAGTACTAGTGGCGAGCAATCGCAATACTCGCTTGGTAGGCAAATTATGACCAATATCACAGATGATTGCCAACTAATACTCACTAGTAGCCAAGTCAGATCGCTAGAAGAAAACAGCCAATGATCGCAGGATTGGGTTTTCTCACCTAAAGGCCCTCTCCCTTTGGATTTGCCTATAAATAGGACCCCAGGGTACAAAAAATGGACTTGGAAATCTTGAAAATTATCTGGACCACTTCATTCCTTACATTTTTACATGGGCCTTTGGATCTTTTCTCCGAAGAGTCAAGTTCTCAGCTAGCGCCCTGTAAGCCCCCCCCCCCCCCCCACCCTAAACCCTTGCCCCGGGCCGGGCCGGAGGGGATCTTACGTGCCCAAGGCGTCCCCCCAGTGCTCCTTTAAGAGGTGACGACTCACTCTCCTAAGCACTAGTTGGTCGCCTTGCTGGGCTAGAATCACAACATTCATAATACATCAGAGAATTACGGAAGCATTACCAAGAAAACACACACACACACACACACACACACATATATATATATATATATATATATATATATATATATATATATATATATATATATATATATAATTGTATAATGTTTACAGGGGTACAAGGCATTAGCCTATATTCCAAAATAAGCTCGTAGGCTGTACGAGTTCTACACCTAACACACATTCTCCATCTTTATATTATATACCAGTACCCACGTCTCGAAACTCTTGAGACATCGGTGGTGCTTCGGCTTGAGTAGTCCTAACTTCTGGCGCATTCTCCTGTGGTAGGGGATCACTACGATGCACCATTTCCTGTGAATGGTCATTTAAATATCTGTTAGTCATAGGGCTAAGTAGAAACAAATCCCCTCCCCGGATCCATATCCTGGGGACGAGCACACATGCACCCAGCAGTATAAGATAGTCGAAGCATGAGAGATAGCACAGTGTTTAATCTAGGAGTTGTAATAAAAGAAAAGTAGCATAATTGAAATGACAACAATATTAACACCAGTTATAAAAAGGGCTCTACTAGTACACCAACACACCAGAAATACACCCTCTGTATCCTATCGTAGTCATTCATAGTCGCGCGCGCACACCCTATGTCGACGTAGTATGGACCACTTCTGTTCCAGCAGGGTAGCGAACCATGTGTTCCTCACCGATGTGGTCGTCGGTGATAGTGACCATTCCTGCCACTTCTGGGGGTGGTCGTACTGCACTGCCCCAGGCCCCAACGTACAACCTCGTATACTATTGGATGTGTGCAACATCCTGTGATGCAACATTTTGGCTGACCAGTGGAGGAAAGCCTGACGGGGACGACATAACGGTCAGTCGCCCGCGGTACCCATCTCCCCATCGCCTTGAGTCGTAAACCTTTCTGCACCGGTACGAACGGTCTGCAAAATGGACTGACCCGCCACAATTTTACCGCAAGCAGTTCTCAAGAAATCAATCAACATTTATGCTAACACGCACTGGGTCTACGGCGGCCTGCCCTACTATATGTTAACCTTTAAGCAGCGACGCTCGGCTCAACTTTCAACAAGGAGAGTGGGGACACTTATTTGAGGTTACACCTGGAGGAACACCTCAACTCCGGTTACCCTCAACTAAGGCTCAACCTTTACATACGACTGCTCGCCAGAGCAGGACCCGTGCCTTTTGCAATAATTTAAACTATTGATAATCAATGCTTCATAATGAAAATGTGACCAGTATAAAACTGGAGTAGAACTGAATTGAAAGTACTGAAATGAAATGAGCTTGACCGGTATGAGACTGGAGTAGTACTGAATTGAAAGTACTGAAATGAGCTTGACCAGTACGAGACTGGAGTAGTACTGAATTGAAAGTACTGAAAAGAAATGAGCTTGACCAGTACGAGACTAGAGTAGTACTGTATTGAAAGTACTGAAAAGAGCTTGACCAGTACGAGACTGGAGTAGTATTGAATTGAAAGTACTGAAATGAAATGAGTTTGACCAGTACGAGACTGGAGTAGTACTGAATTGAAAGTACTGAAAAGAGTCCGACCAGTACGAGACTGGAGTAGTACTGAATTGAAAGTACTGAAATGAAATAAGCTTGACCAGTATGAGACTAGAGTAGTACTGAATTGAAGGTACTGAAATGAAATGAGCTTGACTAGTATGAGACTGGAATAGTACTGAATTGAAGGTACAAAAAAGAGCTTGACCAGTATGAGAGTGGAGTAATCATAAAGAAAAGGGATTGTAGTCCAGTCACTTCATTTAGGAGGTTTTAGTTTCATCTCCGTTCTCAGGAGATAATTTTGTTCCTTCACAGTTTTCAGGAGGCATTTACAACTCCTTTGTCTTCAAAATTTCCTTGGTTTATATTTATGAGTCAGATCCGTTAATTTGGTTGCGCCTTTTAGATTATAGCTTAATCGGATCAAGATTCCTTTGGGGGTTCATCCTTTATTAATCGTTGGGAATGATTAGCAACATGTGACTCGTATTCTATTTTTTCGAGTCTGCCCAACTACCTGAGGGTCATAACGCTTAGTGGTTTCATGAAACTTCGGAATATTCAGGGCTTGGCATCTTGCCTCGGCCATACTCATTGGTGAGCAAATTAAATTTAATATCCAACTTAGGCAGGGTGATCGCGCGCTCTAACTTTCGTTTCTGAGGAGGAAGAGCAAAATAAATTGTGAGCGCGACCCTAAGATCCCAGAAATTGGGAATAATATCAATTCTAATTACCATGCTCCCAAATTTTAATACAACCTCTAATGGGGTATAATGTAAGCCTAGAAAAATTTTCATAATTTTTCGAGCCATTTTGGGCCCTTATTTTGGCCAAATAAACATTTTTAAGTCTTTAAAAATACCAAATCATTTTAAAAAATCCTCAAACTTTTTTTGGAGGAAGCCCTCATTATGGGGAACATTTTTCATGTTGACCACTTTGTCCCCTAGGGCTATAATTTGGCCCAGAAAAAACCACAACCTAACTTTGTATTTTGGTCTGCAAATAGCAGATCAACAAAATTCCACGGCTGAGATGCCTTATGATGTTATATTCCCACAACGGATCAGCCGTGGATCCGCTGTGGGGGGCACAGAAACAAAGGCGGGGGGGGGTGGAAATCCCCGCCATCCATCTCAACGCAGATGATGGACGGCGGCGATTTCATCTCGTCGCTGGGGGAGGTGGTGGCCTTTTGCCACCGCCAGCTAGCCACCGTTGGATGCCGGCTCCGCCCCCGGCCGGTTCGTCGGGGGCCGGCGAGTCCCTGGGAGGTTGTCCAGCGGCCTGCCGCCGCCGGCCACCGCCTAATTTAGCCAACCCGAGAGCGGGGTAGCAGTGGTTCTGCTCCCAGCGCCACCGCACCACCCCGCCTCTTCGGCATTTAGCCCAACCCTGAAACCACCCCGGACGGTGTGTCGGGGGGTGGTCTCTTCTCCAATGGTGGTCCGGCGACCAACCGTCGCCGGCCGCCACCAGAGACAGAACAGAGCATAAATCCTGCCTCTCGGGTGCCGCCAGAGCGGCTTTTTCCGGCGGCACCCCGACTTTCCCCCACCGGGAAAATTCATCCAGGTGGGTTAGCCCTTCTTCAGCGCCACCCACGGCGCTGGGAGGGGTTAGTCTTCCTGCGGCCACCACTCGACCTAGAGCATGGGCCGGGTGGTGTCGGCGGTGCTTCGGCCGCCGGGAGGCCCATACAGATCGTCCAGAAGAAGGGGAAGGAGGAGGAGAGAGCTTCAACCTGTGCAGGAGGGAGTTGGGAGAGGCCGGCTTGGTTGGCCATGCAAGGTGGTGAAGTGGTGGAGCTCGGGCTTGTGTTTTCGGCGAGCTAGGGTTCTGGTGAGGTCTCCCTGGGCTCGGGTGGGTTGGTGTGGGGGGAAGGCCTGGGCAGAGCCATATATAGGTAAGGGTGGAAAGGCTTATTTGGTTTGGGAGATGTGGGATTAATCCCATGGGGAGGAGGTGCTCCTCCTCTCCCCTCCACTTTGGTTAGCCAAGTGGCACCAGTAGGGTGGCCCACCCAAGTGGCAGCAAGCAAAATATAACGAGTGGGCTTGGGCTTGGGCATTGCTCCTTAAGGGAAAGGAAGAGGGGAAAAAGGGTAATTGGACCTACCTTGGCCCATGGCCTTATTCCCTCATATGGCTAGTCTTGGTGGCCCAAAATGTGATAGGGTGGGGCCTTAACCAATTAAAGAAGAGGAGATGAACACCTCTTTGGGAAAAATAAAAAAAAACTTTTAGGGGGGTTTGACCAAAGTAAACCCTAGGGTGGGTCCCCCTATGCTGGTCAAAGTCAAAGTGAGTCCAAGACATCGGGGTCGGGTAAAAGTTGGGGTGTCATGTTATAATTTGTGTGTGCACGATTTTCGGTGCACAAACACACTCGATTTGACCTAGAGTTGACCATTCATCATTGAAATTGTCCGGGATGACTTCTGTTGACTTCGTATTGACCATACGAATCTAGAGCCACTGAGTGGGGTCAAATCGGAGTTCGTTTGGCAAAAGTCCAAAATATGCGCTTCACGGCGCATTAAATTGGTCAAAAAGTCTATATTCATCGTTAGACCTCGGATTGTGACGTAACGAGTTCCGACGTGCTTGTATTGTCTATATGATGATATAGGAGTTGACAGAACTTAAATCAGAGTTTTCTTGACCGGTATTCAAAATCTTGACTTTGTAACGTTTTACGAGGGATGGTCACATCCACTATATGACCTCAGGGTTCAACGGAACGAGTTTCGATGCGTTCGTACAATCTATACGAGACCACAAGAACTGACATAACTTAAGTCGGAGTTTCCTAGCTCCACTTCTTGCTTAGGGTTACCTTCTACCGGGTCATGGGTAGGATTTGTGTCACTTTTATTGGGTCTACTAGGGCTCTGGTGACCCAATAAAAGTCGGAATGTTACAATCTAATAAAAATAAAATGATTTTCGTCCTCAAAAATTTGCTTGAAGTAGGGGAAGAAAAGAGAAAAGTAACATACCGGGGAAAAGAGCTCGGGGTGTTTTTCGTGGACGAGCGTCTCTGGTTCCCAAGTATACTCATCTTGTCCGTGATTTGACCATAATATCTTGATCATTGGGATGGTCTTGTTACGTAGATTCTTCACTTTATGATCTACGATTCTGATTGGTTCGAGTTGGACGGATCTGTCCGACCAAAGTTGCAATGGTGATGTAGGTAGATGCTGCTCTGGTTGCCGGAGAACTCGTCTCAAGGAGGAGACATGAAACACATCATGAAGATTTCCCAGTTCTGGGGGCAGGGCTAATCGATAGGCAACAGGACCAATGCATTCTATCACCTGATAGGGGCCAAAATAGCGAGGATTTAGTTTCTTCTGTCTTCTCAACCGGGATACACCATGCATGGGTTTAATTTTTAAGAACACCATTTCCCCCACGTAAAACTCCACCGGTCAGTGTCGCGCGTCATAATATTTGGCTTTCCGGCTTTGCGCCTCCCGCATCCGATCCTGGATTAGTTGTATCGCTGTCGTAGTGTCATCAGTGTAAGCCACTCCTAAGGCTTCTGGGTCCTCTTCTTGTGCCCATATCAATGGGGTTCAGCAATGCCTCTCGTAAAATGCTTCGTATGGCGTCATTTTGATGCTAGCCTGGTAGCTGTTATTGTAAGAAAACTCTACGAGAGGTAACAGCTTCTCCCAAGGCTCATTATGTTCTATTATGCAAAGTCATAGTAGATCCTCCATCGTTCGATTTGTCATTTCTGTTTGTCCATCTGTCTATGGGTGGAAGGCAGTGCTAAAGGCCAACTTGGTCCATAAGTATGCCTGCACTCGTCTCCATTCCTTGGATGTGAATCGTCTATCACGATCTGACACTATGGACTTTGGCACTTCGTGAAAACGAACTACTTGCTCTATGAATATTTTGGCCAGAATATCAACACCATCTCCCTATCGGTTTGGAATGAACCGTGCTACCTTGGTGAGTCTATCTACAATAACTCATATGGAGTCGTTTCCTGCTCTGGACCGAGGTAGACCATGGACAAAGTCCATGGAAATTTCCTCAAATTTCCATTCGGGTATAGGTAGGGGCTGCATCAATACTCCTGGGATGCGACATTCAGCTTTAACCTTTTGACAGGTCTGGCACTGTGCTACAAAGTTGGTAACATCTCTTTTCATTCCAAGCCAGTATATGGTCCTTCAGAGATCAACATACATCTTTACCACACCAAGGTGAATGGAGTACCTCGATTGGTGCGCTTCGTGTAGAATTTCTTCACGAATTCCTCTTGTGAAGAGAATGAATATACAATGTCTGTATTGCAGAATCCAATCGTGCAGATTATAATCCTCTTGTGCCCCGTTTTGCCGAGATCAGATGATCGGAACTATCTCTGGATCATTCTTCTGGGCTTCTCGTATCCGGTCCTGAATGTCACATTGGATCTCCATCCAATATAGTTGGGCATGATATTCCTCTGGATCTCTTCGGGTAACCAAGGTAATTTACAAGTTTATCAAAGACTAGAGCAGCCTTTTTGGGATTAGCTTCATCCAACTCCCAACTACCGAAGGCTGGCTGCTTAGAGTGTCAGCAACTTTGTTAGCCTTCCCTGGATGATATTGGAGAGCATAGTCGTAATCGCACAGGAATTCTAGCCATTGACGCTGTCGAAGGTTCAGCTCTTTCTGAGTGAAGATGTATTTAAGGCTTTTATGGTCGGAGAAGATCTCGCATATTACCCTGTATAGGTAATGCCTCCAGATTTTAAGGGAAGGGACAACAACGCCTAATTCCAGGTCATGAGTCATGTAGTTCAACTCGTGCAGCTTCAACTGGTGAGATGCGTAGGCCACCACCTTGCCATGTTGCATCAAAACAGCTCCTAATCCTTTCAGGAAGGCGTCAGTATAGATCTGAAATCCCTCAGTTCCTATGGGGATCGTAAGGACCGGTGCAGAAGTCGGCCGTTTCTTTAATTCGACGAACACATTCTCGCATTATGGTGTCCATCGGAAGGTAACATCCTTCTTGGTAAGGGCGGTGAGGGGTAATGCGATCTTGGAGAAGCCTTCTGCGAACTTCCTGTAATACCCGGCTAGACCAAGGAAGCTTCAGGTATCTGCCGTGGTTCTGAGCGGTGGCCAGTTTTGTACTGCCTGGATTTTGGTCTGCTCTACTGCTACTCCTTTCTTGTTTATAGTGTGTCACAAGAATCTGAGGACTAGAATTACAACATTCACAATACATCAGAGAATTGCGGAAGCGTTATCAGGAAAACACTAATATATATATATATATATATATATATATATATATATATATATATATATATATATATATATATATATATATATATATATATATATATATATATATATATAACTATATAATGTTTACATAGGTAAAAGGCATTAACCTATATTCCAAAATAAGCCCGCAGGCTATACGAGTTCTACACCTAATACTCATTCTTCATCTTTATACTGCACACTGGTACTCACGTCTCAAAACTCTTGAGACATCGGTGGTGCTTCGGCTTGAGTAGTCCTAACTTCTGGCACACATTCTCCTATGGTAGGGGATCACTACGGTGCACCATTTCCTGTGAATGGTCATTTAAATAATTGTTAATCACTGGACTATGTAGAAACAAATCCTCTCCCCGGATCCATATCCTGGGGACGAGCACGCACACACCCAGCAGTATAAGATAGCCGAAGTTTGAGAGGGTTAGCACATTGTTTAATCTAGGAGCTGTAATAAAAGAAAAGTAGCATAACTGAAATGACAACAATGTTAACACCAGTTATGAAAAGGGCTCTACTAGTACAGCAGCACACCAGAAACACACCCTTTGTATCATATCGCAGGCATTCATAGTCGTGCACACATACCTTATATTGACATAATATGGACTGCTTCTGTTCCAGCAGGGTAGCGAGCCCTGCGTGCCTCACCGATGTGGTCATTGGTGATAGTGGTCAGTCCTGCCACTTCTGGGGGTGGTCGTACTGCACTGCCCCAGGCCCCAACGTACAACCCCATGTACTATTAGATGTGTGCAACATCCTGTGATGCAACATTTTGGCTGACCAGCGAGAAAAGCCTGACGGGGATGACATAACGGTTGGTCGCCCGCAGTACACATCTCCCTGTCGCCTTGAGTCATTGACCTTTCCGCACCGGTACGAACGGTCTGGGAAAGTGACTGACCCGCCACAATTTTACCGCAAGCAGTTTTCAAGAAATCAATCAATATTTATGCTAACACGCACCAGGTCTACGGTAGCCTGTCCTACTATACGTTAACCTTCAGACAGCGACCCTCGACTCAACTTTCGACAAGGAGCGTGGGGGCACTTATTTGAGACTGCACCTGAAGGAACACCTCAACTTCGGTTATCCTCAACTAAGGCTCAACTTTAACATATGAATGCTCGCTAGAGCAGGACTCGTGCATTTTGCAGCAATTTAAACTTTTTATGATCAATGCTTCATAATGAAAATATAACCAGTACGAAACTGGAGTAGAACTGAATTGAAAGTACTGAAATAAAATGAGCTTGACCAGTACGAGACTGGAGTAGTACTGAATTGAAAGTACTGAAATGAGCTTGACCAGTACGAGACTGGAGTAGTACTGAGTTGAAAGTACTAAAATGAGCTTGACCAGTACAAGACTGGAGTAGTATTGAATTGAAAGTACTGAAAAGAGCTTGACCAGTACAAGACTGAAGTAGTATTGAATTGAAAGTACTGAAATGAAATGAGCTTGACCAGTATGAGACTGGAGTAGTACTAAATTGAAAGTACTGAAAAAAGCTTAACCAGTACGAGACTGGAGTAGTTCTGAATTGAAAGCACTAAAATGAAATGAGTTTGACCAGTACAAGACTGGAGTACTACTGAATTGAAGGTACTGAAATGAAATGAGCTTGACCAGTACGAGACTGGAGTAGTACTGAATTAATGTTACTAAAAAGAGCCTGATCAGTACGAGACTGGAGTAATCATAAAGAAAATGGTAGTGGTCCAATCACTCCATTTAGGAGGCTTTAGTTTCATCTCCATTCTCAGGGGGTAATTTTGTTCCTTCACGGTTTTCAGGAGGCATTTGCAACTCCTTTGTCTTCAAAATTTCCTTGGTTTATATTTATGAGTCAGATCCGTTAATTTGGTTGCGCCTTTTAGATTACGGCTTAATCAGATAAAGATTCCTTTGAGAATTCATCCTTTATTAATTGTTGAGAACGATTAGCAACACACAACTCGTATTCTATTTTTTCGAGTCTGCCCAACTACCCGAGGGTCGTAGCGCTTAGTGGTTTCATGAAATCTCGGAATATTCAGGGCTTGGCCTCTTGCCTCGGTCATACTGGTTGGTAAGCCAATTAAATTTAATAACTAATTTGGGGAGGGTGGTCGCGCACTCCAACTTTCGTTTCCGATGAGGAAGAGCAAAATTAATTGTGAGTGCGATCCTAGGATCCCAGAAATTGGGAATAATATCAATTCTTATCACCATGCTCCCAAATTTTAATACAACCTCTAATGGAGTATAATGTAAGCATAGAAAAATTTTCATAATTTTTCGAGCATTTTTGGGCCCTTATTTTGGCCAAATAAACTTTGTTTAAGCTTTTAAAAATACCAAATCATTTCCAAAATTCTCAATTTTTTTTGTAGAGGAATCCCTCATTATGGGAAACATTTTTCATGTTGATCACTTTGCCCCCTGGGGCTCTGATTTGGCCCAGAAAAATCCACAACCTAACTGTGTTTTTTTGGTCTGCAAATAGCAGATCAGCAAAATTCCACGGCTGAGATTGAGCCGGTCGATGCCTTATGCTGTTATATCCCCACAACAGATCATCCGCAGATCCATTGTGGGGGGCACAGAAATGGAGGCGGGGGAAAGAGGAAATCCCCGCCGTTCATCTCATCGCAAGAGTTGACCATTCATCATTGAAATTGTCTGGGATGACTTCTATTAACTTCGTATTGACCATACGAGTCTAAAGCCACTGACTGGGGTCGAATCGAAGTTCGTTTGGTAAAAGTCCAAAATCTGCGCGTCACGACACATTAAATTGGTCAAAAATCTATATTCATTGTTAGACCTCGGATTGTGACGTAACAAGTTCTGACGTGCTCTTATTGTCTATACGAGGCCATAGGAGCTAACATAACTTAAATCGGAGTTTTCTAAACCGATATTCAAAATCTTGACTTTGCGACATTTTACGAGTGATGGTCACATCCACTATATGACCTCGGGGTCCAACGTGACGAGTTTCGATGTTTGTACTTTCTATACGAGGCCACAGGAACTGACTGAACTTAAGTCGGAGTTTCCTAGCTCCACTTCTTGCTTAGAGTTACCTTCTACCGGGTCATGAGTAGGATTTAGGTCACTTTTATTGGGCCTACTAGGGCTCTGATGGCCCAATAAAAGTCGGGATGTTACACACCCCTTGTACCCTGCTCGGCCATCTTTGGTTGTAGAGAGGAAGCTTCTTCTAAGCATTCGGGTACGTTGTGGGACCTCCATATTTTTGCGTTCTAGCCCGCTGAGTCGTCGACCCCGACTGCTAGACTAGTAACCTTAGGCTGCATTGATCCGAATTTTGGAGTAGAGATTTTCCCGGCTTCAACATATAATATCTTGGTAGGTTGTAGACTCATCATCATAATCTATTAACAGCACATTACCTATTTGAAACATAATAAACTCATATCTCTCATGCTAAAAATATGGTCTGCCATATATATATATATATATATATATATATATATATATATATATATATATATATATAAGACATGTGTTTCTTGAGCAGGCTCTCTTGCTATAACAACTTGTAGTCTTTGCTCAGGTTTCAATATTGATTTGTTCATTATTTATGGTTTGTGAAACTCTTGATGTTTAATCTTTATAGTCTTTCTAGATATGAACTCCATCGAAAAGATATCAATCCTTGTGATAAATACTTTGCCCTTGGAGTAACTATAAAAATAGTGTCATTCAATTTCCTTAAGATATCCCGCTAGATAACACTTATCTTCTTCGGCCTCAAGTTTGTCAAACATATGACATCTCACGTATATCTTACAACCCTAAAGATATACTAGGACGCTTCTTATTCTATATCTCATATGATGTCTTTTGAATCGTTTTTGTAGGAACATGATTAAGTATTAAAACAACCGTCTACAGAGCATGTCACTAAAAGAAAACAGACAGATCTACATGACTTATCATCAATCGCATCATATCTCAAAAATATCATTATGTTATTAATGTTCTAGATTGTGTGAGTCTTGATACAATATCCTACTTTCTTAAATGATCATAAAACTCTTAACTCAAATATTCGATGATCAGATGAGAGTGCTTTAATTATTTTTATTAGTTTATTAAGTACTTCATTATTAAAATCTTTGAATTTTTCAAAAGATTAAAATTTGTATTTCATAAAATATACATATTCATATATATTAAAATCATTAGTAAATATAATGAAGTAGTGAAACTCATCTCTAGGCATAGAACTCATAGTTTTGCATACATCATTATATATTATACCTAAAGGATCATCAACACTCTCAGTATCACTAGTGAAAAAGATTTTAATAATTTTGTATAACAAATAAGAATCATATTTCTCAAATGATTCAAAATCAAATGAGTCAAACAATTCCTCCTCCAATGCTGCTCTGTATTCTCACAATAATTGTAATTTTCCTCTTTAGCTGGTTTTTTTTTCTTTCATAATGTTGAAGACTTGAGATCAAGATATGACTTAGATCTTATCTTACTATTACATAAATAGATAAAACTCAAAATTATTCTATTACTTTTTTATTTTTTTCATTTCCTAATTTCAACTTAAAAATTTTTCTTTATTTTTTTGACGGTGCATACAATTGATTGGCTCGTGAACGAAAATGAATCAAATTAATGTGCGTGAGAGTGTAAACTAGATTGCAATAGCTATTTTTTATTTATAATAATTATAAATAAAATAGTTTTTGTATTAAAAAGTAAATAATTGACATTCACCAAATAAATATGAGACCAAGTCTAAATATATCAAATAAATGATTAGGATATAATAGAATTTATATGAAAAATAGCAATGAATATGATTATTCGCCTAGGTAGTAGGTATCCATGTGAATAAGCGAATTACATTTATACTAATAGGTTTAATATGATTAACGAAATATTAAATACTTTTGTTATTAAATTACTAAAAGGTTTAAAACTATTTCCACTGTTAACGAATTTCGGGAAAAAAACCCCAAAAAGGTAAATATTGTACACAAAACTACAAATAAACATTAAAAAAAAACAAAACATATATATGCAATGTGGGCTAATTAAAAGGGCAAAATTGAAAACGTCGACAGCAGGATTCGAACCTGCGCAGGCAGAGCCCAACAGATTTCGAGTCTGTCTCCTTAACCACTCGGACATATCGACTGCATGGAATTATAGGTGTATTTAATTAATTTATCTTAAACAACAATTCATTATGCATGCATGTAAACTTTCTCTCCGCGTGCATAATAAATAATATGAAGTTAATGGCCCTCATAACACATTTCACTGAACGCGGATTCTATACACAGGTGTGTATAGAAAAAGTTATACACATCTTTTTTGACGGTTGGGATCTACAATACACCATTTTCAACGGTTGGGATCTACAATACATCCTTTTCAGCGGTTGGGATCTAAACTAATTATGCACACCCATTTTTATATACATCTTATAAATATATATGGTGATATACATTTTATAATTATATATGGTGGATTTAGAGTGGATCCGACATGTGTCAGCATCCGAAAAGGATGTGTATAGAAAAAGTTATACACATGTGATTTCGCCTGGCTAGCAGGCACCAGCGGCCACGATCTCCTTCGCCACGAGGCCCACGCCACCCCGACCAGGTGGTCGTCGCCGCCAGGCCAACTACATGGCCGCACTAACTGTGCGACCACCCCGCCACGGGACACCCGGCCACACAGTGCCCAAGCCACGCGACCATCTCGTGGTCACGCGGGTCGCACCCAACCGTGCCTCACATGGTCGTGCAGCCCTTCATCAACCGCGTGGCCACTTGTCTGCCCGCCCGCCGGTGATCGATCACTCGGCCGCACCCATCGAAGTCCCCATCATGAGTGCGCGTATAGTGATAATTCTCATCATATGTGTGTATATAGCAATAATTCTCATAAAGGGTGTGCGTATAGTAAAATATATGATTGCGGTGTGTGTATAGCGAAATACCACATAATGAGACTGCGAATAGCCAAACAAAAGGCTACAAGTGTGAGCATAGTAAAATACCCCGTCATGGGGGTGCGCATTGTTAGTGTATTTTTGGACAATTAACGGGTTCAGAGGCATAACGGGTCGTGTCGGATACACAGATATTCAATACCCGTAGAAACTCCTTGGGTTTGCCTATTTATACTCACCTATGGGCAACGGGTAGGTGATTCCACCTTGATCCCCATCCGGATGCTTCGAGCGATGTTATCATTCTCGAAGCATAACTGCCCTCGTCGCTCGATCCATCCGCCTCTCCCCGTAAACGATGCTCCTGTTTTTCCTTGTTTTCTGGAATTTGTGGCCGCCGGTGTTCAGATCGGGAAGGAGGAAGCCCAGCCTGCATAGAGTTCTTCGTCGTTGCCTTCCATCGAGATCGGATGTTGCCGTTTTGACCAGAAAGGAGGAGAACTCCGCCGGTTTTGAACAGGAGTAGAGAAAGCATCCCGTAACTGCTCGAGTCGCCGCTATAAATGATTGGGAAAGAAGAAAAATTTCTCACCGCCGTTGTTTTCTGATCGAGAAATAGGGAGAAGACCGTCGCCCCCCATCGTTCACGATTTCCTACCGCTCCTGGAAAGATTTGTGTCTCTGTCGTTGCTGGTTTTGATCGGGATAAGTGGAGAAAGAAATTTTCTCACCTCTATTGTCTTTGACCGAGACATAGTAAAAAGGTTTCCTGCCGCCGCTCAGATCGAGGGAAGGAGAAGCCTCAAAGCCCGCCGATTAGGACAAAGGGGCACGCCGACCGCCGCTGCTTGGATCTGCAGAGGAAAATGATCCCCTGCTGTCTCTATCGTGAGAGATCAGGAAAGTTTTTTCCCGTCACAGGTGCGTCTGTGAAATCGTCGCCGCTCCCATGACCCGCCATCGCTGCTTCTCTGTGTTTTCTCGTGCCACTGCTGTTCTAGAGAAAAACTAGAGATCTGTTCTTTTGGAGGAGATCTGCAATTTGTCTAATCTCCAAGAAATCGGAGGAGGTTCTCTAAATTATCTCCACGAAATTGGTGGAGAAAGGGCGCTCCATGATGAAGGGGAACAACTTCTCCTCTCCTGTTCCAATGATAAAATTGGAGAAATTCACGGCGACTGAATTCGAGACTGGAAGTTGAATACCCAGTTCGGGAAGAAGTACCTGAACGTGTTCTACACAGTTCAGTCTGATCGTACTGACGTTTTGGGGACTGACGAGGAGGCCCAGTGGATCTCTGACGAGGACTTTTGTCGTGTCTACCTGCTGAACTGCATGTCCTCTAGCCTGGCGGAGATGTACATCAAGATGGAGATTGTCAAGGCAATCTTGGAGGCACTGGAGGTGCACTTCAGGCAAGAGGAGGATCTGTCTAGGGCGCACCTGGTGGACAAATTTCATTCCTTCATGTTTGATGAGGCGAAGGTGATTCTCCCTCAGGTATCGGATTTTGAAGCTTTAATAGATTCTTTGCATAGTGAGAATATTTCTCTGCCAGACATCTTTATTGTTGACACGATTATTTATAAGCTGCAATCTACGTGGTACATTTTTAAAACTGAAATATAACGCAAGAAGATGCAGGTTGGTCTTAATGACCTCAAGCGATTTATTCGCATTGAGGATGAAAATAGGACTCGACACGCTTTAAAAATTGTTAGCAAGCAGAAGACTGCGACTAACATGGTCATCAGTTCTAAACGCGTGTCGAACCCTAAAAGTAACAAACCCTCTTATGGTAGATGTAATGTCCTGGTTTAGAGCTCAGAGGCCCACGACGTAACCGTGCAGCATTTCTCGCCCCGGTGCCCCGCTACAGGACTGCAGTCTGTGCCCTGCACGGCATGGCATCACGATGCGTATTTTATCTTACTCTGATATATTATTTAATACGGGGAAAATGCGGGTTGTGACAGTTGGTATCAGATTGAGGTTACATAAAAGTGCACTTTTATGTAACCTCCATCTGATACCAACTGTCACAACCCGTATTTTTCCCGTATTAAATAATACATCAGAGTAAGAGAAAATACGCGTCGTGATGTCATGTCGTGCAGGGCACGAACTGCAGTCCTATAGCGAGGCACCAGGGCGAGACACGCTGCACGGTTACGCCGTGGGCCTCTGATCTCTAAACTGGGACGTTACATAAAAGTGCACTTTTATGTAAGGTGCAGCTCAGTTGGTGATGAGGACTGTGGAATGTGCCTTATCAAGCCAGCGTGGATTCGAATCCCTGCATGCGCAAAAACAGCTGTGTTGAGAAACATGCCAGAGATTGGTTTGAGTGGCACGAACTGCAGTCCTATAGCGGGGCACCGGGGCGAGACACGCTGCACTGTTACGCAGTGGGCCTCTGAGCTCTAAACCGGGATATTACAGTAGCTCCCAAGTTGCAGGCCCTAACAAATGCACTAAAAGGTTCAAGGGCAAGTGTTTTAACTCAAACAAGTGGGGGCACAACACATATGATTGCAGACTCCCTAAACGGGAAAGAACCAAAGAACCACAGGATGACAACCAAGCCAATATGATTCGCCTAGCTGAGCCTTCTGATTTTGTTACGATGGTCGGAAATGCTAAGGCCAACATGGAGTGGTACTTGGATTTGGGGGTGCCGTGCCACGTTTGTAACAATGTTAATCTTATGATAGGGCTCGTTGTTGTGAAAGAGACTGTCATAATTGCGAATTGCGAGACAGCTGACATCTTGAAGGTGGGGAATGCAACGTTGTTGTTATCCTCATGTAAGACTTTAACTTTAAAAATGTTAAATTTATTACTTCATTAGCTGCTAACTTAGTGTCTATAAGTTTATTATGTGATGTTGGTATGTCTTTTACCTTTGTAGTTGTAGAGTAATAATGTCAGTTAACTCACACTATTTTGGATATGCATACGTTCAAAATAGCATATACCGACTAAGTCTAGCAAACAAGTTAGTTCAACAAATTCAAATAAACTTAGTTAGCCCTAAGACTCTACATGAGAGAGTAGGACGCGTGAACTATAGGAAAATGTTTCAAATAGCTAGAACTCACCAGATCACATTAGACACTAAATTACCGCCTGAGAAATGTGACGTGTGTGCTCAGACTAAGATCACTAGGAAACGTTTTAGTGCAGTTACTAGGAGCACAACACCCCTAAAGCTTATATATTCCGATATATGTGACTTTAAAAGTTTTGTCGCTCGAGAAAGAAGGAAGTATATGATCACGTTCATAGATGACTGCTCTAGATTCTGTCACATTTATCTTTTTAAAACTAAAGATGAAGCGTTTGAATAATTCTGTCTTTTCAAAACCAAGGTAGAAAACCAACTAGACATGAAAATAAAGATGTTTAGAAGTGATAGAAGAGGAGAATACGTGTCCAGTGAGTTCAGATGTTTCCTTGCCTCTCAAAGAATCATAGCAGAAACCACTGCTCCTTACTCACCTCAATTGAATGGTATAACCAAGAGAAAGAATAGAACGTTAATAGAGATGTTGAATTCTATGCTCCTCACTGTAGACATGCCTACTACCTCTTGGAGAGAAGCAGTTTTAACTGCAAACAACATTCTAAACAAAGTCCCTTGTGCTAAGTTAGACGTCATGTCCTACAAGCTTTGGTTTAAGAGATCCCCATCTATAACTAGACTTAAGACCTGAGGTTGCATAGCCTATGTCAGGGTCTCTGACCCTAAATGGTCTAAACTTGGACCTAGGACCAACATGTGTGTCTACTTAGGTTATGCTGAAGATAGTGCTGCAGATAGATTCTTAGACCTGTCTAATAATATAATTATTGAATTTAGGGATGCTGTGTTCTTTGAGGATAAGTTCCTTAGGGATAATAACCTGACAATCCCAGGTTTGCAAGCAACTATTACTGAGCAAGAACCTGAATCAGTACTGAGCACCTCCTATTCAGTCCCGATAGATAATAGTGTCCTAGAGTCTAAAAGGACTTCGGTGAGAGAGCGAACTCCCAGAACCTTTGGTAATGACTTTGTCACTTACCACGTTGAGGCCGATCCATCCACCTATAAGGACGCGATGAGATCAAGGGATTCACTACTTTGGAAAGAAGTCATTGATGAAGAGATGAACTCTTTGATTCAGAACAGCACCTAGACGTTGGTTGATAAGCCAAAAGGGGCTAAAACTATCGAGTGTAAGTGGGTTCTGAAAAAGAAGCTCAGTCCTGATGGTAGTGTAGCTAAGTATAAAGCGCACCTGGTGGCTAAAGGTTTCACACAAGTTAGTGGGTGGATTACTTTGATGTATATTCACCAGTGTGTCACTTAGCAACCATTAGGATACTCCTTACTATTACGTCTATTAAGAACTTTATTGTTCATCAAATGGATGTTAAGACTGCGTTCTTGAACGGAGATCTGACCAAAGAAATATACGTGTTCCAACCTGAAGATTTCATAGTAGACGGTCACGAAAGTAAAGTCTGTAAGTTAATCAAGTCACTATACAGACTAAAATAAACACCAAAATTATGTCATGAGAAGTTTGGTCATAGTGTAAGGAACATGAGATTCATGTCGAGTCTCTCGGACAAATGTCTTTACATATGTAATAGATCGAATAAAGTTGTTATAATATTCTTATATATGGATGATATGCTGATTCTTGGTTCTGATTAATCCGTAGTGGATGACGTTAAGTTAGAACTAATGAAAGAGTTTAGAATTAAAGAGCTAGGTGTAGCTGAGACTATGTTGGACATGCAAGTGAGCTTTGAGAAAAATGGTATTTCCCTAAGTCAAAACCACTACATAAAGTCTATGTTGGATACGTGGGGATATAGTGAACATAGAGCAGTGGAGACACCTTACGATTACAGTAATCTCTTGAAGCTCAATGATGGAGCTGCGATTAGATAGTTAGATTATGCTAAACTAATTGGAAGTCTCATGTATATTATGGTCTGCACAAGACCTGACATAGACTTTATGGCCGACATGTTAAGCAAATTCACTAGTAATCCTATCCATGACCATTGGGATGCCCTCGATAGGCTTATGCGATACCTGAAGCACACCCAAAAACATGTTTTTTGTTACCATGGTCAGCATCCAGTTTAACAAGGATATTCTGATGCATCATGGTGCTCATAAATCAACGACAGCAAGTCCACTAGTGGATTTATATTCACACTAGGCGGAGCAGCTGTAGCCTGGAAGTCTAAGAGGAAATCATGTATTGCACCATCTTCTATGGAATTCGAACTCTACGCTCTAGCTTCAGCGGAAGAAGAAGCAGAATGGATAAGAGATTTGACGATGGACATTCCACTATCGAGCCTGAAGTTGAGTTCTGTTGCAGTTTACTGCGACAATCAGACTACGAAAATGATTGCTACAAATAATTTGTTCAATAGCAAAAGAAGGCAACTCAGGATGAAACAAGTCTAGTTGACCTCTCTCACGATTCAAGGGATTATGACCCTTATGGATGTGAGATCGAAAGATAATATTACAGATATCTTGACAAATGGCTTAAATAGAGTTCTCACAATAAAAATATATGGGAGATGAGATTAAAGTTGATAAAAATATGAAACTTCCTCCTATGTTTATGTTTTGATAGCAAGAACTTATAGTCGCAATATTCAAGCATCTAATAACAGACTGAAAACCCCAAATAATTTCTTGATGAAAGCTGAAGATAGTTAAATGATAGTCATTCCACGCATGATAACTTAACATCTTTCTCATTGTAAGTTGATTTGAGAATTATTCAACTGAGAATAGAAAGTCATTGTATGAGTTAATCTAACATTAGTGATCATAACACATTATTCCACATTTAATAATATTGCAAATGACAGTATGTCAAATCATATGATGAGGTACATAGTGGCCACTGATGAGTAAGATAACAATGTTTGATTTATTAAAATCAAAACTTGACTGGTCCTAGCTAGACTAGATAGAGATGCTGACAGTGTTACTTCGCTACTACTACAAGTACTAAGCTCATTTATGTAGAGCTAGTTTCTTTTGATACATCATTGCACATGTTTATGAATTCATCGAATCTGGCTCATGAAATTCCTTGCAGGCACTGGTGAAGATAGATGAGAGAAAGTGAACTTTGACATGGATGATGATGATCTACTCTCTGAGTAGAATTATTACATGTTTATCTGTTGTCATTTTTTTGTTTTTTCAGACTTATTTATTATTGAGTAGCACCTTTTTTGGATGTTTTATGTTATTATTTGAAAACTCGTGTTTATGTTTTTTCTTTAAAAACTGTGTTAACTCTTATGGAAATATGTAAAGTCTGAAACTTGTTTTATACTCTCCACTTTTTGCACTCCGAAACATATACGTTATTTGTCACAAATATAAGAGGAGATTGTTAGTGTATATTTGGACAATTAACGGGTTCGGAGGCATAACGGGTCGTGTTAGATACAAGGATATCCAATACCCGTAGAAACTCCTTGGGTTTGCCTATTTATACCCGCCTAAGGGCAATAGGTAGGTGATTCCACCTTAATCCCCATCCGGATGCTTCGAGCAATATTATCACGCATAACAAAATATATGGCTATGGGTATGCAGATAGCCGGATTTCCTACCAGCTTAATTATCAAAATGTCATTCCCAAAATCTATAAAAGGGAGGCTAAGGCTCTCCTTTGTTATACCTCGCCTTCTACGACCAAGAGAGCTCAAGAGAATTCTGACGAATACATCCTTGCGCGCTTGAGTATTCCTTCGAAGACCACCTTCAGCTTCGAAGACTGCTCGAAGATCTCCTTCAAGACTTGAAAATCTCTTGGAGAATTCCTATCAGCACTTGAAGAACACTACCAGAGTTCGAATATTCCTTCAAAAACCGCTCGAATATCTCCTTAAACTTCTGAAACGTCATCCAGAGCCTTGAAGATCTCCTTTGCTCCTCGGAGATTTCCCAAGAGACGACTCGTGAACCTCATTCAGGTATGTCGCCCAAGTCTAGAGCCCTTTGTTGCCGCATCCACCAATCCAAATCACTTCAGAGTGCATCTGCCACCATCACAGTCTTGTCGACCTCCTTGATGTGGAAGAACTATTGTAATGAGCGATGAGCTACCCTCAAAAGAATACTTTTGTAACTCTAGCTCGAGAAGATAGTGGAATTTGGCCGACACAGTCTCGATCCCGTAGTTTTTTCCCCTTTCCGGGATTTTCCACTTGAAAACTAATTTATCAGCCTTCAGTACTTTTCTCTGACTGTTTGCATGCTCGACTCGTTCTCGAGCTAGGACGGTTCATCTTGACAAGTTTACAAAAGCCTCGAGCGGCGACGCACAACAATTTGATTAATAAGAACAAACAATAAAGTCAATTAATAGGAGGCTCTAATATGATTTGGCAACCTGCAAGTTCTATGTAAGCAAATTAATTCCAGGACTCTACTCCTCGTATCCTTTTTACTCTAGGAATTTGATGACATCGCCTTAGTGTGAGTCACATACCTCCACTATCACAAAGGAAATGTGATGCCATATATGGAACTCTACGGCATTTGTGCTCTTTATCAAGACAATATGACTGTAGATTTTGTATTCTGCAACGTTTTTTCGTTAAAACTGATGATCTAAGTCAAGCCAAATCCAAAGCCATCGGAATCAACATGCCAAAGTAATAAAGAGAGAAAAACGACCCCGCGTCATCAATGCAAAGCTGCAGAAGATAAAATAATGCAAAGTACTAGTTGTTAATAAGAGGAGCCAACTGTTATAAGTCTCCAATACTTATCATAACGTACAAAAAAGTCCACTGTGGTTATCCTGTAAATAGTGACTGTGTCAACTGTAGTTTAGCTTATATATAGCCTTGTACTGCAAAAAAAAATGTATGACTTCTAAAATAAAACATAAGTAAAATCTATTTGCTTGTGTGTGAATTTTGTTACTCCTCAGATCTATAAAACATCAGTGGTATCAGAGCTATCGGTTCTGTGTAGACGTGGATCATCATTGGAGGATATGAGTTCTTCCAGCTTTTCTTTATCTCAAACTACCATTCCAATCTTCACAGCTGACAAATATGATTTTTTTAGTATACATATGCGAGCACTTTTCATTTCCCAAGGGTTGTGGGACATCATACTTTATGGTCCACTACCTTATGACCCTACTTCAACAACTCATGTATTAATAACAACAACCAAAGAAATTGATCATGTTAAAGATGCAAAAATACAAGAAGTAAAACAGAAAGATGTGTGGGCTCTCTGTGTAATCTTTCAGGGTGTATCTGAAACAGTTTTTCCACGAATTATGGGAGCAGAAACAGCAAAAGCTGCTTGGGATACACTAAAAGAAGTCTATAAAGGAGATGATAAAGTCATAGCTTTAAAATTGCAGAATAAGTGGAAAGAATTTGAGAACTTAGCTATGAAACCTAGGGAGAAAGTAGAGTCGCTACTTACTAGAACATTGACTATTATAAATCAAATTCGTAGCCTAGGGGACACAATAGAAGATAGAACAATTGTTCCCAAATTGCTACGAAGTTTACCTGCCAGTTTTTATCCAGCAGTGACTGCCATAGAAGAGTCCAAAGAACTTCGAACACTACCTTTATCTGCTTTAATGGGGTCCTTACAAACCCATGAAGAAAGATTGGCTAATATTAACCCACAGGTAGATCAGGTTCTACAAGTAAGATTTCAGCCCACAAAAAGTACTTCAAAGAACAATAAAAAACAATATCAGAATCAGAAATCAGCTCATCCATATAAGCAGCCAATTCAACAATCAGGGCAAGGAGAGTTTAAAGGAAAAGCAATTGATAATACATCTACTTTTGTTGAAAAATTTTGTATTATCTGTAAAAAAAACCAATCATTTGTCAAAAGACTGCTTCTTTAGATACAAAAATTGTAGAGTACCAAACCACTCATACTCAAACTGTTTTAAAAATTCGAAAGCAGAGGCTAAATTATCTGAAGTAAATGATCAATAGTTGGAACATATGTTCTACTCTACATCTACTAAAGGAGATGCAACCACTGATGCATGGTACCATGATAGTGGGTGCTCATGTCATATGACCAATGAAACATCTAAATTCCTCCAACTTGATAAAACCTTTAAAGCACAAGTGATATTAGGAAATGGTCTTACAACACAAATTGAAGGAAGAGGCTCAATCCTAGTACAAGATAATATTGGTCAATCTAAACTATTATAAGATGTTATTTTAGTACCTACTTTAACTCAAAACCTCTTGAGTGTTGGCCAATTAATGTTAAAAGGATATAAAGTTTAGTTTGAAAAGGATGGAGCACATATAATACATGTTGCCTCTGGTGTCATTCTAGCCTCAACTGAACCTACAAATAACCGATTATTCATCCTTAACATGCCAAGTATAAGGCAGAAAGCCTTCAACTGCCACGAGCAGAGTTGCCTTACCTCTCCTCCTCTTTGGCATCATAGGCTAGGACACCTTCATTGGCAAGCCTTGCAACCTATGCAGAGAAGACAACTTGTAAAAGGACTACCAGCTTTCACTAAGAAACATAAGGATTTATGTGACCATTGTGATCATGGTAAAGCACATGTTCTTCCATTTCCTAAGCAAGCTCAAATTATATCTACAACACATTTACAATTAATACATGGTGACATCTGGGGACTAGCCCCAATAACCTCCTTAGGTGGAAAAAGATATTATCTACTATTTGTAGATGACTATAGTAGGTATATGTGGATGTATCACCTAACAATAAAATCAGAAGCCTTTCACTACAAGAAAAACTTCATTTAGTAACGAAAATTAGGAAGACAAAATATTTTGTTGTTAATTAGCATCGAATTTAGCTAGGTAAATGATATTTGTTTTTACCTATAAAAATAGCAACGAAAAAATTCGTTGCAAAAATAGCAACGAATTATTTTGTTGCAAAATATTTGTTGTTAAATAGAAACGAAATATTTTCTTTCAAAATTTCTATACTAATTATTTTAGAATAAATATTTATGGAGGGAAAGATTCAATTCCCTCCAAATATTTTCATCACACTTTTTTATATATATATATATATATATATATATATATATATATATATATATATATATATATATATATATATCATAAGTTTTTAAACAAATTAAAAAAGCCATTTATATCCCCATTATCATCATGATACTGCTTCTCTGCCAAGATCGTCCCGCACGATATCCCCGTCGAGCTCGTCACACTCCCGTGCGATCTCCCTGCCTTGCTCCAACGAGAAATAAATAAATATATAATATACATATAAAAAAAAAAAATAAATAAACAATATAAAATATACATTAATATATAAATATATATAATATATAGAAATAACGATATATATAAATAATTATATATAATAAACTATATATATATTAAACTATAAATAAATAAACATAAATAAATAAATATATTTATGTATAAATAAAAAACCGGATATATAAATAATATAGATATACAAATATATATATATATATATATATTTATAAATATTATCGTCATTTATAAACGAATTAGTTAATTAGGAGGGTTGGTTGGGTAAGGAATTTATATATGAGAGGTTTCAGGTTCGATTCTCAACAAGTGCATATTAAAAAATATTTTTTTGTATATAAATATTATTTAAATTTAAACAAATAATTATATAAAATACAAAACATTAGCATCAAAAAAATTCGTTCCTAAAAAAATCCTTGCTAATTAGAAAGGAATAAATTCCTTGCTAAATTTAGCTAGGATCATATTAGCTACAAATTTTTTTCGTTTCTAAATTCATTGCTAATTAAAATTAGCAACGAATTTTGCTCCTTTCTAATCAAAGTTTCTCTTGTTGTGTTTGAGATGTTCCAAATATTTAAAAAGAAAGTTGAGTTGGAAACAGGAAAGAAACTTAAAGGGTTAAGAACTGATCGAGGTGGTGAATTCACCTCTACCCAATTTGTGAACTTCTGTCAAGACACAAGAATAAAGCATCAGCTCACGGCTCCCTACTCTCCTCAACAAAACGGTGTTGTGGAGAGGAGAAACAGAACTATATTGGAAATGACAAGAACAATGTTACAAGCTAGCAGTTTACCAAAATACTTTTGGGCAGAAGCCACCCAAACTGCCACATACCTCTTGGATAGAAGACCTACAAAGACAAAAAAATAATCATACTCCTTACTTTCTTCTCACCCAAAGAATACCTTCAATAGAACATTTAAAGGTATTTGGCTGCATTGCTTTTACCTTAATCCCATCAAAAAAGAGAAATAAACTAGAGAACAAAGAAGAAAAATGCATCTTCATAGGATATAGTGAAGAGTCAAAGGCATATAGACTCTTCAATCCTCATACTAAAAAGCTCATTATCTATAGAAATGTTATATTCAATGAAGCATAAAATTGGAATTGGGAATCCAAAGATAATGTCTTAAAACCATCTAGCAGCACTATTCAACATATAGAAATTACCTCAGATGGTTACCCTCAACCATTTGAGACAAATGAAAATGGTAGTCCTCTTATCACTGTTACAACTCAAGTCAACATCAACCATCTGTCTCTGAAGAATCAACTCCATTTCAGCCAGTTACAACAGTACTTTCTTCTGATTCATCTAGTATACCTATTAAAACTAGTAGATTGGAAGAAATCTACCAACAAACTGAAGCTACTTTATTATCTATCACTCCAGCAACTTATGAAAAAGCATCTAAAGATCCCATTTGGATAAAAGCTATGAAAGAAGAGTTACACACTATAGAAAAAAAATAAGACATGGTCTTTAGTTCATCTTCCAGCTAATACACAACATGTTGGAGTAAAATGGTTGTTTAAAACAAAATTAACAGAAACAGGAAATTTGGCCAAACACAAGGCCCGTTTAGTAGCAAAAGGATTTTCCCAAAAGCCTGGTGAAGATTTTCAAGAGACATTTGCCCCATGTTAGAAGTAGCGAACATGCAGTAACAAACGGATAGAGTTTTGAATAATTGAAACTTTATTATCCAAAAAAGATATCTATTACAAAGGTATGCCCTCCCTTATATAGAATGGAGGAGAGATGAGAGAATACAAATAAGAGATGTGGGACTAAAAATTTACAGGACTAAGCGGACTATACAAAATAAACCGCACAAGCCGCACGGTTAGACAGAAGGGCTAACCGCACGGCTACCACAAGAGAAGAAGAGAGATCGCCAGGGAAGACCGCTAGACCGTCCGGTCTCCAAGCCGGCTGAGACAAACCGCCAGACCGCGCGGTCTTCAACCCGCCAAGACAGACCGCTAGACCGCCCGGTCACCAACTTCAACACTCCCCCTCAAGCTGGAGCATATATATCGATCATGCCCAGCTTGTCGCAAACATGAAGAAACGAGGCGGAAACTGGCTTGGTGAAGATGTCAGTCAGCTCTTTATCAGAAGTAACAAAGGGAGTGCAAATTTGTTCCTTTAAGATCTCTTCACGAATGAAATGACAGTCGACCTCAATGTGCTTTGTTCTTTCATGGAAGACCGGATTTTTGGAGATGTATATGGCTGCCTTGTTATCACAGAACATAGGTAGAGGATGGTTGTAGACCTCTCCTAAATCTAGCATGAGAGCCCGCAGCCATTTTAACTCACAAGTGGTCGATGCCATACTGCGATACTCAGCTTTTGCACTGGACCTGGAGACAACAGACTGCTTCTTGCTCTTCCAGCTCACCAGATTTCCCCCAACAAAGGTGCAAAAACCTGAGGTTGACTTGCGATCCCCTTTGTCATCAGCATAACTTGCATCTGAGTAGGCTTTAATCCTCAGATGACCATTCTTCTAAAAAAGTAATCCTTTCCTAGGCGCTGCTTTGACATACTCCAAGATCCGCAAGGCGGACTGTAGATGGCACTCCCTAGGAGCTTGCATGAATTGACTCACCTTGCCCACAGCATAGGAAATGTCGGGCCTGGTCACTGTGAGATATATGATCTTACCAACCAGACGCCTGTACCGCGAACTATCTAAAAGAGGAGGCGAATCATCTGTCCAGGTTTTGTCTTCTCCAGGTGTCATGGGGCATCATGCAGGTTTTGCTCCAGTCAACCCTGCCTCTTTTAAAAGATCAAGGGCATACTTACGCTGAGAGAGAACTAAGGAGTCGGGCTTCCGAGAGATTTCGATCCCCAGAAAGTACTTTGGAGAGCCCATATCTTTCGTGATCAGATGTTAGCGAAGATGTCGCTTTGTCAGGGCTACCCCTTCCTGGTCATCACCAGTGAGAAGAATATCATCGACGTATACAGCAAGAACAACCAGCCCCGAGGGAGTTTTGCGAATAAAGAGAGAGTGATCAGCAGAGCTTCGCGCAAAACCAACAGCCGCCACGATGCCGCTGAACTTGTCAAACCAAGCTCGAGGGCTCTACTTGAGGCCATAAATTGCCTTCTGCAGCCGGCATACTCGTGTCTCCCCCTGAGCAACATACCCAGGAGGTTGTTCCATGTAAACTGCCTCGTGAAGATCACCATAAAGGAAGGCATTCTTGACATCCAACTGAGAAATCGGCCAATCCCGATTGACCGCCACAGAGAGAAGGACCCGGATAGTGCTGAGACGAGCCACGGGGGAGAAGGTGTCAAAGTAATCAACCTCATAGGTCTGAGTGAAACCCTTAGCAACAAGGCGAGCCTTATAACGATCCACAGTGCCGTCGGGGCCAAATTTGACCACAAAGACCCAGCGACACCCAACAACATCAGTGCCGAAGGGAGGAGGAACAAGAGTCCAGGTACCCCGCTCAGTTAGGGTCGCCATTTCCTCATCCATGGCCATCTTCCAATGAGGAATAGCAAGGGCCTCTTGGTAGGAGCGGGGTGTGGCAGTGGCAGAGATAGCCAGTGCAAAAGACCTGCGAGAAGGGGTAAGACGATCATAGGAAACAACAGCAGCAAGGGGGTGTAGGGTACACGTCCGCACCCCTTTGCGAAGAGCTATAGGAAGATCCAGGTCAGCCGGGCCCGCGGTATCCGGAGCATCCGTGGTAGAGAAAGCTGGCCCGGGAGTAGGGAGCGACGGCAGCGGAGAGGAGGGAGAGGGAGGTGGAGAAGGGAGAGAGAGGTGGAGGGAGAGGAGGGGATGGAGACGGTGTAGGGGTGGAGATTGTAGTAGGAGGCGAGGGAACGAAGGGAACGACATGAGAATCAGAAGCGGGGAGAAGAGGAGAGGAGTCATCCGAGAAGTAGGAGGTATTCTCGAAGAAGGTGACGTCAGCAGATATGAACTGCTTACGAAGGACGGGATCAAAGCAACAATAGCCTTTCTGAGTGGTGGAGTACCCCAGAAAGACATATTTGGTGGAGCGAGGGGAGAGCTTATCATGAGTGGCAGAAGGGGTATGCACAAAGGCAGTGCATCCAAAGATTTGGAGAGGGAGAGGAAACGGCTCCTTGTTCGGATACAGAATGGAGAACGGGGTTTTGCCGTGGAGAACCGTGGAGGGAATGCGATTGATAAGGTAGCAGGCAAGGAGAACAGCATAGCCCCAATAGGAGCGAGGAACATGCATTTGGGTCATCAAGGTGCGAGCGACATCGAGGAGGTGACAGTTTTTGCGTTCGGCCACACCATTTTGTTGTGAAGTATAGACACAACTAGTTTGATGAATAATCCCATTTTGCATGCAGAAGGTAGAAAAGTCATGACTGATATATTCTTGGGCATTATCAGATCGAAAAACTTTGATAGAAACATCAAACTGAGTTTTGATCATGAGATAGAAGGACGTCCATACATAGAACAATTCGGAGCGATCTTTTAATAGATACACCCACGTACAGCGAGAGAAATCATCAATGAACATGACAAAATATGAACTACCCCGACCAATGGTAAGAGTAGGAGAAGGACCCCAAATATCGGAGTGGATAAGATCAAACGGACGGGTAGAGCCACGAACGTGCTGTGGAGGGAAGGAGGAGCGGTGATGCTTGCCAAGCTGACAGGCCTCACAGTTGAGCGGAGGACTGTGTGGAGGAAGGTGGGGCAGAAGTTGACGAAGAAGACGGGGAGGAGCATGACCAAGGCGGAGATGCCATTGGAGAATATCGGTGGAGGTGGAGGAGAAGGTGGAAAAAGCAGAAATGTTGTCCAGGAAGTAGAGGCCGCCACTCTCAGTCCCAGTAGCAATCGTCCGTTGGGAGTCCGGATCCTGAAAAGAGCAAGAAGTAGAAGTAAATGTGACAGAACACTGTAATTGCTTGCATAGAGAGGTAACAGATAATAAGTTGCACGGGAACTGGGGCATATATAGAGTATCCGCCAAGTGAAGAGACGGAGTGACATGAACTATCCCCGTCCCATGGACTGATGATGAAGAGCCGTCAGCGAGAATAACCGGGGGCAACCGATCATGTGTGTCGAGGAGAGAGAAACACTGGAGATTGCCGGTCATATGATTTGTAGCACTAGTGTCGATCAAGCCATTTTCCCTGAGTAACAACGTGGTGCACGACCAGAAGACGTGACAACCGAGGCGAATGGCTTGGAGGAGGATATGAAAGTCATGAAGGGAGGAAAAAGAAACTGCAGCGGTCTCGGTGACAGCACACCAGCGGCAAGAAGGGCCACGACCAAGGTGCAGAGCAAGGCAATAGGGGAAGAAGAGGGAAGCACAAGCCGCGCGACTGAACAGGAGGTCGCGGCGACTAACAAGCAGGAGCGGCTAAAGGAAGAAAGGCAGAGAGGCCGCTCAACCAAGGAAGAATCCGCGCGAACAGAGAGAAAGCCGCGGGGAGAAGAAAAGAGAGCAACCCGCGCGAAACTACAGCGGTTTAAAGGGAAGAAGCCGCGCGAACACTAGCGGCCAGGAGACAGACCAAGGCACAGCGGGGAAGGGGTCGCGCGGACTGAAAAGTCCGAGCGAACAGAAGAGAAGAGGAAGAAGAAGCAGCAGCGACAACAACAAGTCGCAAGCCGGGCGAACAGATGCAGGCCGCGCAGCTAGGGGAAAAACAGGCGGCTAGAAGGAAACAGGTCGCAGCGACAACCAAACCGGTCGCGGCGACGAAGAGCAGCAAGAGAAGAGAAGCAACAAGCCGCGCGAACAGAGCAGCGGGCGGAAGAGAGGACAAGTCGCGAAGACAGGTCGCGAGAAGAAGAAACAAACGGCGAGAAGCAGAGAGCGCACACAATCAGGAGGAAAAGACCGTGTCCTCTGATACCATGTTAGAAGTAGCGAACATGCAGTAACAAACGGATAGAGTTTTGAATAATTGAAACTTTATTATCCAAAAAAGATATCTATTATAAAGGTATGCCCTCCTTATATAGAATGGAGGAGAGATGAGAGAATACAAATAAGAGATGTGGGACTAAAAATTTACAGGACTAAGCGGACTATACAAAATAAACCGCACAAGCCGCGCGGTTAGACAGAAGGGCTAACCGCACGGCTACCACAAGAGAAGAAGAGAGATCGCCAGGGAAGACCGCTAGACCGCCCGGTCTCCAAGCCGGCTGAGACAAACCGCCAGACCGCGCGGTCTTCAACCCGCCAAGACAGACCGCCAGACCGCCCGGTCACCAACTTCAACACCCCAGTTGCTCGGATGGACACAATCCGACTAGTATTAGCATATGCTGTTCAAAACAAATTCCCTATCTACCATTTAGATGTAAAAGCAGCGTTCCTAAATGGTGAAATTAAAGAAGAACTTTATGTACAACAACTGTTAGGCTTTGAAAAGGAAGGTACTGATAAACAGAAAGTCTACAGGTTACATAAAGCCATATATGGACTTAAACAAGCTCCAAGAGCTTGGAATTCAACAATAGATAAACATTTCATAACTTATGGGTTTACTCGATGTACTAGTGATCCATCTTTATATCTAAAATGGGAAAACAATGATCAACTGATTGTTGGCATCTATGTTGATGACATGCTTGTCACAGGAAGCTCCAACAAAATGATCACTGATTTTAAAAATCAGATGAATGCTACCTTTGAGATGACAGATTTAGGACAAATGACTTATTTTCTGGGTTTTCAACTACAACATACTAGCAATGGTATTTTCTTATCACAACAAAAATTTGCTTCAGATCTCTTAAAAAGAGCCCAATATGATCTCTGCAATGCTACATTAACTCCTATGCAAATAAAAGAACTACTGAAGAAGGAAAATGGAGAAGAAGAAGAAACAGTAAATGCTACATATTGTCGATCTCTGGCTGGATCTCTTTTATACCTAACCCATACTCGGCCGGACATTGACAATGTTGTTCATCAAATCACCAGATTTATGCAAAATCCCTTCAAAACCCACTTATTAGCTTTAAATCGTATCTTACGATATATCAAAGGAACTATCGATTATGGAATTATGTATGAATGTGAAGAAAAATCTAATCTACTTGGGTATGCAGATGCAAATTGGGGCTCAAATCCAGATGATAGAAAAAGTATATCTGGATACATCTTCTTTCTTGGATCTAAGCCTATTACTTGGGGAGTTCGCAAACAACCCACAGTGGCACTATCAACTACTGAAGCCGAATACATGGCTCTCAGCACAGCAAGCTGTGAATGCTCATGGATCCATCAAATGTTAAAAGAACTAAGAGGAAAAGAAGAAGAATCAGCTACGAAAATTCGCTGTGACAACACTTCAACCATTTTCTTAGCGCAAAATCCGATTACACACAAAATAAGTAAACATATCGACTTACGATTCCATTTCATTCAAAATCAAGTTGAAAATGGTGTAATCGAAATCGAATATTGCCCTACCGACTTGCAGTTAGCAGATCTACTAACAAAACCTCTGGATCGACTTCGATTCACCACCTTGCACAAGAAGATCAGCATAGGATCGATCTTAGCTTATGGGAGGGATGATGATCTAAGCCAAGCCAAATCCATCGGCATCAACACGCCAAAGTAATAAAGAGAGAAAAACGACCCAACGCCATCAATGCAAAGCTGCAGAAGATAAAATAATGCAAAGTACCAGCTGTTAGTAAGAGGATCCAGCTGTTATAAGTCTCCAATACTTATCATAACGTACAAAAAAGTCCACTGTGGTTATCCTGTAAATAGTGACTGTGTCAACTGTAGTTTTGCTTATATATAGCCTTGTAATGCAAAAATAAATGTATGACTTCTGAAATAAAACATAAGTAAAATCTATTTGCTTGTGTGTGAATTTTGTTACTACTCAGATCTATAAAACATCAAAAACACTATTATAGTTTAGGCCCTAAACCTTTTAGGCTTGGAGGTGAAGGACAATTTTTATTCTCATGGGTAACATTTGGGAGACTTTTGTAGTTAGCTATTCAGAGCATGTTGCTAATACCCTAATCTTTGGCAACATTTTTAATAAGAGTTCCCAGACTTTCCCCTAATTATTTTGTTGTTTTAACACTTTTTGTCGAGCATCCTCGCAACCTACACGCCCTGCTCCAATTCGCTTCAGCCGACGATATATTTCAAAAGACCACGAGAATTCAACAAGAACTTCTCGCTAGGTTTCAATGTTTGTGTTTTGCAGCTGCGCGCGCAGCACAAATGCATCTTGTTGCGTGTTGCCTGATTTTTTTCTCAGTCCGGAGAAATCGGATCGCATAAGCTCAGAATCAGATCGAGCGTGCAAACAGTTCAAGTAAACCACAACAAATGACAAGAGGCGTTTTTGACGTGAAAAACCCAGAAAAGGTGAAAAATCACATGGTTGGAGCTATGCCGAGCCAAAATTCACTATATTCTCAGAGTTTTACAAAATTTGATTTGATCTCGGAGGGCGACGGACCGCTACTCCGTTAGAGGTGTGAGTATAGAAAATAAGGACATATAACTAAGTGTTTGGTGCCTCGAAGGAAGCGCTCCGGCCTTGGAACGTTGCCGAACTCACGGAACCTTTGTGGGAGCGTTCCTGGTAGGAATTATCTAAGTCTACAGAGATGTTATGGTGATAATTGTGTTAGGAAGTAATTTATGCTAGCAAATGACGTCGCTCTGTTTTGATCAACTGGATCACCAAATTTAACGAAATGACAAAGATGCCCCCCCCCCCCCCCCCGACAATTCGGGCGGCTCGGGCAGGGTGCCCGGAGACGGCGGCAATCGTAGGTGGCCGGCAGCGGCAAGGGAGGCCGGAGATGGCGGGAGTCGTCGTCGGCGGCGGAAGCTGGCCGACGCGACGCACACGCACGCATGCTCGCTCTAGGGGCGGCTTCGCGGGGTGCAGTTGTGGCCACGCGCGGGGCGCGGCCGCGCGGTGCGTCGTCCCGCTCGACCGCGTGGTGCGCAACCCCGTGCGTTGTGTTGCCCGACACGGTCGTGCGATGTGCGGCTATGCGCGGCTACGCGGCCCTATGCGGTCACGCGCGTAGGCCGTGCCAGCACGCGCATGCCGCGCGGGGTGCTTTTGTGTGTGTCGGCTGGGCTCGCTTGGCGGCCCGGTTGGACGCGTGCTCGGGTTCAACCCCCTTCAAGGGTGTTTCCAGGGCTCAGGGAAATGCGGCTTGCACGCGCAACCGTCCTGGTCGAGCCTAGACATACTTGATCAATATGCTCTCGGTTTGACTCGAGGATTTTACGGGTAACCCCCTCACATCTATTTTCTTTCTCTTCTGATTGGATGCAGGATTCCGACTCTTTTTGGCGTTAATTTGATGTTTTCTACTTCAATTTTTACGATTTATGTCATATTCACTTCTCTTTTGTTGCATTTTTTGCTCTATTTGGGTGTTAAGCTGCCCTGTTCAAAAAGTCCGGCGGGCCCGAGCCGAGACCGGGCCTGCTAGCCCGGGCTTTTGCAGCCTGGGCTCGGGCCTAGGCCTTGTTTTAGTTGGGCTCTGGCACCCTCTCAAAGAAGGGGCCTGCTAAGGCCCCCAAGGTCTAGCCGGGCTCGGGCTGGCACGAATATCCCATAAGCAGAAATCCTGCCTATTATGTGGAAAATCAGATGGGATTTTTCGCCTATATTGGAAATCCTGTCAGAAGGCAGGATCTCCCAGTTGTGTCGGGTGTCGGACCCAGGCTAGGCCCAGTGCCTGGGCTTAACCGAGCCTGGCCCGGGCTGGACACCATGTCGAGTTGCGAGCCAATATGGGGGCCCTATTGGGCCCCCAGCATCCGGCCTGGACTCGGGGCAGGCCTAGTCCGGCTTTATCCGGATCGGGCCCGATCTTTTTGAACAAGATTTGCGTTTAGTGTAGTAATATTTTTTATTATATTCTCAAAATAATATTTTTTTTGTTTTTGAAAACTATTAATACTATAATAGCACGATCTTGAAAATATGATTACGAAGAAAATTTGTAAACAGAGAGACTGAGATAGAAAAAAGAAAAATAATATTTAGTTAAGAAATTGTGTATGGCTAAGACGGCTAATTATTGCTCTGAAGAAGTTGTGACATTTTTTGACAAGGCTTTCAACCGATGCTTACTCACAACACCAGCTAGATTCCCAAAACACTAACATTCGTAGACACCGAAAAAACACGAAGCACCTGAACTTCAGCTTGATAAAGCAAAAGTAAAGAGAGTAAGATCGCAAAAGAGCAAAACATGAAAGTAGCAAGCCAAGAATGTGAGAGAATGAGTAAAATTCGTTTCGCCAAAACCTCCACTATAGGAGTCTCGTACAATCACAAGTTTTCATTCGTGAAATATGCATTAATCAAACCATTAAATTAAGCAAATTCATCGTGTATAGAAAGAATAAACATATAATTCCAACATAAAGCTTTAATACGGCCAAGGGCGGATCTAAGGGGAGGTCGGCGGGGGCCCGGGCCCTCTAAGGATTTTGACAAAATAGATGATGAATTTGGATTTCTCTTGTCGAGCCAATGAATTTGACTACTTATACGTCAAAAACGGCGTCTGAATAAGAGAGAAAAGGGCCCAGAAAGGTGGAGACTTTTAAATTTTTTTTGATCGGAAGATAGAGAAAGTTGACATGAGAGCTAACTAGTTTAATTAATCTTTGTGTAGATGACATATATAAATCTAGTTAAGATAGATGCAACCAATTTTATCCCGTCAAGTCCACCTTCTTCTTTACTCATAATTTCTTCAAAATCTCCGAAAGAAACACTATCGACATCTTCAGCACGATATAACACGACATCTTATTTACTTAACTCTTGTAATTATGGTTATTTTACTAGTGTCTACTTTATTACACACTAAAAGTACACGAGATCAAAGCCAATGAATTTTGACTGTGTTTCTCAAACTTTGTGAACAGTTTGTCCTCTTGTTGAAATTCTCATTCTCTACACACGCTTCGACACTTTTATTTTGAGTTCGTTTTAATACAAAGTTCTCTTACTTCGAGGAGGAACTTTCAAATACTCTTAGAGGTGTTGACAAATGATGACGACATGAGACCAGACAAATGTTTAAATAATGATGATAACACTTTATATTTTATTGTAACTCATACTATCTAGGAAGGGACTCATCTTAAACATTTTCATTGCAACCGATATTTTTTTCTTAGATTTATTTATTTCATCATACAAATATTTAACCTGAACATCTGAACAAACAAATCAAATTGGAATTTTTGATACTCTTTATATTCACACATCTCAAATTATTGAAAGTTTAATATTATGTATATTGCAACAATGGTCAGGTCAACATCACGTAACATTTCATTTGTTATGAAAGCTGATTAAAGATTGAGGTTAAATGTCTGTAAATGAATAAGCTGTAATAAGAAACAATTTTTATGACCCAATTCTGATATCTCCACATGTGCAATTTTTGATATATGTATTGATCGTAAAAGAATGTTGTCTTTTGATTGCCCCCCCCCTAGTCAAACTTCCCGGATCCGCCCATGAATACGGCAAACATGTACAAAATTCAAGCACGGGGTGTGATATTGAGAAATTGAAGCATAATGCTAAAAAGAAATCAACGTTAGTCGATTTTGAATTAACGGGAGAAAAGTCGAGTTTGGGAGAAATCAACGTAAATTCCATAAGTCACAAAAAATTGATGAAATGGCCGCAAGGAGGAAACATGAGAATTCTACGCACGCTGAATTGTAGACGGAGGTAATCAACGTATGTTGTTTTTAAGTGATAGGATGACCCTCAATTTATAGGAACTGCGCACTGCGGATAGTCGGAATTTCTACACCTCACTAACTTAGTGAGGGTCGTGGGGGGTATGCCTGATTGACCAAAGCCAACCTCACTAACTTTATGGCGAAATCACCTTGAACCACCATGCGCGCATCGCACATGGTGAAATCGCCGCACCATGTGCATATCCTCTATTAACAACTGTGATAGTACCTCGCTCGTGATAGGCGCACGGCTCCGACCCTATCAATTAATTAATGTTGCTTAAAATAAACAAATTATTGATTAATTAATGTAAAAAATAGTTATACAACATTGTTCATTTTGTATCACAAAAAACTCATCTTATGCATATATCATGGTGAATGTCGAATCAATTTTAATAAAATTGATGAGCTTAATGACAGTTCCTCCAAAATATCATTGGCATGCCTGTTGGCATGCCTAATGATACCCTTCATCGAAAATACTGCTAATATATCTAATGACAAGCTATCATAGTATGCATGAGAGCTCTACTAAAACTTTTAGTTTTTTTTTAATTTCATAATTATTTTTAATATAGGGATAATGTGTGCTTGAATGAACTTTGTATTTTAATTATTTTTGAAATAGATAATAATATATGTTAAAATGTAAATCATTAGATTAAACAATAATGCTATATTTTACCATTTTGAGTATGTCACAAAGTTCAAATTTCTTTAATAGTGTATATCTTTACAATATTAAAAGAAAAAAATGTTTTTTGTGAAACATTCAAAAATATCAATTATGCACACATTTTTATATTTGAATGGCTAGACATATATTATATTATGCTTTTTTAAAAAAAAATTAAAATATAATGTCCATATAAGTAATTATACTTTCCCAAAATCAAAAATAACGATGAAAATTCATTAAAATCTAAAAAGTTTTTAGCAGAGGTCCTACACCCACTATAGTAGGCTATCATTGGGCATGTCAGCAGTCTATTTGAGAAAGGTTGTCATTAGGCATATCAATGATATTTTCGAGTATCTATCATTAAACCAATCAACTTTATTAAAATTAATTAATTAATATTATATTTATTTAGAGATGCATTAAATAATTGATAGGCAGAGCCCTGAACATATCACAGTCGAGGTATTGTCACGATAAGCTGTAAGAGCGAAGCCCCGTGTTTGTAACACACACACACACACATGATCATATGCGAATAAAGCACATGCACAAATGTGTGAAGAGAGCTCTTGCGGGGTTGGATCATATATCGCGATGATCAACACTCCTCCATCTTTGAGCTTGACAACAGGGTGGCCGGCGGATGCGGGCCGCCGACCACCGACCGTCCTGGGTTCCTCAGTCGCGCCCCTGCGGCCACACCCTGCGGGCGCGAGAGGCGGTTGCGGCCAGCCAGGGCAGCCGACTGTGGCACCGGCTGTGCCTGGCGGCTGTAGCCATGCGGTCACGAGGAGCTGGCGCGGCCTCTCGGCCGCGGCCATGCGGCCGCGAGGCGCGGTCGCGGGAAGCCGGGGAGGCCGCCCGCGACACCGTCCTCGCCTTGCGGCTGGAGGCATGGTCGTGGCTATGAGGCTGCGACCGGCTGTGTAAGTTGTCCGCGAGGCGCGATCGCACCCTGTGACCTTGGAGGGGCCGACCGCTGGTGGCGGCGACCGGTTATTTGACCAGTCATGGGCAATTGGCGGTGTATGCGATGGTGGATGGATCGTGTGCGATGATCGCGCACAGTTCAGGCGCGCGGATCGCGCGCAAGATGATTACTTTCATAACCTCCCACTTGATTAGTGGGGATCATGATGTTTTGGCTATTCGTAGCCCTGTTTTTCTATAAATTACACGAGACCCCATCAACCTTGATCATGACTGTACCCTTACCATGACAGCAGGTACAGAGCTCCACCCATATCAATTAATTAGTGCAGTTTAAAATAAAATACATTTGTTGCGGGTCGCACGGTTTTCCTGTAGTCTGGAGAATCAGACCGGGCTAGCAAACAGTCAAAAGAGATCCAAATGGAAATGTCGCAGAGATGTTTTGACCAGTAAAAAGTGAAAAACCACGTGGCATGGTCTGTGTCGATTCAAAATCCATTATTTTCCTTTTGATTACAATGGTTTGAATTACTTGGAGGGTGACACCGATCTGTGTCCGAGCTTCTTGAGATGCTGACAAGTATTTAGAGTTTAGGTATAATTTAGGGCCCGAATTTTTAAGATCTATCTCCTTTCTCGTGTTCATATCGTCTTCCCCATTCTGCACCCATGTCTTCCACATTATCCGCAGGTGCTGCTTCAGGAAGAAGAAGAGTCGTCTTCTGCTGAGATCTTTGCGGGGAGCGAAAGCAAGGAGATAGAGAAAACAAAGCTTCTCTTCTCCCTATCGAAAATGGTTGTGGCTTCGATTACTCATCTTCTCTTAAAATGAGAAACTATCGTGTAGTTGATGTGTGTATTCAATTTAGAAGAATGGTAAAAACAAGTATGTTGAGTTTGGTGAATAAAATGAAATAAAGAAGTGTTATGTCATTAAAATATTACATTTGTACATGAGATAAGTGAGTTACATTTGAGATAATGGAGTTATATCTAAGATAATACATGTGTCTCTGAGTTAATAAATTTGTCATTTTTGAGATAATTGTGTTATATCTAAGACGATACATTTGTCTTCGAGATAGTGAACTTGTCTTTGAGATAATGAGTTATATCTGTGATATTTGACGAGCATTGTTAGGAGCACACCTACTTTAGATATAAGCACACCAAATTAAAAAAATAATACCTATTATTTTTTCATGTAACCCCTCTTACGTGCACACCCCCGCTCTGTTGTTTCTCTCCCACGCGAGTCGTGACTCCCCTCTTCCCAGGAAACCCCAGAGGCTTCATTGTTCTCTTCGTCGAAGTCAGACGTGCTCGATGCCGCCAACCATACGTCGTTTTCTTCTTCCCCGCCCAATGCCGCTGACCATACACCGAATTAGAAACCGTTTTCTCGCTAGATCGTGAGAAGAACATGGCTAGGGAAGGTACGACGGACTGATTTGGATCGTCATCAAGTTTTTAACCCCTATCTTGGATCGAATATGTGAAGCTCTGGGTTGGCATTATTCGGCCTACTCCTCCTCCCCTTCTTAAATTTCTTCAAAAGCTGCTTTGGATGGTTCTGAACCCAGAAAAAGTACATAATGGTGTTGATCAAAATTGCCCGTCTAGTGGTCAAGGAAATGCCACATTGACATATAGAAGTTTGTCAAAACTTGTTGTTTCATGCCCATTGAATCAGAATGCAAGTCCCTTTGTTTCTGGGTCCTTTGAGGCCATAATGAATGTGTGACATCCCGAGCGGCCGTCATTCTTGAAGTTCAAGCCGCGGGTTAATCAGACTACCAGCCCACCGTTGAAGGAAGCAAATGGCGTACACAACTCTTATAAAACCCGACAAAATTCGAAGAAGCCTGGATGTCCAATGCCGGTTAATCGTACTGCCAATATCAGGAAATCGAAGCAAAATCCTTCCTCTGAAATGTTCAAGAACGAACAAAGCGTTGGCGCGCTGAAGTAAATTTAGAGCATGCAAAAACTGAAAGCAACCAGACCAAAATTCTCGAAGAAGAAATCAAGCTACTGCAGGGGCGTGAGGAGCCCAAGCCACTTGATGATTATGAACTATTTTCGCTATGCAATCTTGTGGCAAGCTCTGATGGGAGAGTAAAAACAAGAAAACAAACTTTTGAGTATCAAATGTCATTTTTTATGCTCAAGAAAATCATTTTTTAAAAAAATTCAAATAGACGTGCGCTTAAAGAATGAGTAGTACATAATATTTTATGACGTGCTCACAGGCTTTTTGGCACTTTGCACCCCTCATTTGCACACTTTTGGCACTTTGCATCCCGAATTTTTAAATAAGGCACTTTGCACCCCCCATTTGTCATAACTTTGGCACTTTGCACCCTAGGCTAAATTTCAGAGGGGTATTTTTGTCCAAATTTTGCTGAAATGACATATATTAGCATTTTGCACCCCGAATTCTTAAAATTGGCATTTTGCACCCCGAAATTCGGGGTGCAAAGTGTCAGCGTAAAGAATTCGGGGTGTAAAACGTCAATGTAAGGAATTTAGGGTGTCAAACGCCAATGAAAAATTTCGGGGTGCAAAATGCCAATTTTAAGAATTCGGGGTGAAAAATGTTAATATATGTCATTTCAGCAAAATTTGGACAAAAATACCCCTCTGAAATTTAGCCTAAGGTGCAAAGTGCCAAAGTTATGGCAAATGGGGGGTGCAAAGTGCATTATTTAAAAATTCGGGATGCAAAGTGCCAAAAGTGTGCAAATGGGGGGTGTAAAGTGCCAAAAAGCCCGTGCTCATATCAAAAATATGCGTACGTCTAAAGTAAGGCTCTATTTGTTTGGGCGTTTCGGAGCTCCGTTTTGGGCAAACGCCACCGGAAGGCGGGAAAACAAATGAACCTCCGGCGGCGTTTGCTCCGTTTCCACCCGCCCGCCTTGAGAAACGCCCCAAAAAGCTCCGTTTGGAGCAGCCACCTCCCCCCTCCGTTTCGAACACTCCGTTTCCACCCGCCGGATCGATCCGCCACCGCCCAAACAAATAGAGCCTAAATGTGCTCTTTAACAATGCTATGTTCGACTTGCTAGGGCAATTTTGCACAATTCTCAAGCAGGACACACAAATTTTGCCTCTCAAAGTCTCACCGGTGCGTGTATATATATTTCCCACGGCTGTAGCCTGTAGGCAAAGCTTTTCCCGCGGCCTTTCTACTCGCTTCTGGTTGCCGGACGGGTTAGGAGTCCATACTGAGCTCTCACAGTGCGATTGTGGATTAATGGAGGGAAGTGATCAGAATCCGAGCCCTGACGAGGTTCTCAGCAAAATAAAAGGTTAGAAACAGGCAAACACAACCTCATATTTTTTACCATCGGCATCAGTTTTCTTCTGCATTCACCGGCCTCGTCTTCCACCTGCAGGGTTCATCCGTGCCCTAGTTTTGAATCTCAGCTATAATCGCTGCTTTTCGGTCGCTCTTGATCGCTACCAAAGCTACTGTTCGAATACGTCAGGAAACTGGTGCCTATCAATCTATCAACCCGCTCTTCTCTTTATTCCCGATTTTTAATCTCTTGTTGTTGGTTTTGTTGCATCTGGAAAGAAGCACTTCATCTTGCAAACAAAATGATAGTAATTGGCAGAATGCACCCCGAAATTTTAAATTCGGCGGATTGTACCCTTCAATTACATGTTGTTTGGTAATTTGCACCCTGATGTTTAAAATTGAGGGTATTTTGGCCGAGTCTTCCGGGCAATTGGCAAAATGTACCCTCGAAATATATGCTTTTGGCAAAATGCACCCCGAAAGTTTAAAATTGACAAAATGCACCCCCCAAAGTGGGTTTTCTTGCCAATGTGCACCCTCACTAGGCAAAAAATGAAATGACCAAAATGTACACTCTAGGGTGCACATTGTCAAGAAAACCCACTTTGGGGGGGTGCATTTTGCCAATTTTAAACTTGGGGGGGGGGTGCATTTTGCCAAAAGTCTATATTTCCAGTGTGCATTTTGCCAATTGCCCGGAAGAAATCAACTCAGTGGTAATATCTCTGTCCGGTGATTTATGGTTAAACATGCTCTTTTTTCTCTCCCTGCTCGACAATAATACTCCGTCGGAAGGCATTGCTGCACCGCCCATCCTTGCACCGGCTTCTTGTGCCGCCTCACTTTGCAGTGTCCGTGTGCTGCATCCCTGTGCCGCCTCCCTGCGCCGTATCCCTCCGACTCCACGCCTTCCAGGGTCGCTGTGTCGAGCTCGACGAGTTCTTGTGCCGCCCACTCCTTCCGTCCCAGACGAATTCCAGGCTCCCGGTGCCGCCTCCCTGCGCCGTATTCCTTCGACTCCACGCCTTCCAGGGTCGATGTGTCGAGCTCGACGAATTCCTGTGCCGCCCACTCCTTCCTTCCCGGATGAATTCCAGGCTCCCGATGTCGCCCACTTTTTCCTGCCCTGTGCAGTCCTTTTAGGTAAACCCTAACATTCTAAACTCAGAGTAACTCATTCCAGATTTAGGGTTTAATTATTTTCTTATATAGTCTTTTTATTTTGGATTTAAGAATGTCTCATTCCGCTGATTTTGAATGAGAGAGTATGTTGATTGATGACCATTGTCCTTAAGAAGAATGTCCTTTAGGTAGTAGTAGTGATTCAGATGGAATGGATGAGGATTCAGATGGAAATGATTCGTCATGTACGGATGATCTAGCGGAAAGTGAATTTGAGGTAGATGATGCGTTGTATGATGAAATGTTGATGATGAAATTGAATTCGTGGGTTTAAGGGAATCAAATCTTGTTTTGGAAAAACATGTTCGAGTACCATTTAAAGATCATTGTAGCCATTCAACGTCCAAATCAGAGAAAATAAAATCTGCACATGTTCAAATTTATCAAGGACATGCCAATGATCCTGATTTTGAGTTTAATGTCGGGTTATGTTTCAATAGCACTGCAGATTTTCGGGACGCAGTAAGAATGTATGCTATCAAACAAGGAAGATCGATTAAATTTACTAAAAATTGTAGCGACAAAATTCAAATTACATGTGATTGTGGTTGAGTTTTATTTGCTTCTTTTATATCGAAAAGTTGGAAAACTTTTCAAGTCAAAACCATCAAAGGTGAGCATACATGCTACAGGGCTGCAAATTCTCAACAATGCAAAGCTAAGTTTCTTGCACAAAAATACGAGCACCACATCAGGAGTAACCCAGAATGACCTATTAGTTCAATGCAAGAGGTGATGCAGATGGAGAACAAAACACTGTTAGGTATCTGGAAGATGTATCGAGTAAAACAACATGCTTCCAAAGTTATTAATGGTGCTGAAATGGAGCAATATTCCAAGATTTGGGATTACTGTGAGGAGATTTATAGACCTAACCCGGACACTACACTCAAGGTAAAATGTAAGCACGATGTAGCCTCTCAAACTTGCAGTTTCAAGAGGCTTTACATATGTTGGGGTGCGTTGAAGAAATAGTTTATGGCTGGATGCAGACCGATCATAGGTTTGGATGACACTCATATAGAGACATCAACCGATGGAGTACTATTATGTGCAGTCAGCATTGACATGAATAATAACATGTTTCCTATGGCGTACCGTTAACAATTTTTGCGAGAGTTTTAACAATGTCATCTTAAAGGCTAGACAAAAACCTATAATATCAATGTTGGAAACAATAAGGGTAATACTCATGAAGAGTCTCTACACTCAAAGGGACAAGGTGTTGAAATTCGGTGGAGAGGTTTGCCCTTCAATACAGAGGATATTGGAAAACAACAAGAATTCACACAACTACATTTTAGTATGAAATGACCATAACAAATTTGAATTTCAAGGATGGAATGACGACAAATGGACGGTGGATTTAAGTCGACGAAGTTGTAGTTGTAGAAAGTGAGATCTCACCGATATTCCTTGTGAGCATGCAACATCAGGTATCTTCTATCGTAGAGAAAATGTTGAAGACTATATGAGAATTTGGTATAAAAAAATGTTCATGAGAGCTTATGAATATTTATTAAATCCTATCAACTCACAAAAGGAGTGGCCTTTTGACAATTTGAATCCTATTGTGCCATGGTCCAACATACAAAAAAACGCGAAAGGCCGTCACAAAATGCTAGAAGAAAAGAACCCGAGGAATTAGTGGCCGAAAAATATGGAATCAAAATGCACGGATTAAAATACACATGTTCGAACTGTGGAGAGCGTGAGCATAACAAAAAACGATGTACCATGACACGTGCATCAACGCATTCAACGTCACCTAAAAACTCCAAACTTCCGGTAAGAATTATTTCTATTTATATTTAATTTTCCATTCATCGGTCGCGTGTTGTCTACTTGCTCTCATTTGCATTATCATTTTAGGATTTATCATAGACCTTTGCATTTGTTTTACTCGCATTGCATCTATGATTATGACATTACGAGTTTTCCATCTATAGATTCGCGGTGCATCAATAACCCCAAGTCTTAGATAGTTCAATTGGCATGTGTCGAATAGTGCTACAATGCTTATTACAACTCCTCGCTACGGATGATGCCATTCATGGTGGTTTATGGTCGTGATCCACCTGTTATCATTTCATACATACTAGTAGGGTAGAAGAGTTGGACCAACTATTTCATATCAGAGATTAGATATTGGCCGCAGATCGAGATCTTATTCAGGCATAGGAGATGGTGAAGAAATACTATGACCACAATCACACAATTGGAGTTCCAGGATCATGATTGGGTGTGCCTGTAGCTACAATCCCACTAGTAGTCGTTGATCGCATGACGCCTAAGCAACAAGCTCTCGCCGCATTACTATAGTCCCTTCCAGGTGTTGGAGAGGATTGACACGGTGGGGCTATTCGGTCACTCCTAAATCGAGGGATTGGTGAGGTACTCATTCTTTAGGATGAATCATTATAGGAAGAGACTTGGAGACACTAAAGGACTTCCATAAGGCATACCCTGACTTCAATCTTGAGAACAAACTCGATTTGAAGGAGGGGAGTGATTCCACAAATGCTTTTATGAGGGATTGTTGTACAAATTGTTGGACATTATTGAGTCTGTCTTACCGCGAAGGAATCATGCCAACCCATAGGGTTATGGACCCCTCTTCCTATCCCACAAATGCCCTGGACCGACATTAGCGTGAATTTCATATTCGGGCTCCCTCGCACCTTGCGAAAGCTAAAATCTATCTTTGTCATGGTGGATCGTTTCTCTAAGATGACCCACTTCATTCCTTGTCGGAAGACTGTTGATGTGTCTCATGTGACAACTATATTTTTTAGAGTGGTATTTAAGTATCATGGACTACCCACTTCTATAGTTTCTAATGGCGATGTTCGATTTATGAGCTATTTTTGAAAAGGTTGTCGAAAAAGATGGGTACGATACTAAAATTTTCCACCACCTGCCACCCTCAGACGGGTGGACAAACCGAAGTTGTCAACCGTATCCAAGGAACTCTTTTACGATGTCTAGTTGGGGATAATCTTTCCACCTGAGATTTCGTTTTACTCGTAGCTGAGTTTTCATAAAATAATTTGGTTAATTGTACAACTGGTGTGTCCATTTCACATGATGTTTGGTTATGAGCCTACAAAGTCCATCGACCTATTTCAAATCCCTTTAGGAACCCGACCCAGTGAATCTGCAGTCTTTCATTCAGAATGTGTATACACTTCATGAATCAGTCTCAAAGAAAATTGCAGTGAGTAATGATTATTATAAAATTCAAGCAGATCAGCACAAGATGGGACAAATTTTTGGACTGTAAAATTCAAGCAGATTAGCACAAGATGGGACAAAATTTTGAACTGAAGAGCAAGTGACGATTCACTTACGATCTAAGAGGTTCCCAACGAGAACAAAAAAACATTCGCCGAATGAGTTCCTATATAGCCATACGACGGATCGGTTCCAATGCATATAAGAATGACATCCCTCAAAATATGAGGATCAACCTGGTATTCAATGTAGAAGACTTGACTCCTTACTACGAGGAGCGTGTGTATGTCGATCCCTTCCCCACTTCAGTGTCCGAGCCACAACATCTTTCACTTCGTACTTCAACCCGGCCTCAGCCGGTTGAGTCTCACCATGAGGGTCACTTTGCACCATCGACGGTTCCACTAGTTCAGCGTTTATACAGAGATATATCTTACTCAAAGTTACCCGTGTCCGCCTTAGATATACTTCAGATTATTATCCATGATTTCACAGCAGTAGGCGAGCTAGATACACTATGATATCTTGTTCGTTGGAGCGGTCACCCGATTTCAGTTGACACTTGGATTTTCCCAGTGGATCTTGAGCGACTTGCCCCTAGAATACGCCACGAGTATGATCTTCTTCACTCACCAATGACGAGTACTTTCAAGCCAAGGGGAGTTTGGAGATCACCGGCCCACACACGTGTATTGCCGCAAGAGGCGGTGATCCGCTGCCTGTTCAGACGATCTGAGTCTCTGGATGCGTCTGTACGGTCGTTCTGAGTCATTTTTATTTATTATTTTGCTTATTTCAAGTTGTATTTGACACCCCATCAACTCGGGCAGATATGAGCCGTCTGATTCACGTGTCCTATGTTAGTTATTGTTCTATTTATGCATGTAGGCGCTGGTTATGGGGTCATCGATGATCTTCTCGTTCCAGTTATAGGAACCACCAATCTTCCCCCTCATGGTGTGACTCCGCAAGGTTCTCTTGGTGCGACTCTAAGGGTATTGTCTTCCTCCGACTCCTCCCTCCCCGTTGACCACCCCTTTCTAATCTCTCGCCTAGTTTTGTAAATCCTGCAACCCGATTTCCGTCCGACATCAACGACCACCCTGTTTCGACCCAATGAATCTTTCTTCACCATTCCACCACCGCTCATCACGTCAAGCCCAGTTCTCGCCCCTGTCAACCGTTTCGCCACATCCTGCAACCTCCCCACCATTTCCCTCGAGTCCTTCCTCAGCAAAACCCCTTTACGCTACTTCCATCATTAATACACACCCCTCCCAGCCCTATGAACCCTCTAACTTCCCCTCCAACCAAATTCCGATATTCCCTCCTTTATTTCTAGCCCTCCGCCATTTTCATCAACCCCTTTTGATTATATCCCAGTCCAGTTGGAATCGCCGCTCCGGATCTCTGTTGTCACTACTTTTCTCTGCCGCTTGCATGCACTTGCAAGGCTTAGTTTGGTAATCGTCTTCTATTATTGTACTTGGACTATATTTGGTTGGATGTTATATTATATGCCTTTATTATTGTGAAATCAAGTGATTTGCTGGTCATATTCGGTGCGCGCTTAAAAGTAATTGCTCATCAGTTAATTGTTGAATGAACTTTTGCTTTCCTTAATCAAATTTTGTGAATAGTTGTGCTACTGATTACATTTTATTTTAATTAATTACCTATTGGTGATTTTACTTGGGTTGTCAATACTCAATGGCATTTGCACCCATAATAGAGATTGTCAGTAGTTGCACCGCTTCTCACGTAGAATTGGATTTTTGGTCATTCATTATTATCAACCTACCCTGACATCAAATTGGTATCCGAGCCTCAGGTTGGGTTACGTTTTATTCTATGTAGTGGTATGTTATTTTGATCTTCTATGTCTGACCCAAATCTTACCGATGAGCGGGATGCCAGTTTGCATTCAGACATGACGCACGCTGAGTTTCAAAGACTTGTACTCGATTGATTTGATCAAATAGGAGCCCAGCTTGACGTCATTAGGGACGACATCGTTAGAGTTAGCACTAGAGTCGACCAGTTAGAAATCCTAGAGGTCAAGCTCCACCTCTACATTATGATGAACGTACGAACGAGAGATGCTCCACCACTTCCTGAGAGATGTGTTAAAGATCTACCTTGCCGGCTTGCCGAGATCCCCTCCTCCCGTCAGAGAGAATCTCGAGCAGGTTTATTAATATTTGCTGGATCCAGTCTTTATGAGAAATCACCGCCCTCTCAATGAACCTCGCCCCCACCTCCACCGATCCGTAGCGGTTGTGTCCCACTAATACGACATAATTATGATTGACGATCATTATGATGACTACCTAGAGTCATGCCGTGGAGCGATCCCGACCGAGGTTGACATTACCTGGTGTATCCGTATTGAGACACCATCTTTCGACAATAACTAGACCCAAAAACATTTAGCGATTGACTGTTGTACATGAACCATTATTTTTAGTGGTATAAAATGAGCGACAAGAGGCAGGTATGGTTCACAAAAATAAAATTACGGGGGCAGGTCAAAATTTACTGAACGAGTCTAGAGATCTCTTGAATGAGATGGATATAACCCCATCTCCCAAGGAGCTGAAATAAAACAACGGCTGAAGGATAAATACCTTCCAGCCTCGTATCGAGATCAGATTTTAGACTTACCTTATGCTCTTTGCCAGAGGACCCCTTCCGTTGTTGTGTACATATCACGTTTTGATGAGTTAGTAGTAATGAGCGATATTTTGGAGGAGCCCATTGCAACTGCGTTCCTCTTTCAGGACAGACTCTGATCTGATATCCGAAGGGAACTGATTCCCCATTGAGTTGAGATAGTTGACCAGGTGTTTCAACTTGCACTTGAGTATGAGCAGTATGCGCCTTGCTGGCCCGAGACAGGTCACCCCTCGACCTAATACCTCTACACTTTGGAGACCCACCCCGACCACGACCACTGCCCCAACACCTCCTCGCTGTCCCGCATATTCATAGAGGAAAGCCATTATCCAAGGAGGCCCCAAACCGTGGGGGTGTTTAGTGTTATAGATGCTCTCGCAGAGGACACATGACAACATAATGCTTGACTAGGAATCTACTGATTGAGGAAGAGGGTGAGCCCAACACTGAGGTTGAGGATGCACCCGTTGAGGAAATTACAGTTGTTGTGGAGGATGGTTGGGAGAGCGATGCTGATAGGTCACTAGAGTTTGGGGTCATTAGGCGCCTTCTACATTTCCTTCGTGTGGAAGATGGCTGACGTCGTACTACCATCTTATATACGTATTTCCCTAGCGCAGGAGGGCCCTATAGACTCGCTATCAATAGCGGCAACTGCGTAAATATAGTCTCCAAGAAGGGCGTGGAGCATATTTAGCTCACAACTGAAGCTCTCCCGCATCCATATTGTTTCTTTTGGGTGGATAAGTCTTACTATTCAGGTGACATAGAGTTGCCTAGTATCGATTCACTTAGCATCTGTTGAGGACAAGTCTTGTGCGATGTTATACCCATGGATGTTGCGCATATATTATTGGGACGACCCTGGTTGTATGATTGTGATGCCACGTGTTATGGTCGATCTAATACGTGTGTATTCTTTGATAATGGTCGAAATATTACCCTGACTCCGACCCAACCTAGGGACACTCCCAAGAGTAAGATCAATTCGTCCATTGGTGCAGGATCATCAAAACTTTTGCTTATTTTACAAATGGGTGATTTTGTAAGAGAGTTTGAACACCGGGGTTATGTATGTAGTGACAACCACCATGGCTTTTGAGGCCCATACATACATTGCGATTATTGATCCATATGTCCTTCATTTGTTGGATGATTATTCTGATATCATGCCTGAGGATTTTCCTGATGAACTACCTCCGCTGACAGTCATCCAACATGCAATTGACTTAGGCTCTATTTGTTTGGGCGTTTCGCTGCTCCATTTTGGGCAAACGCCATCGGAAGGAGGGTAAACAAATGAACCTCCGGCGGTGTTTGCTGAGTTTCCACCAGCCCGCCTTGAGAAACGCCCCAAAAAGTTCCGTTTGGAGCAGCCACCTTCCCCCACGATTCGAACACTCTGTTTCCACCCGCTGGATCGACCCGCCACCGCCGAACCAAATGAAGCCTTAGTTCCGGAGGCTTCTCTGCCCAACTTACCCCACTATCACATGAACCCGACTGAACATATCGTGTTAAAGCAACAAGTTAATGATCTTCTTATGAAAATGTTTATACGTGAGAGTCTTAGTGATGCGGGACAGGAGTCCACCTGCCCGCCACCTTGGCATCACCAGCAAGGGGCCCACCTGGAGTCAGCACCAGGCGGCTTTATCAGGCCAGCGAGCCGTACACCTCAAACAGCTCTCCGCCATGGAATCACCACCATGCGGCAGGTTGTTGAGGTCGGGGCTCGATCCCCAGACCTCCTAGATAAGAGGCCTTCACCAGCGCTCTCATCACCAACCGAGCCGCGGCTCAGTTGGTGATGAGAGCGCTGGTGAAGGCCTCTTATCTAGGAGGTCTGGGGATCGAGCCCCGGCCTCAACAACCTGCCACATGGTGGTGATTCCATGGCGGAGAGCTGGTTGGGGTGTACGGCCCGCGGGCCTGATAAAGCCACCTGGTGCTGACTCCAGGTGGGCCCCTTGGCGGTGATGCCAAGGTGACGGGCAGGTGGACTCCTGTCCCGCATCATAAGCAGAACACCGACCTTTATACACCCCTACCTGTTCCACACCGCCCTTGGGAGGACAGCAGCATGGATTTTGTTCTCGTACTTCCCCGCCTTGGGAGAAGAGTAATCTCAGATTCCAGCGATCCCTCCTCGGTGCCGACGCCGTGGAACTCTAGGTGACGACTCCTTGGCCGCCAATCTTCCCCCCACGGTAACCCCTACCCCCCTCCACCATTTTCCATCGTCCCCCCCCCCCCCTCCACCACCGGAATCCCCCAAAACCCCCTCCACACTGCCGACCAGCAAACCAGCCATCCGCCCCTTCTCCTTCCAGTTTCCCGCCGCCGGACTGCTGTCCCCCACCGCCGGCCTGCAGCCTCCCCACCGCCGGCCTCCCCCCAAGCATCCAGCCCCTCACCGCCCCCTCCCCTCATCAAAACCGACCCCCCTAAGGCCCGACCTACCCTAGCCGGCCACTCCTTCCCCTTCCCCTTTGTGGATCCACCTCCCACCGCTCCGAAAATCCTAGATCTCTTGTGATCTAGTGCTACCACCCTCCGATCCGTTATCCCCTCCACCCAAACCTTCCATTTTGTTCGGATACGCTCCAAATCATCAGATCTATTCACCCCCGGTCCAGATCTACTCATTTGGGGACGGATCCGCCGTTTTACCATCCATTACCTCCACTTTTCGCCGAAGGCAGCCACCTCCATCGCCGCTTCGCCTCCGGTTTACTTCCGATCGCTCGTTTTGCATCCGGTTCGTCAAATCCTCCATCGCCTCGGATCAGCCCACTGCATCATGAGTATCTCGTGGTATTGTGTTTTGTATTTGACATTTGCACTTGATTGTTTATCTATATTTGTGTTGTTATCATACTTTGCTAGTTGTTGTACTTTTGCGCTAATATTTGTTTGTGGAATTAATCGCCGCCGCTTGCTTAGGTCCTCCGCGCGGCTCAGTTGGTGATGAGAGCGCTGGTGAAGGCCTCTTATCTAGGAGGTCTGGGGATCGAGCCCCGGCCTCAACAACCTGCCGCATGGTGGTGATTCCATGACAGAGAGCTGGTTGGGGTGTACGGCCCGCGGGCCTGATAAAGCCGCCTGGTGCTGACTCCAGGTGGGCCCCTTGGTGGTGATGCCAAGGTGGCGGGCAAGGGGACTCCTGTCCCGCATCACTCAGTCCATGTGTAGTACTTGCCCTTTTGATGCATCCGCCGTCGCCATCTAAAGACTCATGATACTATCATGCGACATGTTTATTTTATTATTTTATGACGTGTTTCTTTCGTGTATTAGTTGTTATTTTTTTCTTCGGCTCGTCGGTTTAATCACCCAACGAGACCTTAAATAAGCGGTTCAACAATTTTGAATTAGTTAGGACCAAGTATATAAGTTCTAAACATTTAGAAATGCATGCGGCTAAAACGAAAATCTTTAAAATAAGGAATTTAAAAATATATTCCCAATGAGTAGCCATCAAATGAAATTGGAAACAAAATATTTAGTGATTTGGCAAACAATTGCTATTTAAGAAGCAAGATTTAGAGAAAAAGGGGACCAAACTTTTGACAAGGAACAAGACTTGGTCTTCATTCTCTGTTTTGCCGTGACGATCCATTGCAGAAGCCGCTTCCAAGCCTGATCGACCTCCGACACCTCCATCCCGTTCCACGTCGGAGACTTCCGCCCGCGTTACCAGAGACCCGACAACGCCTTGTCGACACAACCAGTGCTTGCCGACGATTCTCCCACAGCCGGACGCTGTCGACTTCGAATCGCCCTATTCCAGCGTACCGTCAGTCGTGCGCTCCCCCGAGGAACGGCGTTGACCACAACAGCGTCCCCCCTTCCGTCGTTTTCGAGCAAGTTTTCCACTACTGTGTCACTGGATTCAGAAAGACAAACTCCCGCTGAAGCTTTGCATATGACCAGTAATCCACTCTTTTTCACGCCCTATTTTATTTAGCAGTAGCCGCATGCAATTCAATTAACTGTCTAAGAGCTTACTTGGGACGTTCTTATTACATCCAAATCGTCGTTATTTCATAAGTTATTACCTGCGAATAAAGTTTGTGGAAGAATAAACTTGTTGCTCAGAACAAACTGTTATAATTTGAGAATTTCCCGCACAATGCTTAACGATTTTTTGGTAAAACAATAACAAGTGGAGTATTCGTGCACAAGATTCAGTTTGACACTCTTGGTCTACAACAATTTGATATCAGAGATAGATTTGTTTCGCTCCTATTGCGAATCAAGCGATTCGGGTTAAAAAAATATTTTCAACAAAAAAGTAGTTAATAAATTTTCTTTGATTTAAACCTTTATTTAAAAAATAATAATATCAATTTTATTTGAGTTGTAATTTTAAAATATAACTTAAAATAATAATAATAATAATAATCTTTATATACCCACTATGGTAATCTCACATTAAAAAATTATTTTAAAAATATTTTAGTATTTTTTTATAAAAGTTCCCTTTGTTTTAAATAAGGATGTTAAACTAATTAAAAATCAATTAATATTTTTTTGAGAGATTTAAACAAATTATTTCAAATGGATAAAATGGTCGATCATTTAAAAACTATCGTAGGGGATTAACCCAGCGTAAGAACGATTTGATGAAAGTGGTAGAGACTTTCACCGCCAATATGAGTAGTGTCAGACACATTGTGGATGGATTACGCACGTCTGTTAACAATATAGAAGTCACCATGCACTTAAATCGAGCACCTATCCCGAATGACGAAGTAAACCCTGACCCAGACATTCAGAACTTGCACACCCTAGATCCGAACTCGAACTAAGTAACCTACCCCGTTGGGATATGAGAGTCAAGCTAGATGTAAGTGACTTTGAATGGTGATTAGAGTCAGAGGGTTGTTTACAATGGTACGATAGGATGAACCGTTTCCTGACATGGAAGCAATTGTCCCACGCTATGCAAGTTGAATAGGCCATCCTTAAACTGAACGAGTCCGCTTTAGTTTGGTGGGAACAGTTAAAGAGATCTAGATTTAATTTAAGCATGCCCTCATCACCACATGGACCTAATTAAATACAACTACGAAAGCGATACGTCCTATCTGATTATGTACAAACCCTCCATCGTAGGTTTCATAACCTATGACAGGACAAATTTTTCATGGATGAGTACACGAATGAGTTCCTTGTACTCTAGTCTTGCCCCGACCTCCGAGAGGACGATGACATGACCGTTTCTCGCTATTTGAACAAGTTACGCTATTTCATCAGAGATCAGTTAGAACTCATTGATGATAAGGACTTAGGAGAAGTATCAAGACACACACGTAGAGTAGAGGCCTTGCAGAAAAGGACATCCATTATTAAGTCTACTGATAGGCACCACCAACTGACACCTCCACTCATGCTGTTAGGATTGTCGGACCCTCTCGTCTGGCAGTACCCACCAGTACCCCAACACATCCTGTCGTAACCTTTAGAGGCAAGGTGGTTGCAAGCACTAGACCACAACCTGACACTTTTAGGTGTTTTAAGTGTATGAAGTTGGGTAATAAATCTTCTGAGTGCCCGCGATGTCACTTCGTCGCCGTCATTGATTTTGAGAGTGGTTTAAAACCTGAGTATGGGTCTTCCTTAGTGACTCCTAGCCTGACCCAACCCCAGTGCCTGAGTTAGAAAGTGAGTGTGAAGTTGAGTGAGAGCAACCCGAACAGTTAGTATGTGTTCTCCAACACAGTTAGTATGTGTTCTCCAACATAGTCTCTTAACTTCTTGGACTCCCGCTGAAGACGATTGGTTGAGAAACAATATTTTTTGTACGACCGCTCTCAGACAAGGACAATTTTTCTCAATCATCATGAATAGCGGTAGTATTAAGAACTTTGTTTCTCAACGCATGGTGAATAAGTTAAAGTTGAAGTCGCAACCCCTAGGAAAATGTTACAGTCTGTTACGGGTGGCTAGGTGTCTAGGAGCACGACTATTCCTATCACACACCTATGTCTCATCAAGTTTTCTATAGGTAGTATCAAGATGCAGTATGGTGTCACGTTGCTACTATTGATGTTTGTCACATCCTACTAGAATAACCTTGACGGTACGATGGGCACATCATCCACGACGGTGTAAAGAACTCTCATACTTTCGAGTGCAACGAGCGCAAGATTGTTCTTCTTCCCCAGAAGAATAATCTTGTTCCTAGAGCCCCAGAGAGACCTTCACACCCACCTACCACTGTCTCCGCGATATTCTCCCCCTCTACCACAATGTTACTGATTGTGCCACAATTCCAGGAGGAGTTAAATGATAGTGATGTAGTTTTATATGTTATCCGGTTAGGCTAGGAGTCACTAATACAATTTGACTATGAGTTAAGAGATTACCTAGGATTCTGTTATACCCGTAGCTGAGTTTGTATAAAATAATTCGGTTAATCGTACCACTAACTTGCCCATTTCACATCATATTAGGTTATGAGCATAGGAAGCCCATCGACCTAGTTTAAATTCCTTTAGGAGCCCAACCTAATGTGTCTGCAGAGTCTTTCATTCAGCATGTGCATACACTTCATGAATTTGTATTCAATGTAGAGGCCTGGACTTCTTACTATGAAGAGCGCGTGTATGTGGATCCCTTCTTCATTTTCGTATGTGAGCCACAACATCTTTTATTTCGTCCTATCTTCACCCAGCCTCAGCCTGTTGAGTCTCACCATGAGGGTTACTACGCACTACTGACGGTTCCACTGGTTCTACGTTTAGACGGAGATAAGTCTTTCTCAAAATTTTCTACACCCACTAGTGATATACTTCAAATTATTACCTATGAATTCATAGTAGTAGGCGAGCGAGATACACTACAATATCTTGTCCACTGGAGCAGTCGACTGATTTTAGATGACACTTGGATTTCCATAGAGGAGCTTGAGCGACTCGCCTCTAGGCTATGCCGAGAGTATGGCCGTCTTCACTCACAGGAGATGAGTAATTTCAAGCCGATGGAGTTGATGGAGATCGCTGGCCCACACACATGTATTCCCGCAGGAGGCGGTGATCCGCCGCCCGTTCGGACGATTTGAGTCCATTAATGCGTCCAGACGGTCATTCCGAGTCATTTTTATATATTATATTATTTATTTCGAATTGTATTTGACACCCCATCGGCTCGGACGATATGAGCCGTCCGATTCGGGTGCCACATGTCATCTATTGCTCAATTTATGCATGCAGGCGCTGGTTATGGGGTCATCAATGGTTTTCTTGTTCCAGTTACAGGAACCACCGATCTTCTGTCTCAGGGTGCGGCTCCACGAGATTCTCTTGGTGCGACTCCAAGAGTATTGTCTTCCTCCGACTCTTCCCTCCCCGTCGACCACCACATCCTAGTCTCTCGCTTAGTTCCGTAAATCTTGCAACCCTATTTCCCTCCAACATCAGCGACCACTCTCTTTCAACCCAAGGAATCCTTTCCCCGCCTCTTGCCGACCATCATTGACTCCGACGACCCCCATTCCACCACCGTCGTCACATCAAGCCTAGCTCTCGCCCCTGTCGACCCTCTCGCCACATCATGCAATCTCCCCACCATTTCTCTCGAGTCCTTCCTCCGCAAAACCCCTCTTCGCCACTTTCAGCTAAGGTTGTCAAGATCGAGATCCTATGTGAGATCGTTTCGAGGTTAGATCAGATCGGATCGAGTATCACAAGATTCTACATTATTCACAAATCTTAACTAAAAATATAAAATTGAAATTTGTATCATTCAATTACACGCTCAATTAACAAAAAAATCAAAAAACTGAATAGTAAGTGAATAATTATATAGTTTTTTTTTTAATAACTAAATCAAAAAAATAATATCATACTAAGTTCACATTCAGTTTTAGGTAAGACACCCAGTGTCTACTAACAATAAAAACATATTTGGACTGATGGATTGGTGAAAGCCTAGAAGCAGGTAGACGAACCCAGAGATTGCCTATAAGCTAGAAGCAAGAAGCTTGAATTGCTTGTATACTGGATTTCTAACCACTAGATTGCTCGTACGCTAAAAAGGAAGAGAAGACATCGGCCTGAAAGTAGGAAGCATGAAGCCACTGGATTATTAACCACTGGATTGCTCATACGTAGAAATATAAGATAAGACACTGACACTACTTGAAATGAAATCTAGTAAGAAAGTAAAAGGAAGACAATGTCTAGACTGGAAGCGACCGAAGACGCCGCCCTTGGCCTTCGTTTGCATTCGACAATCGACACTTGAGATACGATAAAACAACATGATATGATTTTGTGATGGAGCATGGGGCGGGATTGGGATAAGGTTAAGCAATGAGTTATAAGCGTTGGACAGGTTGAATGAGGTCGAGATAGAGTTGAACATGTTTCTAGTTACCTTTGGCCGGACCGGTAGAATCTGGTCAGGATCATGATCCTAAGATCCAGATCGCGATCCCCGTCGTAGATGTGCCGATTTAGATCCTAAGATCTGGATCGATGCACAAAATTTGGATCTTAGGATCGTAAAATCCTACAATTCGGGTCATGATCCAGATAATCACGCTTCCAACATTACTACACCCCTTCCAGCCTCGTGAACCCTCCGACTTCCTCTCCAGCCAAATTCTGAGATTCCCTCCTCGGTTTCCAGCCCCAGGCCATTTCCAGCAACTTCTTTTGATCGTATCCCAGTCTAGTTAGAACCGCCACTTCAGATCTGTACCAGTCCATACTTTTCTCCGCCGCCTGCATGTGCGTAAAAGTTTTAGTTTGGTACTATTGTCTTTTATAAACCAACCTATGTCGGTCCCAAGCCCAGATGAAAAATGGTGAGGGTTGTGTTAGGTAGACGACCAACGTAAAATTTAATCACTCTTATGAATATGGATCATTTGAGAAATTATACAAAAGCTAGGTTGTACCCTCTAAAGAATGCATCGCATTGTCCAAATGCGGCGTCTTGGCAAAGATCGCCGCATCTCCAAGACTTGGGTGTAGTGTTAAATTTGCAAGAGTCCACGTCGTATGGTCCGAATACGACGTCTTGTCAAGGACCGCTGCACCTCCAAGAGGACTTGAGTGTAGTATTAAATAAGTAAAAGTCCTCACATATTAGACGCCCTTGGGAAGTATGCCGTACGAATTGTGACCGACTTAGGTTTGGAAGTTGGAATATAGGTACGCTATCAGATAAAACGACGAAAGTAGTGGATACGTTGATTAGGCTTATGATAAATATTTTATGCCGACAAGAGACTAGATGTGTGAAGACCTTTATTCCGGGCTTCCCAAATGATTCAAGAATCGAACATAATTTCAATAAAAGGGGTCGCAACATTAAAAAACATTACAAAGACCATAAACACCAAAAATTTTATTCATTAATTAATTTATTTATTTACAACAATTGATAAAAAACTACGAGTATTAATCATATTCATTACAAAAATCACAATCATAATCGGTACACGAGGCTTTATGTCTTTCCTGAGTTTCTTTAATTCCTATGAAAATCTTGAGTCATACCTTCGCCAACTCTTCAGGGGGGATCCTCTTCGGTGCACTGGGAGACGCTCCTGTTACCTAAAAAAAGTATCCACGAAGAGTTAGTCATAAAAGTATGACTATGTGAGAAAAGTACTTCTTGAAACAGTTATACATGCAGACAATGAAGAATAGTAATATGCATGCATTACAATAAACCATCAATCTGATTTACTCTAAATACTGACTCTTAAATTGCCCCTTAATTTTAGTTACATAAAATAGGAAATGCTAAGACATGCAAACTTGAATTGGGTCCCATCTCTATAGGGCAAAAGTGTAGGTAGAAGGGCAGAAGAGGGGCAGCAGCCAGGAAGAAGATGAGGAGCACGAGAAGAAGAAGCCGAGAGCAGCGGAGACGAAAATAGCCTAAAGACGGGTGCGGGAATGAGAAGGGCTCGACCCTATTTTATTCGCAATAGTAAGCGGCCAGCGGTAATAAGTAGCCAAGCACCGATCCAGGTGCCACCCAAACAAGCCCAAATGAAATCACCAGCCAACACATGGCTTAGCTAAGTGTCAAGACAAAACCAATTCAGTCACCATTTTAAATTCCACATGTCAAACTCTCAAGACAGCATAAAACCCAGCCAACACAAGCAACACAAGCCCACTTACTAATGACAACCCAAAAGAAATCACATCATTTGGCTATTGACACCCACAATAATGCAATAAAACAAATTTAACTAATAAAATGAAACGAAAAATAATGCGAATTTTTTTACGACAAACTTCTACTGCCTTGAGTTCTCATCATCGGGGAATAATAAAATTATTTTGCGCATTTTTGGGGTGTCACAACTCTTTCCTTCTTAAAAGAGTTTTCATCCTCGAAAAAGATAAAGATAACCATGTTCATACTGTTAGAAAAGCCCATTTAAGGGCCCATGTTGTTTCTTCTTCCTCTCTCCTTATATTAGTCTCACATCATGTATTAGGATTTCTCCCTTCCTTCTTCTCCTATATAAGAGTGTGTATACTTGTAACTATTACTTGAATGAAGATATACAAGGTTTTGGGCCTATTTCTACATGGTATCAGAGCCAGGTTCCCTACCTCGCGGTTCACATTCTCTAACCGCACGGCTTGGCTCCTTCGCCTAACCGCACGGCTTGGCTCCTCCGCCTAGCCGATCTTCCTCTGCGGCTTGTTCCTCTAACTCGCACGGGTAGCGGTCTGTTTCTACCCGTCTCCTCTCTCAGCGACTTCTTCCTTGTTAAGCTGCTGACCTCTCCTCTTCGTCTCTCCTTCCCGTGGATCCACCCCTCTGTCTTTTTTTATAGCCTCTCCTCTCCTCCGTGGGCCCCACTTCTCTTCGCGGCTCCTCTTGCCGCTTGCGGTTTGTCTGTTTCTAACCGCCCGGTCTCTCTCTTCTCGCCGCTCGAGTTCCTACTCGTGGCCTCTCTCCTCTAACCGCTCGAGTTACTACTCGCGGTCTCTCTCCTCTAGCCGCTCGAGTTCCTACTCGCGGTCTCTCTCTGCTAGCCTCCCGGCCTCCTCTCTGCAAGCCGCCCGACCTCCTCTCTGCAAGCCGCCCGGCCTCCTCTCTGCAAGCCGCCCGACCTCCTCTCTGCTAGCTGCCCGACCTCCTCTCTGCTAGCCGCCCGGCCTCCTCTCTGCTAGCCGTCCGGCCTCCTCTCTGCTAGCCGCCCGGCCTCCTCTCTGCTAGCCGCCCGACCTCCTCTCTGCTAGCCGCCCGACCTCCTCCCTGCAATCCGCCCGGCCTCCACTCTGCCAGCCGCCCGACCTCCTCTCTGCTAGCCGCCCAGCCTCCTCTCTGCTAGCCGTCCGGTCTCCTCTCTGCTAGCCACCCGGCCTCCTCTCTGCTAGCCGCCCGGTCGTCTCTTCTGCTCACCGCATGACGCCTGATGACTCAGTTGTCACCTCTGTTGTGTCCTTCTCTACGGAGGGTATCACCTGTCTCTCTCCTAATCCTTGTTGGATCGTTGATTCCGGCGCTACTCACCATATCACCTCCCAGAAGCCCCCAACGTATCTCCAAACGACTCATCCTGCTCGCATCACTGTGGCCAACGGTGACACCCTCCCAGTCTTTGGCTCCGCTGCTCTTCAGCTTACGCCAACCCTTTCTCTTTCCTCGGTTCTTCACGTTCCGGGGTCTCCCTTCAATTTATTATCAGTTAGTCGTCTCACACACGACCTTGACTGTTATATTACATTTTCACCCTCTTCTTTTCTTATGCAGGATCGCCGCACCCGAAGTACCATTGGTAAGGGGCACCTGGTGAATGAGTTGTACATCTTGGATATCCCCCCAACTCTTCTCTCCGCCATCTCCACTGTTGATTGGCATTGCCGCCTTGGACATGCTCCCCTTCCGATTCTCAAGCGGGCTCTTCCTGATATACTTTTACAGGAGTTCTCCTGTGAATCTTGTATCTACGGCAAACAACATCGTTCCTCTTTTCCCCCTGCCTCTACCAGGAGTAGTACTCCCTTTATCGTTAGTTCATTCTGATGTTTGGGGTCCTTATAGGATCCCTAGTATTTTTGGCTTTCGGTATTTTGTCACGTTCATTGACGATTACTCCCGTACCACGTGGCTCTATTTATTACATGATCGCACTGAACTTCCCTCTGTCTTTCGCGCCTTTTTACTTGAGATGCGTACGCAGTTCGCCACCCCTCTCAAAGTCATTCGCACTGATAATGCTCGGGAGTATACGGGTCGTGCCTTTTCCACTATCTGCACTGACTTTGGTGTCATCCATCAAACTTCCTGTGCGTATACCCCTCAACAAAACGGGGTGGCAGAACGCAAAAATCGTCATCTTCTCGATGTTGCCCGCTCCCTTATGTTCCAAATGCACGTTCCCATCGAATATTGAAACTTTGCTGTTTCCACCGCCTGTCATCTCATCAACCGCCTTCCCTCTGTCTTTGATTTTGCCTCACCCATCCAACTCCTCTATCCCTCCATCCCACTCAACTCTCTCCCACCACGGATCTTCGGGTATATTTGTTATGTCCACCTTCTTGGCCCTCCTTCCGACAAACTTGCTCCTCGGGCCGCCAAGTATATGTTTGTTGGCTACTCCCGCACTAAAAGGGGTACGTCTACTACTCTCCTACTACCGGCAAGCTGGTTGTTTCTGCGGATGTCACCTTCTGCGAAGACCAGCCCTTCCACTTACCCAGCACCACCTCGTCTTCTGCTCCCTCTCTTCCTCGGCCTGTTGTACCGGTCACGCCATCTATGCCGTCTTCTTCCTCCTCTCCCCCTGTTCCTCCTCGGGTTCCTCCACTAATCCGTGTCTACTCTCGTCGCCCATCCAAGCATGCTCCCGTGACCCAGCTCCCTGCTGCCAGCGATAGCTCGGCTACGGTAGATCACGCTCCCGTCTCTACAGCGCATCCCTTGGCCAACTACGTCTCTCTACATCGGCTAACGCCGCCTCTCTACGCGTTTGCCACCTCCCTTTCCTCTATTTCTATACCTAACAATGTGCAGGAGGCACTTCACCACCCAGGTTGTCGGGCTGCTATGCACGATGAAATACAGGCTCTCTGGGCTAACCAGAACTGGGATCTGGTTCCTCTTCCTGCTGGCCACACCTCTGTTAGCTGCAAATAGATCTTTGTCATTAAACATGCGGCGGATGACACTATCGACCGTCTGAAGGCCCGTCTTGTGGCACGGGGGTTTACTCAGCAACATGACCTTGATTACGAGGAAACCTTCTCTCCCGTGGCCAAATTGAACACGGTCCGCGTTCTTCTCTCCTTGGCTGTTCATCGTCACTGACCACTTTATCAGCTGGATATTAAGAATGCCTTCCTCAACGACGATCTACAGGAGAACGTTTATATGCAGCAGCCTCCCGGGTTTGAGACCACGAGAGAGTCTTTGGTATGTCATCTTCGGAAATCCATTTATGGTCTCAAACAGTCCCCGCGTGCGTGATTTGAAAAGTTCAGTAAGGTGGTATGTGCTAGTGGCTTCACTCGGAGCTCGGCTGATTTTTCTCTCTTCACCCGACACCGGTCAACCGGGACTGTGATTCTTCTGGTCTACGTCGATGATATCCTGATTACTGCCGACGACCTGGCAGGAATATAACAGATCAAGGAACAGTTGAATTCTGTCTTTCAGACCAAAGATCTGGGCAACCTTCGGTACTTTCTTGGGCTCGAGGTCGCCCGACGCCCTGATGGTCTTGTATTATCTCAAAGGAAGTACTGTATGGACCTCCTTCGTGATGCAGGTTATTCTGGGTGCAAACCTGCGGAGACTCCTATGGACGCAAATCACAAGCTCTCGGCCCATAACTCTGACTCTGACAAGCTGCTTACAAATCCGGAATATTACAGACGCTTGGTTGGGAAGCTGATCTACCTTACGGTGATTCGACCAGACATCTCATTTGCTGTGGGAGTTGTGAGCCGTTTCATGCACGCTCCTCAGACATCTCATTTTCAAGCTGTCGAGTGCATCCTTCGATATCTCAAGATCGCCCCCGGACAAGGACTCGTGTACAAGCCATCCACATCTCTATCTCTTGTTGCGTATTCTGACGCTGACTACGCATGATCTATTGATGATAGGCGCCCCACAACTGGATTCTGTACTTACTTTGGTGGACACCTCATAACTTGGCGTAGCAAGAAACAGAATGTGGTTGCGCTTTCCTCTGCCGAAGCCAAGTACCGGGCTATGGCTGCTGTTGTCTCTGAGCTAACCTGGCTTGAAGGCCTTCTGGGAGACTTAGGTGTTCGTCTCTCATCTCCGGCAACCTTATTTTGCGACAGTCAGGCAACAATTCATATTGCCAAGAATCCGGTTTTTCACGAACGAACAAAGCATATCGAAGTTGACTGTCACTTTATCCGGGAAAAGGTACAGTCAAAGAAGATATATTTGGAGCATGTTCCTGCTACCGACCAAGTTGCGGACATCCTGACGAAAGCTCTCTCCAGGCCGCTGTATTATCAGTTCTTATCCAAGCTTGGTGCCTACGACTTGTACGCTCCAGCTTGCGGGCGAGTGTTAGAAAAGCCCATTTAAGGGCCCATGTTGTTTCTTCTTTCTCTCTCCTTATATTAGTCCCACATCATGTATTAGGATTTCTCCCTTCCTTCTTCTCCTATATAAGAGTGTGTATACTTGTAACTATTGCTTGAATGAAGATATACAAGGTTTTGGGCCTATTTCTACTCATACAATATTTACATCAAAAAGCTACATTTTATTTTCTATGATACGAAAATGCTCGTGACGTAATCATTCGCTCTTCTGGGACTTCTTGAGGAACTATGACAGTGGCAGGTGCATCTGGAGTAGGAGTATGTGTAACTAGAGCAAGAGTAGGAGCTGAAGCTAATGATTCAACATGCATTTGATATACTTGGGGTTGCGATAGAATTGGTGGTCATCGAGAGTTGTATTCTTTATGCAGGAGCTTTGGACATGTTCTCTTCGTATGGCCAGGCTGACGACAATAGTAACAAGCTCCAACTTAACATTCTCCTCGATGCATTCGTCCGCATTTTACATATTTTGTCACGGTGGCTTGGGATGCATTACTAGAAGATGGACCAGTCTGGAATGTATTAGTGTCTTTATTTTGGGTTTCATCTTGCGTTTAGCGTTTTGTTATTTTTCTTTTTCCACTATTTTGACGCTTTTGCGACTTTTCCTGATCAATCTCCACTAATCATGCTCTCTCGACCAGTTTCCCATATTCTAAAATATCAAGAGGTACTAGCAAATTGCGAATATTGTCTTGCAGTCCTTGCTGAAACTGTCGGCAACGATCTTCCTCGGAGGTCATGAGAGTATCGACATAGTATGCCAACTTTGAGAATTCAGTCTCGTACTGCAGAACTGTCTTTGTCCCTTGAACGAGTCGCAAGAATTGGTCGTGCAAGACTCTTTTCTCTGACCAAGGCACAAACCAGTTTGTACTTTTTGGCGACTATATTATCCCACCAACTTTTCGCCGCGCCTTCTAATAAAAACGAAGCTAATTCGACTTTCTGATCCTCCGGGCAGTGCATGACTTGAAATATTGTTTCTAAACGGAGAATCCAATCTTCAGTCTCGAAGGGAGACAAGCCTCCGATAAAGGTTGGTGATTTTAATTCCATAAATTGTTTTAGGTCAAAGTCCATTTGACAATGTTGCGGGGTAGGTGTGACAGGAGGAAGATCAGGAAGAGGGTTCATCGAATGTTGTCGAGGAACAGGTTCAACTTGAGGAAGTGTGTGTCCTACAACAACTAACGTAGAGAATAATAACTTAAGAGCTTTCACAACTGCTAATACGAATTCCGAAGGGCGCTGATGATGCCCATTATCGCTTCCTTCTGACCTTGTATTTTGCTGAACTGTGTTCTTCTCGAATCTCTTGACGTCGTCGACTGAAGTATCCTTGTATGGGTTCCTATAAGGGAGATTGAATTAATTATGTTACATTTTTAATTTGTGTTATGACTTCGTACTGCCTATGACACAAATTATTGAAAATCGTTCCCTTTGATACCAAATTGTGAAGACCCTTATTCCGGGCTTCCCAAATGATTCTCGCCCAAATGATTCGAGAATCGAACATAATTTCAATAAAAAGGGTCGCAACATTAAAACAATATAAATATCGTAAACACCAGAAATTTTATTCATTAATTAATTTATTTATTTACAACAGTTGATAAAGAAGCTACGAGTATTAACCATACTCATTACAAAAATCACAATCATAATTGGTACACGAGGCTTTATGTCTTTCCGGAACTTCTTCAATTTCTATAAAAATCTTGAGGCATACCTTCGCCAACTCTTCAGGGGGGATCCTCTTCGGTGTACTGAGAGACGCTCCTGTTACCTAAAAAAGTATTCGCGAATGGTTAGTCATAAAAATATGACTATGTGAGAAAAATACTTCTTGAAACAATTATACTTGCAGACAATGATGAATAACAATATGCATACATTACAATAAACCATCAATCTCATTTACCTTCAATACTGACTCTTAACTTGCCCCTTAATTTTAGTTACATAAAATATGAAATGTTAAGGCATGCAAAATTGAATTGGGCCCCATCCCTATAGGGCAAAAGTGTAGGCAGAAGGGGAGAAGAGGGGCAACAACTAGGAAGAAGATGAGGAGCATGGGAAGAAGAAGCCGGGAGCAACAAAGACGGAAATAACGCATAGACGGGTGCGGGAATTAGAAGGGCTAGGCCCTATTTTATTCGCAGCAGTAAGCGGCCAACGACATTAAGAAGCTAAACACCGATCCAGGTGCCACCTAAACATGCCCAAAGGAAACCACCAGCCAACACATGGCTTAGCCAAGTGTCAAGACAAAACAAATTCAGCCACCACTTAAAATTCCACAAGTCAAACTCTCAAGCTAGCATAAAACCGAGCCAACACAATCCCACTTACTAATGGCAGCTTAAAAGAAATCACATATTCACATCATTTGGCTATTGACACCCACAATAATACAATAAAATAAATTTAACTAATAAAATGAAACGGAAAAAAATACGAAATTTTTTACGACAAACTCGTACTACCTTGAGTTCTCATCATCATGGAATAATAAAATTATTTTGCGCATTTTTGAGGTGTCACAAGATGAGTGAGTTAAAAAGCTAAATTTTTAAATAATTCAAGTTTAAATTATGATACACAAAAAATAAAACAAGCAGTAGAGTAGGTATTATTGTGGATACTACTTAGAGGGATGCGGTTGTTGAGGTAAGTAGAAAAGATAGAATCTTAGCTCTTAAATTAGTCATAGAAAAGAAAACTGTTAATGTGATCAGTGCTTATGCGCTATAAGTAAGATTAAATGAAATTATTAAAGTGCAATTTTGGGAAGACTTATATGATTTAATAAGGGAAATCCTCCAAAGAGAGAAAATTTTCATTGCACGAGACTTGAATGACCATGTAGGAAAGGAAAATGCAGATTATATAATCGTTCATGCTGGATTTAAATATGAAGAAGAAATGAAAGACAAACTATTTTAGACTTTGTCATAGCACACGAGCTAATTATGACAAATACGCTTTTAATAAAGAGGCATGTACATTTAATTACATTTAAAAATGAACCAAATAAGTCACAAATTGATTATTTTATGACTCGCAAAATGAACAAACTGATTTGTAAAGACTGCAGAGTTATAACAGGAGAAAGTTTGACAACACAACTTAAGTTAGTGGTGTTAGACATACAAATTAAATATAATAAATTTAAAACGAGAACAAAAGTGTTGCCAAAAATTCGGGGGTGGAACTTGAAGATGAAAAAACAGGTTGCTTTCAAGACAACATATATAAAACAAGTAGTTGATGACCCTTATGTTGATCTTAATATTTCATGGGAAGGTATGTTTTCACATTTAAGGATAAATGAAAAAAATGTACTTGGAGTATCAAAAGGTCGTGCGCCCCCAAATAAAGAATCTTGGTGGTGAAAAAAGTAAGTGCAAGACAAAGTGAGGAGAAAAATGGTCATCTATAAATCACTCTATGCTTGTAGGAATTATGAAAATTATTTAGCATAAAGTCGCCAAAAAATATGCTAAATATGCAGTAATTAAAACAAAAAATAAAGCTTATGAATTTTTTTATAAGCGACTAGATACCAAAAATGCAGAATGTGATATATTTAAAATTGCTTGAGCTAGAGAAAGAAAAACAAGAGATTTAAGCCAAGTAAAATGCATAAATGATGAAACAAATACAGTTTTGACGGATGATGTCAATATTAAAGAGCGATGAAAAAATAATATCAACTTGATAATGAAACAAAAAACAATGAATTGAACTTAAAAGAGTTAAATAAATCGGAGAAGTTTAGAAACTTAACGTTTTATCGTAAAATTCAAGTATCAGAGGTAAATGATGCTCTAAAGATGATAAAAAATGGAAAGACAGTTGAGCCAGACGATATACCCATCGAAGTATGAAAATGTCTAGGGTATGAAAGAATTTTATGTCGTACATGTTTTTTCAATAAGATACTGAGGTTAAAGAGTATGTCAGACTAATGTAGAGAAAATATCTTGGTACATTGTATAAGAACAAAGGAGATATACAAAATTGTGTTAATTACAAAAGAATTAAATTGATGAGTCATACCATGAAATTATAGGAACGGGTAATATTAAGAAGAGTAAGAAGGGAGACGAACATCTCGAAGAATCAATTTGGATTCATGCCAGGGCGGTCGACCAGGGAAGCTATACATTTCTTGAGGAGACTCATTGACAATTACCGAGAAAGAAAACAAGATTTGCATATGCTGTTTATCAATCTTGAGAAGGCTTATGATAGAGTTCCAAGAGAGATCTTATAGAGAGTCTTAGAAAAGAAAGGTGTAAATGTATCATACATTAACATAATCAAAATATGTATACAAATTCAGTGACAAGGGTGAGGATATCCGAAGGATTTACACAGGAATTTCCTATCACTGTTGGCTTATATCAAGGTTCACCTTTAAGCCCTTATCTCTTTACCCGTATCTTAGATGAGCTCACCATCTTAGATGAGCTCACCATCTTAGATGAGCTCACCAGACATATCTAACAAGCAATACCTTGGCGACTATTGTTTGCGGATGATATCGTTTTGTTCAATGAGACGCGCAAGGGTGTAAACACAAAACTTGAATCTTGGCGAGACACTTTAGAAAAGAAGGATTTTAGGTTGAGCAGGGCAAAGACATAGTATATGGAGCTTAAATTTAGCAGTGCAAGAAGGGCGGATGACTTCATTATTAAGTTGGGTGATCAAGATATTTCCCGTAGCGAGTGTTTTAAATATCTTGGATCGATAGTTCAAAAGGCGGAGGTATTGATAAAGATGTGACACATAGAATCCAAGAGGGTTGGTTGAAGTGGAGAGACGCGTCAGGGATCTTATGTGATAGTAAGGTACATTCTATTTTTGTGAACAATTGTGCTGATTACATTCTATTTTAATTAATTACCTATTGGTAATTTTACTCGGATTGTCATTCGCATTTGCACCCACAATAGGGCTTGTTTGTAGTTGCACCACCTCACACTTAGAATTGCATTTTAGGGCATTCACTATTATCAACCTGCCACTGCATCAGAAGGCTCCAACCACCTACCCCATTATAGGTCGCCACAAAGGATCAAGGGGAAAACACTACTCTCATCAATCCCTGTCTCCTTCCTCCCCCGCCTCCCATCCGGTGACTCCATCCGACACACTTATCTGTTGCACATGAACTAGGAATGCAGTGAAGTATTACATTCTTGATGCAAAGTTGTCTTGCTTTGCTAGGAATAATTATCTGTACTCTGGCAAGGCTCTAAACTTGTTTTATTGATCTAGAAGACCAAATTTTTTTAGTTTAGGAACATTCTGTACAAAAGTAGATTCATGTACACATTATATGATCTTATTTCCCACTTTAAAGTTTTCTTATTGTCACTAATTCATGTTTATTATGGTTGGGTGTAGCCTTTGCAGATCCGACTTGCCATGGGGTGCTGAAATATTATCAATTGAGAAGGAAGGGCACACATGCAGACTGCGTATGTTATTTTCACGTTACTTGTTCTGTCTATGAATTCAGCATCTTTTATTCTTCTATTTAGTTCTTTTAGGCCTCGTTTGTTTGGGCGGAATTGGAGAAAAGAATTGGAATTTTCAATTCCATTTTCGCTGTTTGGCACGCCTTTTTTTCGGGTGGAATTGAAATTCAGTTGAATTCTACAGGAATTCAATTTTCCCTAGGCGCTCTCGTCCGCAATTCTGTATCTCCCGAGGTAAGAATTCACGATTTTGGCCTGCTCTCACGCAAAGCCCCCTCTTCCTCGCTCGTTTTCTCGTGTCGAAGAAGCATTTTAACTGTATCTTTCTTGCTCGTCGGCTTCGTCCTTCATGTTTTCATGGATTCTTGCTTTTTTCTTTTACACCCACTCCTCTTTCCAGCTTCTCACGTCCCTCTTCACTCCTTTTATTCAGTTTCCTCTCCAAAGCCCTCCCTTCTCTATGGGACGAACCTCCACTCCTTGCTTCTACATCTACTATTTTCTACCAAAAGTCTGATGTCTTTGTCACGAGAGAGCTGGATAAGAATGTCAGCGTAATGTCCCTCTTCTTCTCTACCCTGGGAGGTCTCCTATAGCGAAGGAACATTGGGATTGTAATTTACATTATGGTTTCAAATGACGCTGAATCCGACGTGATGGGATTGCTACTGAGAGAGAGGATTGTGTTCCTGCCTTCCCGGGAAGCGGCATAGACGACTTTGTGGTGGATGCCATCATTAGCCAATTGATGCTCCTGGACTCCCAGGATCACACTAGAGACATAAGGCTCTTCATTAATTCCCCAGGAGGATCCCTCAGGTTTGATTTATGCTTCCCAACAATATTTTGTTATCTGCTTAATATGGATTTGAAGAGCCATTGGAGATTGCTGAAGCTAGGTTTTGAACTGTCACAAGTTATTTACTATCACCATAATCTTGTTCGATAGAGACATTAATATCAGCCCATAAATGTTTTTTTTTTGAGAAGTTGAGATTTTGGAACGCTGATAAAGGTTTTCATAAGTGAATTACTACATATTTGGGGAAAATTCACCGACTACATATTTTTCCAGTCTCAAAGCACAGTTCAAAACATTTTTCTGTAAAAAGAATCTAATGTTTGTAGCATCGGGTTCTATGATGGTGCTCTAATCATGCCTCTTTGATTTATGAATGGAGAACTTGAACAATTGGTCATATTTTCACTATTTTGGAGCCCTATTTTCCTTTTTCACTCTTTGTCCTAATGGAATGCTTTGGCGTAGTTTTTGATCTGTATACAATTGCTACACCATTTCACCCAATTCTGTCTCTGTTTTAAATGTAAAATTTCAATCCCATCAATTGAATTCTAACATTTAGCCAAACAACGGAATTACTAATTTCAATTTCAGTGACATGATTCTTGTATTCTGTCGAGCAACAAAATTGTAATTGACTTCAATTCCAACTCCTACGGGAATTGGAATTGGGTCAATTCCAATTTCTGCATCTCATTTTCTACCAAACGGATAGAGCCTTAGCCTCTTTCTAGGGGAGCTTCAATTTGATTGATTTTTTCAGGTCCTTGTGGATTCTAGAACCTCCATTCCCTTATTATATTTAGATGCCCCATTTTGATTCTGATCTCTACACCATCTCTTAAGATATTCTTCTTAGGGTACTTTTGATCATACACCAGCTGCTCAAAGAAAACAAGCATGGAACAAAAAGGGACATATATTACATCGAACCATCCATTTTCACCGGTAATATTGCTATTTTTTACAAATATGATTTGTTAAGTTTTTTTTCTTATTGACGCTTATTATGGCCAATCTTTAATTTTGAAGTTGTATTTTCGTTCTGTAACAATTTTTTAAACCATAGTTAAGTTTTTTTTGTTGAGGTTTGTGACTTGATATTCTCTTTAGTTGTTTGCCCAGAGACTTCTAGCTTACACATAAAATCAGTGAATTCTCTTCTGACAATAGCTTATTAGTGCAGGATTAATGCCTATTGACACCCAGTTAACCCTTTATTTGGATTTTATGTAGTCAGTTAGTCGCTATATTTCCCTTTGTTGTGTTAATATTATATTGTTAAGTGTGAAAAACATTATAATCATCATTAATTCTTATTGAATGCTACCTGTTATGTTTATTCAATCTTGCACATCTTTTTTGCTTTAAGTCATAGTCATGTTAGGTTGACCTCCCAGTTATCCTTCCGCTCTTTTTTTTGCTAAGCTTTCTTATTGGTGCACATCTTCTGCTACGCATTATACAAGCCCAAACTATGTAAATCTTTTCATTTTGCATACCATCATTTCCACTTTAAACGTACAATAATCTTAATATTCTTCTATCTCAACTTGATTATCAATGACTACTTTATTGATTAATGCTCGGTTTCATGTGTCCGCCAATCTTAATTTATGTTCATCTTCTTCTTGTAATAAAAATATTTGTTTAATTAATTTATGGGGTCTAAATTTCTTTAATTTTGGTGCATTCTTGTGTTGTAATAGGACGCTATTAAATGTTTTGAACAAATCAGCCATATGATTTTGACAAGAATGTGAATTACAGATCAAGCAGTAGTTGATCGAGCAATAAATGATATATGCATACTTTTGAAGTGCAGCCGTCATCATCTAAATGTGGTACTCAATTCTATCTACGTTGATGTTATGTTTAAGATCACATAATTTTGTCAAGATTTATATAATTAAGACCAAATGATTCTGTAGACATTAATGTTGTTTATGGTTCTATGAATCTATTATGGGTCCAGCCAGTTTTTCTTTAATATTTTACATATGTTTTATTGTCATTATGTTATTAGTCATTAGAGGTCATTATGTTATTAGTCATTAGAATTCATTAGTGTCTTTTTAGTATTTGAGTATTTTATATAAGTCCAAATGTTCATACTTATTACGAGTATGACATTTTGTAATTCTATGAATACACCTTTTGGGTCATGAATGAAAAGAAGCATTGAACAAATCTTAAATATCTTAGTTCCTTTCTCCTCCTCTCCAGGCTAGGGTTATGGTTGAGCAAGACTCCCTTCTTTCTCTTTTCTCTTAGGTTGAGCTTGACTCCCTCCTCTCATTCTCCTTAGGTTAAACTCGACTCCTTTGTATAGTTGTATCTATGCCACCACCTCCGACGAGAAATTGAGGCGCTACAGGAAGGTCCGTAACAACATGGTATCAAAGCCACCTCCTCCGCGCACATCAAACAACATGCCTCTGTTTAGTTTCCATTCCCAGTGTGTTGCCAACCAGTCGATCTTCTCTTTGAATCCTCGCATCGAACCGATCACTTGCCCGACTATCATTTGGGCCTTAGTAGCTCCATATAGCGCAACGCATGCGGTAGATTGCGCCACTACTGTTTTTCGTAGCCAGGATGTTTTGATTTCAACACAACAATCTTTCCACTCACGTCGTAATTTTACAAAGGGTCCCCGTGTTAAGCGTTTATCGATTTGTTGTCCTTGCTTATGCCTGCAACGCTTTGGCATCTCACAAGCCAAGAATAAACACACGATCTTCTTTGCCTAGTAACGATCCTAATCCGCGATCTTCACCATCCGCAAATAGACACACCTCGATGTGTTTTCTGCCGCCCAAATCTCGATTTGATCGAGGATTTCTACATTGCACATCAATAGAATGCGACGTCTTCTTGCCTCTACCCACAGAGTCCCACCATGCCTCCCATCACTGTTTAGTTCCCACACAAGCACATCCTGTTGGTCAGTCCCATTCCTCCGGCCCAATATATTTACTAAAGATAAATTATGAATTAATTCCTTATTGGATTAATCAGTTTTTTTTTTTAATTTGGCATGGTGTCAAGTTTTGATGATAAAACTGAAATTCATGAGATACTGCGAATGATACATGAGATATCAACAACATCAACATCAACGATTCAAGCAATGTTGGTGCTGCTTCCCGAACCCTTGATACCCTGTCCGAGTGTGGACCCAACAAGGATCCAGGATCCGATCAAACCAGTGAGCAAAGAACACCCAACAATATCGGCCTATTAAGCCACGCCACTGTTGGTGGCACAGTCCACATTCAGCCAACTATTCTCTAGCCATAGATTCCGCTAGTTTTGAGATTTGCGCAACTTGTTCCGCGGGCCACATTCGAGCCATTTCTTTTGGAGAATACTCACCAACCGGCGCCACCACATTCGATCCATGCCATCTCCATCCAATCACCTACTCTTCACCCACAATTTACGCTGATTTCAAGCTCCGCATCACCAGTCCTGTCGGTTACTCTCGCACCATTCCCTCCGACGAGTGTTCATCGACCAACGCCACCACTCCCGATCACCATGGTTCCCATTCTACGGGCTCCTCCGTCACCCTCGATCATTTTCCGCTATCGAATACCTTTGCCCCAACTCTAGTCATTACTTCCGGTGATCGCTCCTTAGACACTTCCACTCTGGATCCCCATGGTCACTATTCCACAGACACTCAGCCGACCCGCTCGGCCCAATGCATTGATGCTACCACTCCGCAAGCAACGAACCCCTGACATCATCGTCATTGCTCCCATTCTCGGTGAATATAGCGGAAGTGTGTCCCTTGATGTAATTTCAACTCCAGCAGTATGCAACAAGGATTTATTTTGGCGAGAGAACAAGAAACCTGTTGACCACCTTGTACGCTCTATACCCTTATATGAGCTCGAGGATATGCTCAAAGTTAAGTCGGATTATTCATTATAAGTTGTTAGTGTCTTTTAGTATTTTGAGTATTTTATATAATTTTAAATGGCCTGACTTACTACGAATGTCATTTATAATTCTATGAATAAAACCCTTGGGTCATGAATGAAAAGAAGCATTGAAAGAATCTTAAATCTCTCTCTTGGTTGTCTTTCCCCAAGCTAGTGTTAGGGTTGAGCAAGACTCCCTTTTTTCTCTTCTCTCATAGGTTGTGCTCGGATCTTTTGACACATTCTTCATAGGTTGAGCTTGACTCCCTTGTATCCCCGTCACTACCACCACCTCTAGCAAGATATTGAGATGTTACAGGAAGGCCCGTAACAACTTGGTATCAGAGCCACCTCCTCCACACCCACCAGAGAATATGCCTCTGTTCAATTTTCCATTCCCCGTGCACCGGAAACAAGTCAATCTTCCCTTTGAATTCTTGCGTCGAGCCGATCACTCACCCGACTATCATTTGTGCATGAACGGTATCAGATCGTGCGGCCCATGTGTCGGACCGCACCCTTGCTGCTTTTTGAAGCCCGACAACTTTGATTTCGACACAACAATCCTTCCACCCTCGCCGTAACTGGATGAAGGGTTTTTGTGTTGGGCCCTTATCGAACTGTCATTCTCTCTTATGTCAGTAACAATTTGGCGTTTCGCAAGCCAAGCAAAAACACCACAATCTCCTCTTCCCAGTAATGATCCCAAACCATTGTCTCCTCCGCCCGCAAACAGACGTACCTTGACGGCGTCGACGCGTTTTATTCCGCCTACAACACGATTTGATCGAGGATTTCTGCATCACACATCAATAACACGTGATGTGTTCTTGCCTCCGCCCATCAAGTCCCATCATGCCGCCCATCACTGTTTAGTTCACACACAAGCCCATCTAGCAGACTGCTCAGTTCTCTACTTGGAGCAATGGAGATGTTTGGAGGATGGAGAGTTTCGATTTAGCAGAATAAGACTTATTACATGATGTGCAGTTTATTGAAGGTGATATTTTCAATTATCAATCATTCTTATTTAATGATAGAGATGTTTACGTGTGATATGTTTAAGATCATTCAGAACAATAAAGATATTAATGAGGATATACCCTATAAAGTTAAGAAGAACAACCTTGTGAGTACCATGTTGTAAAGGATACCTTGTATATACTATTAGGCCAAAGGTGTATGGATTTGAATGTCAAACAATACAATATTCATTTATATCTAAGTCGAGTGTGATATAAAAGAGAATGCATGATTGTGCGGCAAAAATAGAAAATGTAGATAAAAGACTGATTATGTTAGAAAAATAGTGAGTGTGATCTATCAAAATAAAATAGTAGAAATAAACTTAGGTGGTTTGAGCCTGTACAATAAAGATTTGAAAATACACAAATTAGACATATATGTAGAGTTAGTGCCGAAGGATTTGGTAGGAGAAGAGGTAAGAAATTCTAAGGTAACGTTGTTGAAATTGCTTAGTAGGATTTGCGTGGTTTAAGTTTTATACTTCAATAACACTCATCAAGACAAATGAAAAATAATAATTTATAAAGCTGACCCAAAATAATTAGGATAAAGTTATTGATGGTGATGGAGAAGATGAAGTATTGGCGTTGATTTGATATTTGAAAAAAGTTGATCTTTGAAGATTGAAGTTAAATCGAAAATGTGAGATTGTAAAGGTAGACTTTCAGACTTCGTAAGTGTAGTGAAATTATCATGAAAAGAGCTTAATGATTATTGTGTAGCATTGTCAAAACATGCTAAATTGCACTTTTGAATAAAGTTGTGACACAACATATCACATCAGTGCATATATGCTTCACGGTTCGTGATAGTGCTTCACAATTTGTATGCAAAGTGTGCTTCATCCACACATGAAGATTTTTATTTTGTTATCTGTGCATCGATTCAATGTCTTCAGTTTAAAGCATTTTCACAAATATAAATTAGTTTGTGCCGGTTAATCAATGAGCTAATTCATTTCTAGCTTGTTCTCTCTTTTCTCTTGCTCCTCTTGATGCATGGTAGGACAATGAGCATGTGGTGGCGCCTTAAGGATAACCTACAGTATGGTGATGGGTGAAACTCATCCAAATCTAAAATGCGCTGACACACACACAAATAGTTTCAGAAACAATATTGCTTGCAAGAAAATAAATTAATAAGCATTTGTAGTATAACTACAATTAAGACTAGAGGCTAAGACACTAAATTAAAACTGACAACTAATTTATTTGTGCTACGAGAGTGCTATAAATGCACCACAATCTTAGGGCTACAAATTATGAGATTTTAAAAAATAAACAATTTCTGATTAAATATCTCTAATAATATGGATGCAATTAGTACTATGATGAAAACAAACTCCAACACAAACTCATATGCACATATGGAACCTGAAGGATGAGAACACATTAGAATAGGTAAAGATGGGCGGGGAAGAGGGGAGAGGGTGGCTGGAGTTGGGCTATGAAGGGAGGAGGTGTCTGTAATTTGATTGCAGGATTGAAGGAGGGGTTGTCTGGGATAACGGGCGGCTATGGAGAGGTTGAGCTATGTTGCTGCATGAGAGATAAGTCTTGTCGGGGTGGTCCTGGAGCTAGAGATGACTGGTGAGATGTTCAGGGGAGACAACAGTAGGATTTCAAGTGTTTGTGTAGGGTATTGTGGGGATTCAGCTAGAAGGGGTATGGTCAGAGAGCAGGTGGTAGTACTGTGCAGGGAATGTAGAAAGAGATCCAGCTTTAGATGGGGATTAATTATGGATTAGAATTAGATGGTTTTGCTGGAATATGGTGGGTAGGGTGGTTAAGGGGGTCATTGGATGATTAGTGGGCGAAATATTTAGTTATGGGATAGGAAGTGGGTAGTTATGGAAGTTATAAGAGGGATAAAGTAGTTATGGATATTATTTGAGGTTTAGTGGAGAGAGAGGGGGTAACTATAAGAATGGAATCGGGTGGCTGGTTGATACAATGTAGTTAGTCGGCTGGTTGAAAGGTGATACGAAGATGGTTAGCCAGTCAAGTGACGGGAGGGGGAGAGATATAAGCTTCGACACCTAGCTTCCACGACTTCAACACCATGGGATGATGGAGCGATCCTGGAAATTCTATCCAAAGTCTTTGATAGCCAAAAATGAGCCCACGCGCGCCTATTTACAGAAGCGACGGATGTAAGCGACTATTGTTGACGCTCCCAATCATCCGATCATAAAGTTCTTACTTGTACACAAAGGAAATACATAAAAATAATTAAAAATACATAAAAATATCCACAGTTGATTCAGAGGGCTCTAATCGTCCAAATGATGACCTTATCTCTATCTTCTGATAGTACAAACATGTACATGCCTTGGCGGGTATTGGTCAACTTTCATATTGTGATGCCCGCTATCTCTCTTGATTTCTTTCATCACGTCAACAATCTCCTCCAACCTCAAACGAAAAAGAGTCCTCTTACCTCAAGCGACAACAATTGTTCGCACATCTTTCAAATCTTCATTCTTCTCCTCCAAACGTAAGTGACAACCATTTTCTCATTGATTATTATTTTATACCTTGTATTACCGATTCATCCTTACTAGTTTTTGAATGATTAGATTCTTAGGCTCTATATTACTAGTCTTTGTTAACATAGTACTAATTTTTGTTAATATTAGATTGTATTTGTTTTAAATTTTATTAATTTGTTGGGCTATAATATATAGGTTGTGTAGAAAGGAATAGTAAAATGAAAGGTGCAATTTTATTCATCCACATAGGGGCAATATATAAGGCTTACATCCAGACACCCAACACCGATAGGCGGTGTGGGACTAAACTCAACAATATTAAACTATTACATAATAATAATAACACTCCCCCTCAAGCTGAAGGCGGACCCTACAACTTGATCAAAACATAAAATGGAAGGTAAAAGAAGGTTGACAACGTGGGACAAAACAACCGCCACCGAGGCCCAACCGCGTGTCACCGGGGATACTTCAACCGGGCAAGAGCCACACGACGTTGGTCCGCAAAACCGACCATGACCATGCTGGATACACTCGGAGCGAAAACTAGATCAACCACGAAAGACCAAACCAACCCTACCAAATCCAGAGAAAACGACGAGAAGGCGCAAACAACATACAAAATCGACCTGAGGGCCATGTGTGACTAAGGCAGGAGTCGGGAAAAAGGCATCCGAGTCGCCGTTATCACAAACACTCCCCCTCACGTGGAATACGTGCATGAAGGCGTAGACTATGCCTGAAGGCTGTGACGTACACTCCCCCTCATGTAGACCACATGCACGTGTGGGACCCTCATCGTGTACATGAACCCAGATCACGCGGAAGAAGGCAGAAATCATAGAGATGCAGTCAAACACACAAACAACTTCAAAAAAAAACTAGACTGGACAGAAAAAAAGGCTCATGCGGCAGCAGCAACGGCGGAGTCGTCGGGAGAAGCAACAACAGGGCAGCAGGGGCACGCAAAGAAGCCAAGAAGAAGCAGTAGCCGGCGAGAGAAGCAACCGTCGGGAGAAGCAGCTACGGAAGCCGAGCCGTCGGAAGAAGACGGCGAAACTGTCGGGAGAAGCAGAGACTGCAGCATCAACGACGAAGACGTCAGGAGAAGATAACAACGGAGGCAGAGGATGACGCATGCGGAAGCAACATCGATGAAGACGCCGGGAGAAGCTGGAAGCAGAGGCGTCGGCGTCGGCGATGCAGAGGGGAGCCGACGGGATCGTCGATGTCGCAGATGGAAGCCGAGGAGTCGTCGATGTTGCAGGCGGAAGCAGCACAGGGCCGCGGAGGCGGAAGCAGCACAGGGCGGCGGCGGCGGAAGAAGTCGGCGCAATTGTCGGGAGAAGCCGACGAAGCCGTCGGGAGAAGCCGACGAAGCCGTCGGGAGAAGCCGACGAAGCCGTCGGGAGAAGGTCCCGCTCCCGTCTCCGGAATCAGACGACGATTTCATCGACGAGGGCGAGGGGAAAGGCTATTCCCGTGAGCCCTATCAGGTCGTAGTCGCGGAAGGATGGGTCGGGGAAGGGGGAGAACAGTAGCGGATCGGAAAAAAAAATTTTAGCTCTCAGAACCACCTCTGATACCATGTAGAAAGAAATAGTAAAATGGAAGGTGCAATTTTATTCATCCACATAGGGGCAATATATAGGGCTTACATCAAGACACCCAACACCGATAGGCGGTGTGAGACTAAACTCAACAATATTAAACTATTACATAATAATAACTCTAACAGGTTGTGATGAGGATCACAGATCACGAACGCGTCTACTCTTATCAGAATTGACCTGGGCGTACGTACGCATGGGGTAGACTAAGAATTGTTGTATGGACGACCCGAGACTATGACTGCGTTCGGAGAGACAAATAAATATTTTATGTATTTTTATTGTATTTTTGCATTTTCTATTTTCATGTATATAGTACATTTTTGTATCAGACAATCTTGGTCATCTGTTGTGGGTTCTAATATAAATAGAAGCCAAAATGCCGATCTCTGGGTATTGCAGAATTTGGACATAAATTTCATGTTCTCACGATCTGTCCACGAAGCCTAAAACTTCATTTCCCCACTTGTCCGACTCATTTTTCATTCCACCTCCAAACAACCAACCTACACCTCTAAAACTTTTAATAGGTTCACTTTTCCCCATAATTTCTATTATTGCCCACGTAAACATTCCATGACTTCCTAATCCCCACTCACATTTATTGTTAATTGCCATTTTACCGCTCCCTTCCCTCCATGTTCACCTGACAACCTCATCTGGACCAAGCGAATAACTATCTTCCATGTTGTCGGCTCCATAGTTCACATTCTCGGGGTAAAATTCCATATATTCCCTGAATTTGCAAACGTCTTCCCCACCCCCCTTTCCAGCACCCTAGGCAACCCATCCCTGCCCTCCAAATTTCTAGCAATCTTACGCCACTCGTATATCTACCAACCCCCTGCTCGTCTCTAGATTTAGTCCCTGCATTCCAAAATCCTCTTCTCAGACAACCAATTACTACAAACTCTTACCAAAATCCTAAAATCAGTGACGAATCACAACCAGTTCACTGTCCAACCATAAAATCAATTTCCTTTTGCTTCTTTGGTCCCTTATTACTTATGTAAGTTCTTGTTTGAAATCAATATTACTTATTATTGCATATTTGGCAAAAAAACATATTATTTGAGATATCAATTCGAACAAGTCTGCCCATTAATTGCTCTACTTAAAATTTTTGTATCATTTAATTGAATCATTCTTAACTCTTAACTTTACTAACAATCACTCGTTTATTTAATATCTAATATAAATTGTAGTTGTTTGCTATGTTGCACAAGGACGAACACGAGATATGAGATACGATACAGATACGAGATTCGATATAGATACGAGATTCGTGATTTTAAAAAATGGATACGGGATATGTTTTCAAATTGAATTATTTGAATATAAATAAAATTAAAATTAAGATATTTTTTGAGTATTTTCGAGCATACTCGAGCGTCTGAAACGGTTTTTGAAAAATATTTATTTCAAATTAAAAGGAATATTTTCAAGAGTTTTGGTGACTGTGTTTTGTAGTTTGAGAGTTTCCCGACTTCAAAATATTTTGGTTACGATACGTAATGCCATTGCAAGTATCTGTGTTTTGTAGTTTGTTTCCAGTTTTTTTATTAATTTCAAAATTTATTGCTAATTAATCATTGGACAATTGCTTGTGCACAGTGGCGGACCCAAGATTTTCATCCGACCCGAGCACTAAGTAAAAATTATAAATTTTTGATAATTTTTTTAATTCAAAATTTGACACTAATTATAAGTAAAATATGTTATAGTAAAAACAATAATTTGAGACTAAATTCCTCATTGTTGGAGTCTCTAATCTCAAATAATTAGGGTCTGTTTGTTTGGCAGGAAATGAGATGCAGGAATTGGAATTGGTCCAATTCCGATTCCCGTAGGAGTTGAAATTGAAGTCAATTTCAATTTTACTGTTCTGCTGAATGCAGGAATTCTGTCACAAGAAATGAAGTTAATAATTCTAATGCTTGGTTGCATGTTGTTTATCAATTGATGGAATTGAAATATAAAATCTAAAAAAGTAACACAAACACAAACACAAACAAATATAGTTAATTAGATCACACATACACAAATAATTAGACCTCAAAATCTCCCAATTTATTTTTTTCCTACAGGCAACCAAACGGCTTAGATAATTTATTCCCCTGATTCTAATGTTGAAGAAATTTGCATATTTTGAGCTCTGAATGCAAACTTTAGGCATTGTATACAATAATAAGGAATTGAATGGAAGGTAGCGGAAGAATTTTTTTAGAATGACTAGCAGATTCCATCCATTTCTCACAATACAAAAAACAACAACAGATTATGATCCTCAGGAAGAACATTGTCCAGAGAAATGTAAATAAATTACTTGCCGCCACCGTGAGGAGAAAGAGAGAGATCGAGAGGGAGAGTCGCTGAGCCTACCAAGCTGAAAAGTCTGAGAAGTCGTGAGGTCTAGAGGAGACTGTAACTCGACATCCAAACGTAGTCGCTCGTGGAGACCTGCGGTAAAGAAGGGCACCTGATTTGCTGCTGGAACGGGGGGGGGGGGGGATCGGGCATGGAGCTCCTTGAACTGCTCGAGATAGGCTTCGATTGACCCGATCACCGATGAGGTTACCACGAAGGGGAGGCCCGAAGCGTAGGTTGCAGTGAGTCTTAAACTCTTCCCACAGGAGGTGATGCTTCTACTGCTGTAACTGAGAGAACCATAACTGCTCGGAACCCATGAGATGAAAGGAAGCAATGCCAATCCAATCCTCCCACAACGTATACTGGTTGGAAAAGAACTGCTCGCAACGAGGGAACCAAGTCAAGGGGTTCTCGCGACCGTCAAAAATTGGAAAGTTTATCTTTACAAAATGAGGGATTCCGCCGCCATCAAAACGAGAAGTAGGAAAATTGTGTCCTGCCTGGGAGTAAAATCGAAGCGGCGCGCGGTGGAGGTGGGGGGTCGTCCTGCCGAAGGGCCTCGATTAGGGCTCTATTGTTGCCAACCATCATATTCAGAAATGACTCCAATATCCGAGCCAAGGTGAGGCCGCCAAGGTTTACGTCGTCCATCGGTACCACTCCAGCAGAGGGAGAGGTGCGTGGGGGGTGGGGGTGGGCAAGAGGCTCTTTCTATCCCCAAGGAGGGGAACACCGACATGGAAGGCCCAAAAAGACCGACTGTGGCACGTGCGGAGTAGGTCTATCAGTTGCAGGTGGAAATCGTAGCAAAAACGTAGGTGACGAACTTGAGTAGTCGGGGCTCGCAGATGGAGATCGTCGTGAGCCCGCAGGTTCAACTGAGGCCTGAGGCGTCGACGGCGAGGGCCTGCACATTGGTGGAGCGGTGGAGGTCAAAGGCTCTGATACCAAGTTGGTACGGGCTGTCGTTTGGGATCACGTACTTGGTCGGTCGAGGGAGAAGTCCCGCAAGAGTTTGGCGTGACCCTTCTTGGATCCTCTTGAACCTATCTCGCCGGAGAGGTGAAACATCGATGGAAACTCGCGGGAGAGAGGGGCAAGCGATGGAGTTAGCGGTTGGGTAGGTTGACGGTTTGGGAGGCAACAAGAGAAGGAGAGAAAGGTAAAGAAAATGAGAGAGAGAGAATTGAGGATAATACTTTTCATAAAAACACACATAATCCATCCCAACCCTATAACCGGTAGGGATAAACCAAATCCAAGCGTTCGAATACAACTTAATACAACTTAAGGAGCGGAAACATAAAATAAAACATAACACGGCTATGCGTTTGACTCCTTGCGCGACGTCGTGCAGCGCTTGTGATTTATCCTCCATCTTGCGTCCGTAACAGAGGCCTCTAATGGTAATATGTAAAAATAAATAGTTTGAATGTGAAGACTATTTTGCTATGTAATCGTTGATCAAGTGAGAGACCTGCAAATTTTCTAAAAAGGTAATTTTCTTGTTCAAGGGTGAAATTTGTGTTTCTTTTCTCTATTTTGTTTATTTCGTACTTATATCTCCTTCCTTATTTCGTACTTATATCTCCTTCCTTATTTTTATGTCGTCCATTTCTCACAATTATTTTCTATTGGGAGACAAAAATCTTGTCACTCAAATTGCATTAATTTATTTTCTATTATTGATCATTAGTAGAAAGTGTTTGTATTGTTATTTGCTTGCTTCTTAGAGAAAATTGCATGTTAAGGCATCTCACCAAGCCATCAAATTTAAATCCCCATTTAGGACCCTTAACCGTAGAATATCCTCCATCACAGTTATAGGATTAATAGTTAAGGATGCTCCGTTTTGATCTTGAACATGAATCAATCAAGAAAGTCCTCATGATACAATTTTTCTATGCTCTCAACCTGGACGAGCTGGTTGGTGGGGACTTTTGAGGTTTAAATAAACAAATTAATAAAAGGGTATATTTGTAGTTATGTAGTTCAAATGGAGTATAAATAAGCATGGGTCCTGTTGGTGGGGGTATGTTTTGTTTTGATGAATAGTGTTTGGTCGTGACCTAATGCCTAATGTTGCGGAGAGAGTTGTGCTCAACTCCCCAGCCAAATCATTCATCCGTTCAGAAATCTTGCATCTCTTAGGATTGAATCTTACCATCTTTACTATAAATTGGATTGGAGCTTCTATTGGATTTTGTGTGGTGCTTGAGAATTGAATTTTCTATTAATTCTGTTATTCATGCGATCATAGAGGCTAGGATTGCTTCATTAATGCTTGAGAATTGAATTTTCTGTTAATTCTGTTATTCCTGCGATCAAAGAGCCTAGGATCGCATCACCTCACCGATATATAGTTTTGAAGTTGTATTCTTCATCTCTCCATAGTTCCTGTATCGGTACACACTACCTTTAGCATATCTTGACTTTGAGATTAAAGTTTCTTTTGTTTTTTTTTTCTTGCAAAAGAATATTTTGTTGGCATAGTCCAAGAAAAGCTTACATTTCTACAAATCTTTTTCTATTTTATTTTTCTTTTTTAATCATGCATTTTCTATTGTAAGCCTTGTTCATTAATACTCCTGTTTGCAGGTTCCTGTTGGAAAAGGGTAGATTCCGAGAACTTGGAATTCCATAACTGTATCTTACTCTGAACGCACTGACATCTAGTTTGATTTGTATTACATTGATGTTTCATTGTGTAGCCAAGGTCTAGTTTCTTGTTTTTATGAGGCATGCAATAATGGATGATCTTTCTCCTTTTCACATTCAAATAGCTGTTTGATCAATCTTAAACTTTTGGGCTTGCTAAATGTGAAACCAACCCTTGTTGATAAAGAAGAATAATCCTGCTCCAACTTGATGATGGACCCTTAATTATGAATTTATTTTTGATCCTCATAATGTATTTTTTCTAAATTTGCATTCTCCCTTAGATTCCATATGGAGGCTGTTTGGGTGATGCCAGTTATGCTCTGATATCTGTCAGCATATGGAAGTGCCATCCATAATTGAAATAGGATGAGCATGAAGTGAAAACCAAGGAGATCAACCACCAAAGAAAACACAAAATGTTTGTGGTTCAACGACCAAAGAGACTTACTGACGCAGGATGGTCCTAATGGGGGGGGGGGGGATAATGGGTGAACGTTGCATGCAACTATATGAGATCCGACGATTTGTAACTTGCAATAATAATTTTATAAAATTGATGCTAGATAAATCACAATGATGAAAGCTTTTATGAAGGAAATCGAGAAAAAATTTATGGGTGCACGAGGGCGTGTAATTAAATTGCACAAGTAAATAAGAACATCCAATGTTTCAAAAACTTGGCAACAACGGTTACAAACGGATATACCTCAGGTAGAGAATTAGAGCACGATTCAGTATGAAATAAACGACTCCCAACTTAGAAAACTTACATAACTATGTGGTAGAGGGATTGGAGGGTATTCCCAGGGCTGAAATCAAAGTAGGCATTGAATTATGGGGTCCTGGTGAACCTTTGAACAGCTGAACAATGGGCGGTGGGACTATTTCTGGAGTTCAAGGCTGTAGGAGGGCTGCCGGCTGTATGGAGATCAGACAAAGGTGCTGGATAGTGACAGACTACAGGGATGAGAGGGGTCTTGAGGTGCCGATGTGTTGTAGGGGTGTTCCTGGAATTTCTAAGGCTGTTGGGGTTGCTGCCGGCTGTTGGAGAACACAGTAGAGGCTGGACAGCAGCTGCCAGCAAAAAGGAGAAGGAAAATCCAAACCGGGGAATCAAGCCAGAGACAGCCACACATGACACTGACCCACACACGACGCAGGACCCACACACGACATGGACTCGCTGGAAACCGGTCAACCAACATCACCTGCACACACACCATGCGAAAGAGATCAAAAAATGTTGAGCAAATCATCAAACAAGTGATATGGGATAATCCTTCGGGGATAATCCGCAAAAAAAAATGGTCCCTCGCGACACAGTCCCGCACGAACGGTCCCACACGACACAACCTGATGAGACTAGAATACCAACATCAGTCGCATCCCCAACACACGACCAAAATAGAAAGACATATGAGGGGACACATATGACAAAAGCCTAGAGGCTGTGTGGAACGAAAGCTAAAAAATCGGGAATGATCATCTGAGACACATTCATCCCAACACTCTCCCTCACGTGAAACACACGCGCATATAGGCATAACAACAACCATACCAAACATTGACAATATTCAAGCAAAAACATTGAAAGACACAAAAAAACACATAACAAACCAAATCAGCACGAGGCAACATCATCGGCGAGAGATCAACACCCCAGAAGGGGAATCAGCGGTTGGAAGTATCAGGAATCCATAGATAAGTGAGGGCAGCCGTTGGATCTGCTGGGATCGCAAGCATACGACAGTAGAGGCTTGGAGAGAGGACCTCAGCAGAAGAGTGGCTCGGCAGAGAGGAGCTCGACGGGATCGTCGTCGACCATCTGCGACAGAAACGCAGACAGGAGCAGCAAGATCATCGTCGACAAAAATTAGAGTCAGCGGAGCCCTCCGTCGATGGGATTGTCGAGGGCAGGAGACAGAGAGGAAGATCATTTCTTCATCCAAGAACAGCGGTAGGCCCGACGAGATTAAAGAGTAGCAACGACGAGATCAGAGGGGAACAAAGAGGCCATCGATGAAATCAGCAGATGCAGCCGTTAACAGAAGAGATGCAGTCGTCGGCAGGAGAGATGCAGTCGGGATAGTGAAGGGCAGGAGCAAAAACAGGAGAAAAACCTTCCTTACCGAGGCGGATACAAGAGGACTGGCCCGGAGCTGTCGAAGGCAAAAGCAGCTGTCGGAGCACGCGGCAGGATCAACGAAGAAGACCGGATCCAACGCAGAGCACAAATGACGAGGGGGGGTCCAAGAAACGCTCCCGTCGATGGAATCCGACGTTGATTCCGTCGACGAGAGCCCAGTCGCGGTTTGACGTTATCTCGATGCGACTTTACGGGAACGAAAAAAGGTGGCGGAGATCAGTTCGCTGTGAAATCTGACGGACGCTAATAAAAGTAACGAGAATGAAAATTTTAGGGTTTTGGCTCGAGAGGATCTGATACCATGTTGAAAGAAAAAATAAGAGGAAATGATTTGATGGGTCAGCCAACTGTAGTCCTGGCAATTGAGGGTGGAGGAGTGAGGTTCGGTTGGGTGAAGAGTGGCTCCGCATGAGAGGGGAAATGTGTCGGATGGGATTGAGAATTGGTGGGGTTCGGTTGGAGGTGGTTCCACGAGAATGGGTGGAGTGGAGTGAAGCTCGGTTTGTAGGAGAAGTGGGGTGAGTAGTGGGGAGTTATGGAGGTAGTAGGCTAGTGAGGGGAAGTGGTTATGGGGTTGTGGGGTGGCGGTTATGGCTGGTCGGAGATGCTCGATGGAGAGTCGATTGGTGGTGGTGGCCGGAGGTGTTTTCTGGTGATTGCTAAAAAAATGAAATATGAAGGGGACTTGGAGTGTGATGGTTGAGATTCGTCAGAGGTGGTTGGGGAAGGTTTTCCGGTGATCTCTGGAGTCTGGAAATGGGGAGAATTCAGAGGAGAGAGGGTGCTCTGTTTTTGGTGGAGTTGGGGAGGGGATTTTGGTGTTGATTGGTCGGTTGTTATGGGGCTGGTTTGGGCTGCTGGAAGGGGGTGGTGGTGCCCCTGGTGGGCGGGGAAGGGGCTTTTAGTTGTGGGAGGGAGGATGGATATGGGGTCCGGTTGGGGGGAGATGGGCAAGCTCGGTTTGGAGGGGGAGGTGAGGGGTATGGCCGACGACCAAGGGAAGAGGGGAGGTCCAGGTGCGACACCTGGAGGAGTTTCAATTTTAGCACCGTTTGATCAAAAGTTGGGCTTCTGGTTTCAACTTTCAATTGAATCCTATCCCCATTTATAGATTAGGGGTCATCATTGACGGTCATGATTCTCCAATCATGATAACTCTTAAAATACATGAAATAATTCACAAAATAACTAAAAAACTCAGATCGTCGATCCCCGTAAAATGGATGGTTCTGATCATCATGTAGGCTGATGTATGTCGCGATCCCCATCAGTTGCACTCGTAAAATAGGAGAGATGATTTGATCCATTAATAGGAGTCATAAAGCTGTGTAAATAAAAAAACTTTCACCAGCGTTTCCCTTGACCCAAATATGCTCATCTCTCATAGACTTCGTGATGAGCGAAGAACCAAAGTCCTATCTTTAGTTATCTTTTGAATTTTAATATTTAGTTTTTAGTTTTATCTTATTAGACATGTTGTCCCGGTCTATACAAGGAGGAGGCTTAGGTGTGAGTAAATCATCTTGGTATTCCACTTTGTATCAATCAGTCTGATTTACTACTCTCCGCTTGTCGTCTATGTCGTCCACTGGGATCCAGCTCTTCCCACTCCCTTTGTCGCCATGGATCAACTTTGCTGCCAACTCACCTCTCTCTAAGCCATTGCCTTGCACGAGGATATCCGCAAAATATGTTGGCATATTTTTACCACAGTTGTGACAATGACCCTTCATCCCTTCCTCTTTCTTTAGGTAGTACCCCTTCTTTCCACTCTCCAAACCCATTGCCTTCTTCCTGCACATCGACCTTCATAACTGATGTGTTATGTTCCAACAGCCTGTAAGTCATCAACTCCTACCTCCTTTTGTTTTCCCCACACCTTGCCGAACTTCCCATCTGGTTCGACTTCTGAAGTTTCTCATCCCTCTGTAAACATGTTACCTCCTTCGTCATTAGATTAAACCCCGTTGTTGCCTCCAACTATCACTGCCCCCATTGTTGGCACTCCCTGAGCTGCCCTAGAAGGCTTCCCCCCGTCGTTTTCATTTCCATCTCTAGAACACCACCCTAAAACCCAGCCCAACAACAAACAACCTCATCATTTTTTCCCATGCCCTCCCTTTGTACAAGCTATGTTCTAATCCAAACCCCTCTTTGCTCCGCCCTGCGAAACTTGTCACAAACTCACAACCCTTCTTCTACATAGAAGCCCAACATGGACTCTTAACTTCTCATCCGCCTTTTCCACCCCCAAATCCACCATGTACTCCCTTTTCCAGACCTAAACACAGTTATACTGTCATTTTCAACAGTTCCCTCCTCGAGTCCTCCTTTTTACTTGCCTTGACACATCCTCCATGACAAATCCAGACTCATTTTTTCTGATCTTCCCAATACTGATGCTTGCATTCCTAACCCAGCTAAATTGATCATGATCCCCATTATTCCCTTCCCACACTCAACAACTCATCAAGCGGCCACCCACACGTCCCACTGGCGACCCTATATGTTCACGGAGATGTCTCACCTAATCTGACAAAAATGCTAATTAAATATTAATATTCAATGCTAACAAAAGATATGACTATGGTTCTTCTCTTGTTGAGCATCTGCAGTGGATGTATCATACAAAGGGAAATCCTCAAAACCCCTAACTTTGTCCTTATTTGGGTGAGTGGTGAAAGAGCAGCAATGGTTGTGAACGCAGTTATGTAAAACACAGTAGCATTTGAGTAGGTGGGGTCATGACTTCTATTTTTTGTAATACCTATGCATCATATAGGTATGGTCAAGCTTTAGTGGTCCCGAGCGCCCAAACCCTAGGAAGTAAAATGAGCCAAAAAAGAGTCACGAAAGTTCTAATTGCAAACAAACCTCCACATGTCTGATCTAATGCAGACTTGATATTGGTGATGATCATTGAGTAGCTAGATTAATATCTCCTCCCGTATGAGCTCTTTGCCAAACAACTCATTGTTGATCTCTCTAATGATTATGAACCCTATTGTTGTTGATCTTGAACATCTTCACCTTGATGCATAATGAAGATCTAAATCAGATATATGTATAGGATTGTTCTCCATTGGTTAGATCCATGGTGTCACCCTCTGAGACAATGATGCTTAGCAATGTATAAAGGAGGAATCTCAAAAATCCATGAGACACAACTATGACTCTGGCTATACATGATGGGTCACAAGATTCTAACTTAGTGAACCTAGCCCAAATCAAACTAGGGATCCAACAATCTCCCCCTATTTGGGTGAGGTCACTAATTACAGACTCAAATTAAAACTGAAAATCACAAAGCAAGAAAGCATATATCTGGCAGAGATCAATAACACATGCAGCAGATATATATATATATACATAAGCTTTGTTCAGAAACAGAAAGCAGTTATAAAAACATAACAGAAATAAAACAGTTCATAATCACTTCTTTTGTTTCTCCTCCTCCTGGCAGAACTTATTCAATCCTCACGGGCGGTTGTTGCTGAGCTTGCCCCCTGGCCCCTCTTATCTCCAAAAACTTCGGGCAGGTGGTCGTTGCATGACCCTCTTTTTGGTGGAAGTCACAGAAGGGCAACGCCACCCTACCTTCTCTTCTCCTTCCTCCTCTTCCTCTCACGATCTCCATAGCTTCCTGCTGCTCTGGGAGCGGGGCCCTCTGTCCCTGCTTCCAGTCCGACTGATTGAACCTCCTTTGTTCGCGGTTGTTGTCCCTTCCTTGGAAACCACCACCCTGTCCCTGCGAGTGACCTTCTTGGGGCCTCCAACCCAACCTGTTGTTCGGCTCACGTTGCCCCCAACCTTGGTGCTGCCCCTGTCCTCGGGGTTTCTCCCTTCTTCTCTCCTCTCTCTGCTCCCTCTGCCTCCCTGCTCCTGACTCCTTCGCGTCATCCTCCGCCAACTTGGCAAGCTTCTTGGCAAATGCCGGATTGGCCGCCTCGATCTCGATCTCCTTCGCCGCCCTCTCCATCAGCTCCTCGAAGGAGAGAGGGGGAACTCTCTTCAGCTTCATGCTGAAGAAGCTTGACCTCAACCCAAGGGTGAAGGCAAGCATCACGGTGTAGCCCGACATCTCCCGAACCTGCAGAATCTCCTCCTGGAATCTATCAACATAGCGTCCCAGCGTCTCTTCCGGCCTCTGTTTGATGGCGAACATGCACTCCGCCGACTTCTTCCTCTTTTTTGACATCGAGAACCTCAACAAGAACCCTCAACGCAAAACCTCGAAGCTGTAGATAGAGCTTGTAGGGAGTTGATGGAACTAGTCCCTCGTCTTCTCCTTCAGAGTGATGGCAAAGAGCCGACACTTGAAGACATCAGACATCTGCCTTATGGAAACGACAGCCTCGAACCACTGCACGTGTTGCACAGGGTCGTCCCTGCCCGTGTAGTAAGACATGTCCGGCTCCCGGAACCCATCTGGGACCGGAGCTGAGATGATAAGCTCGTTAAAGGGGCTCCCGCCCCCAGCCTGCCGAGAGGGCACGTCCCGTGACCTTGGCTCGCTAGCCCTGTCCGTACTTGCCTGTCCTAGAAATAACTCCCGCCCGACGAGATCCCTCTCAGCAACCTCCGCCGGAATCTCCAGCCATGAGATTTGACTTGAGATTTTCCTGTATCAGCTACGGTCCACGCTCACTGCACCAGAAATGTTGAAGCCAAAAACTGGCCTCAACGAGAGTTCGGACCTAGGGGTGTAGCTAACACCTACTTCTCCCAACCCTTGACCCCTGACTGGTGACTAAGAATCTGAAACTGACCCTAAGCCTCAGCTGGGACTGGGAGGTCCCTCCTCTAACCCAGAAGTTCTCTGAGCATTTTCCCTCCAAAGGCAATTGTTGGGCTAGGAGTATCTCAAAAAGATCTAGAAGGAAAATGAGAAAGTGTCGAAACTTGCCTTCTGAGGTATCCTGTGGGTCTATTTATAGATTTTCAATATCTGGTCTGCAAAAAGCGTAATTCCGCTGCTCTAAAATTACTAAAATCCCATGGGCTGGTCTGTCAATAGCCAAACTCCATTGTTCTGAGGAGCAAAATGCAGACCTAGGGTCATCCAGGTAATTTCACCTGTGGGCCCCACTTGGCAGATGCCTTTTCGCTGATCTTTGTGGGTCCCCGCTTGCCTCTTGCGGGAGCCTTTCCGCCTATCCTAGGCGGGAGCCAACATATTGAAGGGACGTTGAGTGGCGAAGCACCGCTCAACGCTGAGGGCTGATGGGCTCCCGCCGACCCGAGGCGCAAGCCCTTTCGCCTGCCCTGGGGGGGGGGAACCTAAAGACTGAAGGGGCGTTGAGTGGAGAAGCATCACTCAACGCCAAGGGCTGGAGGGCTCCCACCGACCCGAGGCGTAAGCACTTTCGCCTGCACTGGGCGGGAACCTTCTCGCCTACTTAGTTATCTGATTCGGCTTCAACCCAAAGCTAGCCTAAGACTAGTCTAATCCGGGTCCTTGGGGCTTCTTGGGCCCACCCAACGAATATGGGGTTGTACATTGATAACTTTAGCATGTATTGTTGATGCCTTCAAATTTCAGGTGAATGTTTTCTTCATGGGCCTCAACATGGAATTCAACACTATTTGTACTCACGATGCTGAATGATGAGGACCGTCATGGTGAGAGGAAAATGCATGCTCATCAGTCTTTTTAACATTCACATCCACGTGTTGCTCCACGTAGTAGGGGCATAAATGGTCATGGTCGGTGCAGTAATCGCGGAGGCGACTATTAATTTGGTTCTCATTCACAGTATGCTGACCATGTGACGGGTTATATGAGGATACTATTTCATCAGGGGTCTTTCTGAGGAACTGGAGACTTTTTGAGTTATGTTGCGCTCTCACACAGACACTTCGGCTACTTATTCCTCTATTGTCTTTGTTACGTCAGTATCTCGAGTGCATACACCGCGTCTACCTCTCAATTTGAATGCACCGTAGACTCTGATGACACTGACCATATGAGCAAACCTTCCTCAGGTTCTATCTCTTACACTCTTCTCTTTGGTTACATTAAAGTTATTTTTTTTCTAATGGTTCTCTTTCTCTTATTACTGGAAAGCATGTCATGCATGAAATAATGAGTGACTAATGCCCACCATTTCGAGCCAAAGATGCGATTGTATCTTCTTTCTAAATCAAAATCGGGAAGGGATTGTGGAGCAATACAAAGCACAATTAGTGACTAAAATATACACCCATGACATTTACTATCAGAAAACTTTTGCACATGTTGCCACAATGGACTCCATTTGAATGTTACTATCATGTGTGGCTTGTCTCGGTGTTAGATCTACAACAATTAGACGTTAAAATCACTTCTCTTCATAGGGAGTTAGAAGAGGAGGTCTACATGAAGCCTCCACCTAATTTTCCTAAGAAGGGTCAACTGGGAAAATTTGTGTTATGGGCCCACAAAGGGGGTGATTGTGCGGGGTCGTGGATGGTGTGTATCTTGCTTTTGCATTGTATATTTATTTCACGCATTGTATCGTCTTTTCGTGAACTCCAATTTACTCACATATCATGTAGCCCGGGTGAGGGGCATAATTAAAATATTATGAAACATTTTCCTCTCACTATAAATGTGAGTAAGCGGCCTCGGAAAGCAAGCATGAACTAAAACCTAATCTTTGCTCCTAGTATCCTCTTCTCACTCTCATCATCTCAAGTTAGGGTTTAGAGTTAATTAGGGCTCTCTCTTCCTCTCTCAGTCGAGTTCGGTTTCATTTGAATCCTTCACCATTGTGAAAGCTAGGTCGAGGAAGGGTCAAGATGATCATCTCCAACACTTCTCCCTATCACGACTGTGCACCCACTCACAATTGGAAGCACATAACAATTTGTCATCTCAAGAAATCCTTAAATGGTCTAAAATAATCTCTTAGAGTTTGGTTTGGACTTGTTGGAAGAAAAGAAATAATTGGTGCAATATATTCATCCACAAAGTGGTAGTTTATAGGAGTACAATGAACTATTAAACTTAAAACTACGGTGTGAGACCAAATCCCAAACATGCATACAACCTCTTACTAATAACTTCAATACTCTCACTCAAGCTGAAAGAGAAACCTTTGGTTTGAGAACATCATAAAAAGAAAGATAATGGTGGTAGGCTAAGGCTCCGTTTGGGGGGATTTATTTTCACCGGTCAAGCGGTTACGACCGCATGCACCAGACCTTAATTTGTGCATGTGGTTGTAACCGCTTGACCGGTGAAAATAAGTCCCCCCAAACGGAGCCTAAGTGGGATCCTTACATGGATTAAAATAATCTCTCAAAGCTTGGTTTGGACATGTTGGAAATGGAAGAAAATAAATAATTTGTGCAATATATTCACCCACAAAGGGATAATTTATAAGAGTACAACGAACTATTAAACTTAAAACTACGATGTGGTGGGACTAAATCCCAAGCACACATACAACCTCTTATTTATAACTTCTAACACTTTCCCTCAAGCTGGAAGAGAAACCTTCAGTTTGAAAGCATCATAAAAAGAAAGGTAATGGTGGTAGGCAAAGTCGGGCAAATCAATAGGAGAGCCACCGAGGAGAATCCATCGGGGATATTCCGTACAATGGGCGGTCCCACATAGCACGGTCCACCAACCATGAAATTGCTGGAAAAGAATCATCAAGCGGGTGATTGAGGATACTTCCACACAATACAACCCTTTGAATACGAATCAACTGATGGGTGATCGGGGATACTCCCACATGATACAACCCATTGGATTTGGTCAACCAATGAAGACCATACCAGTGATACCACCTACCGAACAACGAAGAAAAATTGGGGATACACAAAAACACACAAATAAGTCTGGAGGTCGTGTATGAATAAGGCGAGAGTCGGGAAAATATCATTTGAATCGTCTTCGTCACAAACACTCCCCCTCACGTGGAATACGCGCATGAAGGCAACAACAATAGAGGAGAAAGCAGTCAGATAGGAAGGTCATCGATGTTCTGCGATAGGAACGTAGATAAGAACAACGGGACGAGAGCCGCAAACGGGATCGTCGAAGCTGTCAATAAGAACGACGAGATCTGCTTCAGGAAGCATCATTAAGATCTGGAAGCAACAAGAGAAGATGGAGCCAGCAGAAGAAGGAAGCAGCTACTCGATCTCTCGAAGTAGGGAGATGGCAGAGACGAGAGTCGCGATTCACATGATCGTTGATGATAGTGAAGATGGGAGTCCCCTCCGACACAAACGTTATAGGGACCAATGTCCTCTCCCGTCGACGGAATCAAAAATTGATTTCGTCGACTAGAGCGGAAGCTAAATTGCTCGATGCGAGCGGGGGCTGGACCTGTCAACGAGAATGAGAGGAAGATGCAGAATCTAGAAAGGAAGCCACTGAGAAATTTATGTTACCAATAAATTAGGGCGACAAAAAAAATCAAGGAGGAGTTAATTCCTGCTCTGATGCCATGCTGGAAATGGAAGAAAATAAACAATTTGTGTAATATATTAATCCACAAAGGAGTAATTTATAGAAGTACAACAAACTATTAAACTTAAGACTACAGTTTGAGACTATATTCCAAACACACATAAAGCCTCTCACTAATAATTTCAACGGGACATTTTCACATATCCATGACGTTGTTAGGTTATAAACAGAGACACTCCAATCACACTCTCTTTGTTGAAAAGGAAAAATGAAGTGTCTGTATTTTTCTTTATATCTCCAAGGAAATACGTTTGAGAACTCCTTGAAGAAACATGCATGCTTATATGTGCTCAAATAGATACTCCTATTGAAGTTAATCATAAAATTGGTAACTGTAGAGAAGTACACAAGCAAAGGGGAATAGAACGATCTACCTTGTATATACTTCTGTATATTCATACAATGTATGAGTACATATTTATAGGAGGAAAAGAGGAGAAGAGTCTCTTATACATAATGTGGGACAAATACAACAAGAGGGAAAGAAAATAAATAGGTCATTTAGATGGGCATTTACAATATCTTTTCTAACACTCCCTCACAAGCTGGAGCGTACAAGTCGTAGGCACCAAGCTTGGAGAATAACTTATAGAATAGAGTACTAGGCAGGGCCTTTGTGAGAATATCAACAACTTGGTCAGTATCCAGAACATGCCTCAACTCTAGTTTCTTCATTTGAACTTTCTCTCAGACAAAATGACAATCAGCTTCAATTTGTTTTGTTCTTTCGTGGAAGATCGGATTCTTAGCTGTGTATAACAGTTTGACTGTCACAGAGTAAGGTTGATGGTGAGGAATGTTTTACTCCCATATCACCTAGGACTAGGAGACTCTCGAGCCAAGTAAGCTCGGATACAACAGACGCCATTGAGCGACACTCAGCTTCAGCTGAAGATCGAGCAACCACATCTTGTTTCTTACTGCGCCAAGTAATAAGATGACCTCCCAAGTAAATACAAAATCCACTGGTAGAGTGTCGATCATCCAGGGATCCAGCATAATCTGCATCTGAATACGCAACAAGAGTTGGAGTAGAAGTACAAGAGGTTTTGTATACCATCCCTTGACCAGTGGCTGTTTTTAAATATCTCATGATGCGTTCGACAATCTGTAAATGAGATATCCGAGGAGAGTGCATAAATCTACTAGTAACCCCAACCGCAAAGGATATGTCAGGTATTGTAACCGTTAGGTAAATTAGTTTTCCAACAAGGCGTCGATAGTATTCCGGATTTGAGGGGAGAGAATCTGTATCCGAGCTTCAAACACAAAACTTATGATTGACATCCATGGAAGTTTTGATCGGCTTGCATCCGGAGTATCCGTCATCCTGTAGGAGGTCGATGCAATACTTCCATTGAGATAGGACAAGACCATCCGGTCGTCTCGCGATCTCAAGGCCGAGAAAGTATCTGAGGTTCCCAAGATCTTTTGTTTGAAACACGGAACTCGGGTGCTTTTTGATCATTTGTATTCCCTTTGCGTCATCACCTGTGATTAGGATGTCGTCAACATATACTAAGAGAAGCACAGTGTTTGTTGTGTGATGTCGAGCAAACGGCGAGAAGTCTGCCAAGCTCCGAGTAAAGCCAATCTCTTGTACAACTCTACTAAATTTATTGAATCATGCCCGAGGGGATTGTTTGAGACTATAAATCGATTTTTTGAGGTGACGAATCCGGGACTCCCCCGTGGTCTCAAACCCCGGAGGTTGCTGCATGTAGACAGTTTCTTGCAGATCACCATTCAGAAAGGCATTCTTGATATCCAGTTGATGTAAGGGTTATTGACGATGCACAACCACTGAAAGGAGGACACGAACCGTGTTGAGCTTGACCACGGGAGAGAATGTTTCTTCATAGTCTAGACACTATTGTTGAGTAAGCCCACGAGGCACCAAACGGGATTTAAGACGGTCAATTGTCCCATTAGGAGCATGCTTGATGACAAACACCCATTTGCGCCTCACCGTGGCCTGGCCTGGAGGAAAAAGAACCAGATCTCACGTCTGATTAGCCCAGAGGGCTGTCATTTCGTCGTCTATAGCTGTCCGCCAACCTGCATGTTGAAGAGCCTCGTGCACAGAGTTAGAGACAAACAGAGGACAATGAAGTAGCAAATGTGTGAAGCGTCGAGGAGAGGCGATGTAGAACCACATAATTCGTCATGGGATGAGCGGTGGAGGCCGGTGTCGGATCATCAGGCCGTTGAGTGTCATAGGTTGAAGCCGATTGCACCGGGGCGACAGAGCGAGTAGGGCGACGAGTATAGATACGAATAAGAGGGGATTTTTGAAGATCGGGAGCTGGGTCGGGCAGACATGAAGGTGCAGGAGAGGTAACAGGAATAACAGGTCTCGGTAAAGGTTGTGGTGGCAGAGGTGATGTTGGAGCGTTGACGTATGGTTGTTCTTCCCGAAAAGTAACATTAGCAGAAACGGTCACCTTGCGGGTAGTAGAAGAATAACATACATAGCCTTTCTGGGTACGGGAGTATCTGACAAACAGGGTAACATTTTGTAGGACAGAATAAGGGAGACGGTTAATGAGATAACATGCTGTCGAAAAGGAAAAATTCCAATAGACCTTGGGGACGTGCATTTGAATCATAACTCATAAGGGAGCGAGCAATATCAAGGAGGTGTCTGTTTTTACGTTTGACGACACCATTTTGTTGCGGTGTGTAGGCACAGGAAATCTGGTGAATAATACCAAATTCAGAGCAGATATTTACAAACTCATTGCTAGTGTATTCTCGAGCATTATCAGTACGGAGAGTTTTAATGTTGGTGGAAAATTGTGTTCGAGTTTCAAGAACAAAAGCCCGGAACACACGGGGAAGTTCAGAGCGATTACGTAGTAAGTATAACCATGTCGTCCGAGAATAGTCATCAATAAAGGTGACAAAATACCGATAGCCAAATATACTAGATATTTTATACGGGCCTCAAACATCAGAATGCACTAAAATAAAAGGAGCTGAGCTCCGAGTGCAATGAAGAGGAAAAGATAAACGATGTTGTTTTCCCAAAATACATGAATTACATGTAAAAGAAGGAAGACAAATATCAGGTAGAGCCTTTTTGAGGACTGGTAGAGGAGCATGCACAAGAGGTCGATGTCAATCAATGGAGGAGACTGATGAGAGGATGGTAGGAGAATCATCAAGAATATAGAGCCCGTTGTGCAGTCGTCTTTTACCAATGATACTCCGCGTCCGTCGATCCTGCACCATAAAAGAAGTAGAGGTAAATGTGACAAAACAATTTAAATCGGCAGTGAGACGGCTAACAGATAGTAAATTAAATGGGGAGCCCGGGACATGAAGAGCCGAGCAGAGAGATATAAAGGAATTCAGAGGGATATCGACAGAGCCGGAGACAGGGACAGTAGCGCCAATGGCCACAGCGATACACTTGGGATATGAGGAACCCGGGTAGTGAGGTGGTTTCAGCGAGGTGATATGGTGAGTAGCACCAAAATCCACTATCCAGCACGGACCAGTGGAGAGACAATCGATACCTTCATTGGAGACGAAGGCAACAGAGGCAGGTGGGTGACTGAGTAGCCCTTGAAGATGCTGGAGCTCTCTGCGGACGTCGTCAAGGTCAGTACGAGTGGAGGAGGGACTGTAATCAACAACATAAGCAGTCGGACGAGGAGTACGACCATGTTTGCGAAAGCAGGTTGCCTCAAGGTACCCATCTTTACCGCAGAAAGAAAACTGACGCGGTCGGCCACCGCGACCCCTTCCCCGAGAGCCAGAACGTCCTCCACGAGTAAGGGTGCAAGCGGTTCGGTTTGGTTCGGTTTGGACCCAAACCGAAACCGAACCGATGTTTATCGGTTCGGTTCGGTTTTTTGATCGGTTTACTCGGTTCGGTTTTCGGTTTTTCAGTTATACTATTTTAAATAATCTGTACTTAAATATCTCAATAAAATTTTAAAAATGGTATGATAAGTAAAAAATAAATATCATCAAGCTTTATTTACATAAGATATATTACAGCTAATAACACATGTTACATTAAAAAAATTATGATTGAATATTTTTATTGGGAAATCGAGTAATAAATATAAAAAGATATAAATTAAATCAATTAAACAAAATGTTTAATTCTTCTTGAGACATAAAATATGCATTATAAAAATTTATTTTTGTTCAAATGATATAAAAATTATTAAGTTGATATAATTTGTGTACATTATTTAGTTAATAAAAATAGTTCAAATATCATTATTGGTAATATTTTTACATGTATTACTAGTCGGCACGGTTCGGTTTTTCAGAGAGGAAAACCAAAACCGAACCGAGTCGTTTTGTTCGGTGTAAAATCGGTTCGGTTTGGACGGTTCGGGGCGGTTTGGTCGGTTTTCGGTTTTTCATGCACACCCCTATCCACGAGTGGGAGGAGGGAGAGGTAGCAATGGCTCAGAAGAATGTTGGAGAAGGGCCGGGGAAGGAGGTCCAGTAGTATCAGGAGGTGGTGACACCTTAGCAGTATGGAGCACACATCAGAGAACGTGGGAGTTGCAACAAACGAGAGAATCTGAGCCTGGATACTCTGAAGATGGGGCGGGACACGAGCCATCATCATGGAAATTCTGATGGCTTCCTTTTGAGCTTGTTGGGCAGTAAGATCTGTTGTTGGGGGTTGATGCTGAATGCAGGCTTCAACAAGAGTCTTGGAACGAGCAACAAATGAAGTTAAGTAGGTAACATCGCCGGTGTCAAGAGTCTGAAGACCAATAATGATGTCATACAGGTGCTGAAGACTGTCCTTGCCTGAGTAAAGGGAATGAAGCTCGTCCTACATGGCCTTGGCCGTCTCGTGATACATGGCCATTCGGTAAGATTCACCATCAAGAGAGTTGGCAAGCCACGTCTGAACACGTTCATTGTTACGAATCCATTCATCAGTAGGAGTAGCGGGAACATCCTGTGTTTAGTGATGCAAAAAACCCTTAGACAGAAGAACTCGGCGAACGAAATGTGCCCATTCAACAAAGTTCCTTTTCCCTGTCAGAGAGATAGTCGTGATGCGTAACTCGTCACGTAGTTCAGGACCGGAGCATACACTGCTGCAGGAGAAGTAGCAGTTGACGTATCCATGAGGAAGAGGGAAGCCGGTTACACGGGACAGCTAGCCGGCAGACCGCACAGCAGTACAGGAGAAGTCGTTGGGCAGACCGCACAACAGAACAGGAGGTCGGCAAGATACAGTCAGTACGCAACACAGGCAAGCCACGACAAGAAGAGGAGGTCGCAGCGGCAGCGGGCTGACCGCGCGGCAAGCAGAACAATCCGCGGGCGAACAAAACAATCTGTGGCGAACAGAATACACCAAGCGGCCAAGCGGCAAGGAAGAGAGAAGTCACAGTGGGTAGACCGCGCAACAAGCAACCGACATACCGCGCGACAAGAAGACGCGCAGGTAGAAGATAGAAGCAGACCGCGCGAGTAGATCAAAGAAGGCGCAGACAGATTAACAGACCGTGCGATCAGGAGAAGCGAGAAGAGTGCGACTTAGAGGAAGCGGTTAGACAAGATGAGAAGAGGCCGCAGCAAGAAGAGACCGCGCCTGAGAGTGGGGTAGCTAGAAGAGCCGCGGTCAAAGGAGAAGAAGGCGCCACGACTAGAGGAGAGTAGGCCGCCGAGAAGACTCGTCCCGCGGGTAACCGCAAAGACACGCGGTTAGAGCACCGCGGGAAAAAACAGGAAGTCTCGCAGATAGGATGAGAAGTCCGCGCGGGAAGGAGGGACCCACCACGCAATAGCAGAAGACGACTATAAAAGCCAGACGAGAGACGGAAGGGGAGTGGTTCCACGAAAGGAGAAGAGAGAGCGGGTAGAAGAAGGAAGACCGCAGGAGATGAGCAGATAACAAGGCGGGTAGAAGCCGCTCGAAGCTGGCGGGTAGAAGGAAGAAGCCGCTAGAAGATGGCGGGTAGAAGGAGGTCGCAGGAGAGGCGCGGATAGCCAGCAGGTAAACCGCAGACACGAGCGGTTAAAACAAAAATATCCGCTCGAAGCAAGAGGTAGAACCGTATGACTCTGATACAATGTAGAGTACACAAGCAAAGAAGAAAAGAACGATCTATCTTGTATATACTTCTTTTGTATGTTAATACAATGTATGGGTACATATTTATAGGAGGAAAAGTAGAGAAAAGCCTCTTATACACAATGTGGGACAAATACAACAAGAGGGAAAGAAAATAAATGGACCATTTAGATGGGTCTTTACAATATCTTTTCTAACAGTAACGATAAAGATGGAGATACAATTGACTCCTCTAGCTACTATAGTTTGGTGCCAGACTGATATATTTATCTCATGCTCATTTTGACATCACTTATGTCGTAAAATGTTGAGTAGGTACATACTCTCAGGATCTAGGTCTTCAGGTATCTTAAGAAGTCTGTAGGACTTGAGCTTTTATTTTCCACAAGCAAGCACTTGAAGATTGATGTCTTCACATACGCCGACTGAGGTGGTATTCAAGATACAGATAACCCATTACATGATATTCCTCCTTTATAGGCTTCAATCTTGCAACGTGGAGAAGCAAGAAACAGAATGTATCGACAAGATCTGGTGTTGAAGCAAAATATCGTGCAATGTCGCTAGGTATATGCTAGAGCTTATGGTTGCAATTTTTTTTAAGAACCTAAGCCTAGTTCAAGCTTGTTTATGTAAGCTCCTATGGGATTTTAAAATCTCCTTCATGAACCCCACGGATCAGTGTTGAAACTTCCAAGTAAGGATCCTTTATAGGCGTCAATCTCTTTCGGCTCAACTCTTGCATTACTGTCCTCTTCGTCACTGCCGGGCATAACACCACTCCCTCCTTCCTGTTTAAAGGAAGTCCCATACTATTATGATAATAGACATACAACAAAGGACTTCTAGACGAGCTCAAGAAGAATTTACAAAGCGTGATTTCCCTCATATACTGAGTCTAGATCATGGCTATGGATATGAAGATCAAATAGGCATATGACTGATTAGATGGATAAATCATTCTTCTTCTGACGAGTAGAACTTACTACTCGCGCCTATCCGTGAGCTAGATCAGAAACATATTGGAAAGCTTAGATATTATTGTCATCAGTTCTTTCCTCCAATCCATGCGGGGAATAACTCACATACATACCTACTGAAACAATTGATGCCCACATACATGATTCCCGACTTGCCCAAAGTTCTTACAAATGTGACCAAACAAGAGCTCACCAACAAGCCATCCTAGTTGTTGAGCAGCTTATCAAGGAAGACAGGCTATAATATGGGTTCAAAGTGGACATCTAGAAAGTTGCTTTCAAGGGAATGCTTTCTGAGAGCTTAATGTCCCTTCACTCTCTCTCTACGCCTGAGATTCCTTTCTATATGAAATTGGGGTAGCAAAGAAGAAAAAGGTGTAAAGCTAGAAATTGTTGAATCAGTAAAGATATCCATGATTTTGATTGCCACAAAAATGAGCTCTTATTGTTTCAGTTGCTTTAGAAGCTATCAAATCAAAGTTTCCTTGACGAACTAATAGGGGACTCGTCTCAGATTGATGCAGGGAGGAGTAGGTGCATTGATGCCACAAATCCGATGTTAGCAAGAACTGGTAGTAATGGTTTTGATGCATCAAATGTCCTCGAAATCAATTCTCCAGGACCTTGGTCTCTTAAAAGACAAGCACATTCTACAGCATTATGACCACAAAGCTACATCAATATTGCTCACAATCTAGTGAAACTCGGTAGGACACAATATGTCAAGTAGATTTATATTTTATTTAATATCGCCTTGACAAAGTTGGGTTTCATGGGCATCAAATGCTCAACGGAAATGCAGGAAATTCTCAACAAGATCCATGCAAAATACACTAAATCAATAATAGAGTTTGTACCTGTGTCGAAATCAGATTTCAAGAAGAATAATTGGCGTTTGAGTCCAAACACAGAATAATATCCGCGTCTTTAGAGGTATTGTTACAAATATTCACGGCGAGGGCCGCCCATGGCTGGTCTACAGGCGACGGGAACCGCATGCGATAGGCGCGGCTCAAACCAACGAGGACGAACTGGGTGCGGCGGGTGCAGAGGATAATTAATATCAAGTCTTATGTTATGTTTTGGTTTTGCTATTGGCACATCTCTACTATGAGAGGACTTGTATGGACTTGTTATTTTTTTATCTTGGATGTGATATAAAAAAGGGCTGCTCCCTTGCTTCCACTAAACCCTAGCCTCCTCTTCTCTCCCTCTTGCCGCCAGCCCTTCCCCTAGTCCGAATCTTCGCTTTATCGGTAATATTTAGTCTGACCTGCCGACAGAGAAAAGATTCGGGCTAGGGGAAGGGCTGACAACAATAGGGAGAGAAGAGGAGTCTAGGGTTTAGAGGAAGCAAGTGAGCAACCCTTTTCATACCACATCCAAGACAAAATATAAAAAGTCCTTGCAAATCCTCTTATAGTAGAAAGGTGCCAGTAACAAAACCAAAATATAACATAAGACTTAATATTATTTATCCTTTGTGCCCGCCGCACCCGATTCGACCTCGTCGGTCGGAGCCGCCCCCGCCGCAATCGCCGCATGCGATTCTGATCGCCTTTTGACCCGCCTTGTGCAGTCCTCGCCGTGAATATTCGTAACAGGTATCCACACGAATGCCGGAAACACCTCACAGTCTATCCAACGAACTCAGGGTTGGAAGATGATCGCTTTTTCTCTCATTCGAAATGCTAGTTTCGATTTGGAGAGATGTGTTCTTTATGGCTTTATAGTATGAAGAACCGTGAAAGAGGCATACGTTCTTTAGGATAAATTGACCTATTTATTGGTGCAATTTCATACGAAAATTTTGGGGTACACACTCTCTTGGCACACAGGCATGTGTCCTGGGCGTGTGCCTCGAGCATGTGTCCCAAACGTCGTGTCGGTTCATGCAGACATGCCTCCTCGTGGCTCTGGAACAAAAAAATGCCCAAACACCCTTGGCACACTAGCGTGTCTTCAAAAGTCACACATTTTGGTCCAAAACCGTTGTCAACCACTATCCTGCCATTTTGGACACATATGGCCTTGGCACACGGGCGCGTGCCTCGATCCGTGTGTCCCAAATACCGTTCATCGTATATGATATGCACATATTTAGAATTTGGTTTCATAATTCAACACGATCAAACACTCCAATTTCCGCACATTCTTATGTGTTATATTTTAGGCTTGTATTACGTTGGCAGTAAAACTAATCACTTGACTACTTCTAGATCACAAGATTCCGACACCTTGTTCAGTCTTAAGATCAATTAACAAACATTTTCACTAAAGGCTGAGTTAGGGCACATTTACCAATGATCTATTCTAGTTGGGAATGATTTACTTGTACTCCTGACTTGAGGGAGAGTTGAATATTATTGGGTTAATATTACGTGTTATGTTTTTCTTGTATTTATTTATTCTCATATTGTCTAGTTTGACTATATAAGGAACGAACATATTTTATGTTTCCATGAATAGAAGTCTTTTTTTATCTCCTAAGACATCTGGAAATGAGCAATTTCAGTTACTATATAACAACTTTATGTTCAAGAGGACTTCATTCACCATGTCTTGATATAGTTAGTTGACTTTATATGTCAACTTAGAAAACTACACAGTTTTTGTTATGCACGTGCCATGACAACGATATGGACCAATTTATTTTGTGTTATCATTAATCCTTCTTTAATTTTGAAGGATGGCGTACTAAATTGTAACTGAGTTTCCCTTTTATATGGAGTAGACTTGTAGGTGTTAGGCTATCCTTTTGATCACTAGGCTTTGGGATTTCTCATCTCGGGAGATTGGCTTCAAGGAGGAACATGTCTCCTAGAGTAGGGCACAAATTTCCCTCTTGGTGTATCTTGTTAATTTCCTTTTGAATGCAACATTTTTTGTTGTGATTTCTCATTTTTTGTTGCTGCTCCTGCTCTTGCTCCTGCTCCTTCCATCCTCCTATGTATACTCTACTGCTTATGGCCTTATACTATTGTGTCTTCATTGAGTTTATACTATTATGTCTAATGCTTATATCATTAGGTTTATGTCCAGATTTCACACTAATCTGGACAGAATTTCTGTCCAGATTTGTGTGAAAATCTAAACACTATTGACTTTTTGGAATGTAATATTTTAATGTGATGGTATGGTATGTGACTATGCATTTTTGTCTTTTATATTAATATTTTGATTTGATGGTATGTAGATTGTTACATATTTCTCATATTTTTGATTTAATTTTTATTAAAATACGATCTTGCGATCCGTGTCGATCCCACGTTTTACGATCTTAGGGATGCCTCCCGATCTTAGTTAAGATCTCGATTTTCACAACATTGATCGAGTGTGTCAATTGTTGTAGATTGTTACTGCTCCTGCTCCTCCTGATCCTCTTGCTCCTGCAGCACCAGCAGCACCTGCTCCTGCTTCTTCCATCCTCCTCTGTATACTCTACTGCTTATGGCCTTATACTATTGTGTTTTCATTGAGTTTATACTATTATGTCTAATGCTTATATCATTAAGTTTATGTCCATATTTCACACTAATCTGGACAGAATTTCTGTCCAGATTTGTGTGAAAATCTAAACACTATTGACTTTTTGGAATGTAATATTTTAATGTGATGGTATGATATGCGACTATGCATCTATGTCTTTTATATTGATATTTTGATTTGATGGTATGTAGATTGTTACATATTTCTCATGCTTTTGATTTAATTTTTATTAAAATACGATCTTGTGATCCGTGTGGATCCTACGTTTTACGATCTTAGGGATGCCTCCCGATCTTAGTTAAGATCTCGATCTTCACAACATTGATCGAGTGTGTCAATTGTTTCGTCCAGATTCTTGATCCGCGGGCTCGACGACTTCTTGCAACTGCGACCCCGACATCCGCATCATCCACTGCCCCTAACTCCTCGCCCAGTTGTGGGTCCCGCCTCTGTGTTCGGCGCCGACTGCAGATTTTGCTCTCGGCTCCTACTCTAGATTTCTCACAAGCCCTCATTCCGATCGATGGTTTCCTTTCAGGATCTCGCTCGGCGCATCCTTTCCCCAAGAGACTTTTGTGGGCTTCTTTACACTTACCTCCTTGCTCCAGCAAATAGTGCCTCCTCAGCATTCACCCTCTTTCCCCCGAAACCTTCCCAGACCTTTCTTCTACGGTGATGTCAGTTCTCCATAGGGCATTCACCTTCCACCTCTGATGCCCACAACAAGAAAAATGATGGACAACTGTTTGGAAACCCTCGAGTGCACTCTCACCACCATCAGTGTTTCCTCGATGCTCAAGACTAAGAGTTCGTCTTGATCATGGCATTACTTTGCACTATGCAGTCGGGCTCGCCATCGAGTGTTTCCCAGGGAAATTCGTCCACACAGGCCCATCTCCTTCCATCCACCACCACTTTGACATTCTGTCATTCAACGGTACTAACCTACCGGGCTGGTTTGCCCACACGGAGCTATACTTTGACATTCATAATAACGCATATTCACAAAAGGTCTCCACGACCCTCATTGGCATGTATGGGTATGCACTCTGGCTTCACTCGTCCTCTCCGGTCCTCACCTGAGCGACTCTTACAGAGACACTTATTCATTATTATGATCATCGCTACTCAGGCAACATGATTGAACACTTGTTTGGGATCCGCTATGACGTGCTCCATTGACTCTTACGCTGATGAATTTGTCGAACTGATCTTGCAGGTTCTGGATCTTCCACCGTCCTCTATTTGTGCTACTTTATGCATGGTTTACAACCTTATATCCGAGCTCTCCTTCTTATCTCCATTCTTCCAGCATCAGCCAAGCCCTGAACCTCTTCTTACTAATAGAAACAGAATTCATTGTGACCTCCATGGAATTTCAATCATCCTCCACTCTTTCTAAATCCCTAGTCCTAAGCTGTTGACAACACCACCACCTCTACCTCGCCCGCCCACCCATCACTGTTTCACACAATAATCGTCTCATCACCACTCACCGCTTCTCCGACCAAGAGTATCATGACTTGAGTAAGAGTTTATGTGATGTGGAGCGAAGACGCGGGCCCACAGCGGAGGACAAGTTTTGGGCCCATTTGGGGTCGATTGGTTGCTTAACATATATGGCATACCCAGATCGATGATCTGACTCCACAGATGCGTCTGACCCGTCGTTCTAGCACGATTTCATATTGTCATTTTTGCTTTATTTTTGATGTAATCGGGCACTCCATCACCGACCAATCATAGTCGTTGATGGTGTGCCTAATATCTCTTTATTATAAATAAGAGTGTATGAGGGCTACTATAGGTTATTGCAGATTTTGGAGAGAAGATTCCCGAAATTCGGCTATCCCTCCACTGTGCTGACTCCGTGGAACTCTAAGTAACGACTCCTAGGTTGTTTCCTTCCTCTCCAAGGTATTATCTATCTCTAACCTTCATTTTCCCTTCGCTGCAGCCCTAGCCGCCCATCCAATCTCCTCCCAAACAATAGCCATTAAAAAAAGAGACGGCGCACGTCTCAGATTTCCCCCCACCCCCCACGAAAACCCTCTCGTGAATCCACGGTTCCTGCTCTCATTTCCCTTAAAGCCTCCCTAAAGCAACGCCTAACCCACTGTTTTCTTCTCCAACGATCCCCTTTCCTATTCCATACTAATCCTTTCTCCTTACAACTCAAAACTCCCCAATTCCCCCCAACCTGGATCTCCAATCCCACCATTCAGAATCCCAACTGAAGGCCCTTGTTCATATTGCCCCTTCCTGTTCACGTCAAACGTCAACCTGGATCTCCTTACCTTTCATTTTCCTTCTCTATTGGAATCTTCCTTCCCTATTCAGCATCCACCCCCCCCCCCAACACACACACGATTTCCCAGACCTATGTTGGCATCAGGACAACAACCCTACTTCTGGGAACTTCGGATCTCCTCCTTCGGCGGCCCCCATATTTTGTGAGTATTTATTTATTGTATGGAATTTTAATTCTCACTATTAATATATGGTGTTATGATATCATTTTTGTTTGGATATCTGGAATAGTAGTTATTTGTTTTAGACTATTTTGTGATTTGCAAGAATCATTCACCACGCACTCTTACTTTTGCCCTCTACGCAGAGGAAAACCGAAGTTTGCTTTGCCCTGTAGAATTATTTGACTATTGCTAAAATCATACATGTTTGATTTAATTATTTATTATCTGATTTTGATTTCTCCGTTGGGCTTTGCATTGCATTAGGGTTATGACACCATTAATCTGCCGCCTATAGATTCGTCTTGCGTCATTATGCTTCTGCTACAAACAACCCTACTCTACTACCTACTACTACCACATCAAAGAGTTATGTGTCATCATCAACAATTACTAGGAGGACGTCGACAAAGTTGATTTTGAGGCCCCTGCGATCAAGGACGCACCACCAGACAGAGCTCTGCGCACATCCATCGGGGCCATCCTGTTTGTGTACCACACTACTAGAGCATGACAGAGACTCGACCTTAGGAAAAGGAACTTGTGAGTGTTATGTTATCTTTTGATCACTAGGCTTTGAGATCTCTCATTTCAGGAGAGGGACTTAAAGGAGGAACCAACCTCCCAAAGCAAGACATGAGTATCCCTCTTGATATGTATCTTACTATTTTCCATTCGAATGCACATGTTTTCTTGTTGGTAACAGTTTTCCATATTTCGTAGGATGGGCTTTCAGATCCTTAGGTCTTATCTGCACCCACATGCAAATGCTTCCGTCTTGAATTGAAGGAGGGTCATATTTGTTTCGATTAACTTCTATAATTGCGTACTAGTAGGCAACAAAAATTTGCAAAGGTGGTTTTTTGTTATGGGCAAGGCCGAGCTGCGGGGTTTTGAACGCTGCTCCCTTCTCTCGCCCTCCAGCATAATAGGTTCGCGGGTCGCACACCCCAACTCATCTCAGCGCGTGTTCTCGGCACTGCGGGATGTTGAGGCTGGGGCTCGATACCCAGACCTTCTTGATGTAAGCTCTTAACGCTAGCTCACATCACCAACTAGAACTCACATCACCAACTGATCCAGTTGGTGATGTGAGCTAGCGTTAAGAGCTTACATCAAGCAGGTCTGGGTATCGAGCCCCAACCTCAACATCCCGCAGTGCTGAGAACACGCGTTGAGATGGGTTGGGGTGTGCGGCCCGTGGACCTATTCTGGAGGGCGAGCGACGGGAGCAGGGTTCGAAACCCCGCAGCCCGGCCTGACCCATGACATAAAAGTGCACTTTTATATTATGGGTCCCATGAGTGGCTACGTGGGCCCGAACAGGGACGCGGCCCGCGCATCCCACCCTACTCTCCGCGGGACCGAGCTATAGTTTAACCGGCATCTAAGCCCCGCAGCCGGATGTTGGAGCCGGGAATCAAACCCAAAACCTCCCTTTGACAAGAGCCTTTCGGAGAGGTTGGGGTGCGCGGGTCATGGCCTTGTTCCGGCCCACGTAGCCACTCGTGGAGCCCATAACATTTTCTTGTCCACCAATGACACAAATTGACCAAGTTTTACTTTTACCACGTGGCTTATCTAGGAATATTCAGATTTGAACTTCAACTGAATCTATATATCATTTCCATGATACACTTAGATTTTATTCATTTTTATGTTGAATTATTATGTTTTATTGTATGAAGAACGCTGGATTGTTACATCTGATTCTTTTAATGTTAGTCTGGTGATGGGTTGGTTAAGATTTGCGGAAGCTGGCAGGATAATTTCATGCATAACAAATCCCAACACTGTAAGATTCTTGTTCTTCTCCATAATTTTGAAACATCCTAATGAAATTTTAGTAAAATGTCTTCTTGCAGGCTTATATGATTCCTGTGTGCGTTGAAGAAATTGAAGGTAATTGGGTAAATTCTTGAAGGGAACTGAATAACGTGGTTATTTAGTTATGCACAACTTAATCTTTTGTAGTGCTTAGGCTAGAATAAATTAGTGCATGATATTACCCTCCCCGTCATTTAATTTTCTTTAACACCTTTTTGGGGATCCGATTTAACGATAACAACTATGATATTGCCTAGGAAGCTGCAAGGAAATGTCAAATTACTTCTCATTGAAAATAAACCTTTTTTATGGCAAAACTCATTCGCGGATCATTCATCCCATGCCACTTGGCATTTGTTTTTGCAGAATGCCTTAAATGATTCGAATGTTTCACTTCTCTGGTTGCAATAGACAGGCCTGAAATATTGTTATCGAGGATTGTTTAAAATCATATAGCTGCATATTTTTGTAGCCAAAACATGATACTGGCCGGCAGTAGCCTTTGAGAAAATGTAGAAATGATGATAATGTGGGGAAAGATGAAAAGAGTAAGCAGAGGTAACAAGATATGCAAGAATAGTGGAAAAAGGAGATAGTCTCACCAGAAAGGTTTGAGATCTCACATGTGATCTAGGATCAAAATCCCATAATCATTGAAGAGAAAGAGTTTCCAAATCCACAAAGATTTTATTCATGCCATTTACTCTCATACATGATTAGAATATCAATACATATAATGGAACAAATGGCAAAGTGCTAATAAATTGTTAACAAGACTTGAAAAAGCTCCTAAGTTTTAATAAATTGCTAACAAACTGCTGTCAAGTTTTTAACAACCTTAATGACATGAACTAGAATAATCCTGGCAAAATAATCAAATATAATGGTCAGATAACTAAAGCATCTGTCGAAAAATAAAATTATATCCACGTAAAATTTCATGGCTGAGATCGCTTGACTTCAAGATAATACTGATAGTACACCTGAAATTAACAATACGCTTCATAAGCAAGTGATATTTTCCATTTGACTAAAATATACTATATATTGAATGAATACAAACGGGACCAGCATTTAGTAGTAGTGGAATAATTGATATCTGTGGTCAGTTTTTGTAATTATCAAAAAACACATCTTAACATTGTTGATGCCTTTAAGGAAGGTGATTTGAATCTCTCAAGTATACCATGGATTCCTTGTAAAAGGTGGACTGGATTGTAAGGATTCACAATTTAGTTGCGGATTCAAGTCGATTTTTCCTTATTGTGTTTTCTTTTTGTTTGCTCTGCTGGGGTTCTAGGAGATTTGAATTGAGTTTTGTGTGGACTTTGAATTTAGTTAATGCTAATCAAGTGCAGAGTACTTAAGTTTTGTTGGATGTGAGAGAAGCGGGCTGAATGAGGGCAAAACAAGGGGTTAAAATGGGTTTATTGTTCACATGAACAATATTTTATTGTTCTATGAGGCCGCAGAGAGCATCACCCTATTTGCTCTCATTGTGGGAAAATTGGTCATCTTGTTGATTGAACCTAATTTATTGTTCACCAAACATCCCCACCTTCGCCCCAAGGCTCATGTTGGTGCTACTGGCTCAAACAAATCCACACAAGCCCCATCAAACATAGCATATAACATTGGATGATGGCTCTCTCAAGCTGATATGTTGTTGCATCAAGGAACTTAGACGTTGTTGCCTCAATGCCTTGTCTCTTAGTTTGTGCATGTCTTGCCTCGTAGGATAAGTGACTTATTGACTCAGATGCTATTAGTCATATACTCATATGACCGGTGCCACGACACCTTCCCCATTTCTGAACATGCAATAAGACTCATCTAGTTGGTGTTGTAAATGTATTTATTGATCCAGTCTTTGACTTGGGGATTGTCACTGCATCCTCTCAACTCACCCATTTTTTTGTTCCGAATTTTCTTTGTAGTCTTCTTTCTATTAACACTAATATAAGGAGTTTAAATTATTGTGGCTTATTTTTGCATCTCATTAGTCATTATTATTTTCAGGATCTTCGCACAAAGAAAAATTTGCTACTAGAGCTATGATAGGTGACCTATATTATTTGGATGACACATTTTCTTCATCTGGCACTTCTGCGAGGTCTCTTCTCTTCAGTGATATCAAATTCTTGCTCATCCACTGCCTCGTCTTCTTCTTCTCTTTCTCCCATCCTTGTCTGCTAAGTTTGTTTGAGAATGTGAGGCTTGTCAATTTTGTAAGCAGTGTTGTGCGTCTTTTCCTCCAAAAATTGCTATCAAATGTACCTTCTTTCTTGATTTAGTTCATCCTAATTTATGCGGTCTCAGCTCTACTACCTCTGCTAGTCAAGCCAGTTTGTATTTTGTCACTTTAATTAATAATTTATCTTGATGTGCTTGGTACTACCTTCTAAAAGGTAAATCTGAAATTTTTAATTTCTTTCTGTAGAAAGAGCCCAAAACTTATGTATATTGATTGAGTATGTATATACAATGAGAGAATACAAATATATAGGAGAGAGAGAGAAAACAAATCCTATACAAGATGTGGGACTAAAGGAGAAGAAGCAAAAATGGGCCAAAAACATGGGTCCAATACAAGGGTTATTCTAACACTCCCCCGCAAGCTGGAGCGTACAAATCGTATGCACCAAGCTTGATGTAGAAAATACCACATCTGCTAATAGCACACATTATAGTTTTACAAAAACAAATACAACAAAAGGGCACATAATAATAGCACACACCTGCTAATAGCACACATAATAGTTTTACAAAAACAAATACAACAAAAGGGCATAAAATAAATAGCGCCGCCTCTTTATTTAGACGGTTCGCGGCATCCAAAGCGGGTCGAACTTCTCGAGCCATGCAATCCCCGGTTCGGCGTGGGCTTCGTCGCTGACGGTGCAGGTCGCACCGTATTCCACATCATTCTCCGCCACGTGAGAAGCACTCGACCACGAGTGGTCGGCATAAAGTGGCCCGTCCGGGTAGAACGGAGATAAGTCGCTCACGTTAAAGGTCTTGGAGATGTTAAACTCCGGTGGTAGATCAACCACGTAAGCATTGTCGTTGATCTTGCGGATGATGGGGAAGGGGCCGAACTTCTTCGACATGAGCTTGTGGTGGGGGCCGGCAGGAAGCCGCTCTTTCCGGAGAAAGACCATAACCAAGTCGCCGACTTGAAAAATCTGCTCGTGGCGGTGCTTGTCGGCCAAAGCTTTATACTTGGCGTTGGATTCGAGCAACTTGAGGCGGGTCTCGGTCTGGACGTCGCGGGCCTCTTCCGCTAGCTGCGTGGCTGAAGGGCGGCGGCGGGTAAGCGGGCCAAATCAAGCGCATGCCGGGGCGCCTTGGTGTAGACGATGGAGAACGGGGTGCGACCGGTTGAACGGTGGACCGCATTGTTGTAAGCGAACTCAGCTTGGGCGAGAGCGAAATCCCACTGCTTCGGCCGGTCTTGGCAAATACAACGCACTAGATTTCCCAAAGTCTTGTTTACCACCTCGGTTTGCCCATCCGTTTGGGGGTGAGCGGAGCTACTAAATTGGAGAGAGGTGTCAAACATTTTCCACAGCATGGTCCAAAAATGGCCTAGAAATTTCGGATCGCGGTCGGAGGTGATGGTGGTTGGAACGCCATGCAAACGGACCACCTCGCGGAAGAATAACCGCGCAATATGGGAAGCATTGGATGTTTTGCGGCAAGGAAGAAAATGTGCCATCTTGGAGAAACGGTCCCCCACGACGAACACTGAATCAACTCCGCGCTGAGTTCGCGGAAGGCCCAAAACGAAATCCATGGAAAGGTCCTCCCACACGCCAGAGGGGACCGGGAGAGGTGAGTAAAGACCGGTGTTGTGTGCTTGGCCCTTGAATTGTTGGCACACATAGCACTTCTGAACGAAATTCCCCACGTCCTTGGCTAACTGCGGCCAGAAATACCTCTCGTGGAGACTAGCAAGTGTCTTGTCGCGGCCCAAGTGACCACTCAACCCGCCACCATGTAGATCACGAATCAGCTTCTCCCGTAATGAAGAGCGGGGGATGCACATGCGGTTGTCTTTGAGTAAAAACCCATCGAGTATCAAGAACCAGCCGTGTGAACCGCCCCTCGAGCAGGCGCTCCAAGTGTCTTTAAAATCCGGGTCGTCGGCATATAACTCGGCGAGAATATCAAAACCAATGATCTCGTGTTGTAGTGTGGTCAATAAACAGCTCCGCCGGCTGAGGGCGTCCGCAACGACATTGGAGGAACCCGGCTTGTGATGAATAATGTACGGAAAACGCTGTAGGTAAGTGGTCCAACGGAGATGCATACCATCCATGCGTTTCTGGCTGTGGATAAACTTGAGGGCTTGATGATCCGTATATAAGATGAATTCCTTGTGTAGTAGATAATGCTCCCAATGTTTGAGGGCCTGGACAACGGCATAGAACTCTTGATCATAAGCGGACCACTTCCGCCTAGCATCGCTTAACTTCTCGCTGAAAAATGCAACCGGCCGCTTGTCTTGGGAGAGGACCGCCCCAATGCCAACACCGCTGGCGTCACTGTGCACCTCAAATAGCTTGTCAAAATTGGGTAGCGCCAAGACCGGTGCCGAGCTGAGCTTCTGCTTGAGCAGCTGGAAAGAGCGGTCAGCCTCGTCCCCCCAAAGAAAACGGCCCTTCTTGAGGCAGTCGGTCATGGGAGCCGAGATGGTGCTGAAATCGCGAATGAACCTCCGGTAGAATGTGGCTAACCCATGAAAAGACCGCAACTCGGAGAGGGATGCGGGTGCCGGCCAATCTCGGGTGGCTTGTATTTTTTCCTCGTCAATTTGTATGCCGTCCGCACCCACCACGAAACCCAGAAAGTTCAGCCGCGCCGCAAGAAAGGTGCACTTCTTGAGGTGAATAAATAGTTTGTTCTCCGCCAAAACTTCCAACACAGCACGAACATGAGATAAATGCTCCTCTCGGGTCTTGCTAAAGATGAGAATGTCGTCGAAATAGACGACCACCGACTTGCCAAAGAAAGGTCGCAGCACCTGTGTCATAAGACGCATAAAAGTGCTTGGAGCATTAGACAAACCGAAAGGCATTACCTTCCACTCGAAGAGGCCGTCCGGAGTTTTAAAGGCGGTCTTCCATTCGTCGCCCGGTTTGATGCGGATTTGGTGGTACCCGCTGCGGAGGTCAATTTTGGAAAACATTTGTGACCCGTCCAACATGTCCAACATGTCATCCAGGCGGGGAATGGGGAAGGAGTACTTGATGGTGATGCGGTTAATGGCGCGACTGTCAACGCACATCCTCCAGGACCCGTCCTTCTTGGGAACCAAAAGTGCGGGAACACCGCATGGGCTAAGACTCTCGGAGATGAAGCCCTTTTGTAACAGCTCTTCCACCTTCGTACGTATGACGTCATGCTCCTTGGGGTTCATGCGGTAGTGGGGCAAATTTGGGAGGCTAGCGCCCGGTATGAGATCGATCTGGTGTTGGATATCCCGAAGTGGTGGAGGGTGGTCTGGCAAGTCATCCGTGGTGATGGCGCGGAACTCATGAAGTAATGCCCGAATGTCTGGGGGTGCGACATCCATCTTGTACAACCCCATATTCGCTGAGCCAGACAAGGAGGCACAATGGTCACAGGAGGGTTAGCCAATGTGGTCCCGCCCTAAGGAGGATCTCGCCCACAGAAGGCGGAAACGCTCTCGCTGGATGTTATAAAAGAGAAACCGTGGGCCGAGAGCGCCAAGCGCGGACTGCGCGGAAGCGCTCTCGCCCAAACCAAGCCTCAATCCCGAAGAGTTCTCGCTTGCGCTGGGCGAGAACGTTCGCGCCGCGCCCTGGGCCGAAAGGTCTCGGCACCAGCTCTCGCCGAGTGGGGCCCAGGGTCTTTGGAAGAATGTCCTAATTGCCCTCAGGAGAAATTACTTCAGTACCCTCAGAAAAACAGCGGGTTTTGGCTATTGGCAGACCAACCAGGGGCTCTTCAGTAAATTCAGGACAGCAAAATGCTATAAATAGACCCATAAGGGCTCCTTAGAGAGAAAGCTATCATTGTCTCCCGAATTCCAGTGCTTTCTGAGGAGCTCCTAGCCCAGCTTTGGCTTTGGAGGGGAAGCTCTCAGAGATCTTCCGGGTGTGAGGTGGGACCTCCCTGCTGAGGCTTTTGGGTCAGTCTTAGGTCCTTAGAATCCAGTCAAGGGGTGAGACTTGAGAGAAGTAGGTTTTGGCTGCACCCCTTTTTCTTCGAACTTCAGTTGAGGTCATATTTGGCTTCAACAGTTCTGGTGCGGTGAGCGTGAAAGGCAGCCGATTCAAGAAAGCCTTAAGTCTTGTCCCATGGCAGGAGGTGAAGGTGAAGGGTCAGGTTCTGGAGGCTCCCCCACCCGGGGAGAGGAAGCGACGAAGAGGATGCTGGATGAGTTCAGGCGAGAGGTTCTGCAGACGATCAGCTTGGCCTTCTCGGCGAGAGGCGAGTGGGCCACCCCTCAGGTCCCGATAGAAGAGGTTCCGCTCTTGGGCGAGAACGCCCCAGGGCAGCGCCCAGGAAAGGAGGTCCCGGGCGAGGCTGGCGAGAGAGATATGGCGGCACGGGAGCTATTCCAAGGCCAGAGCCAGCGCCCGGGCAAGGAGGCATTGACAGAGCCAGGCGAGAAGGAGGCGGCGGTGCGGGAACTCTTCCCAGGGCACGGTCTCGCGGATCGGGCGAGCCAGCCGAGGCCGCGAGACGTGCCTTCTCGCCAGGCAGGAGGCGAGAGCCCATTTAGCGAGCTCATCATCTCGGCTCCGGTACCGGAGGGGTTCCGGGAGCCCGACATGTCCTACTACTCAAGGAAGGATGACCCGGTGCAGCACGTACAGTGGTTTGAAGACGTTGTGTCAATAAGACAGATGACAGATGCCTTCAAGTGCCGGCTGTTCGCCATCACGTTGAAAGAGAAGGCTCGGGACTGGTTCCACCAGTTGCCAGCAAGGTCAATCTACTGTTTTGAAGATCTGCGGAGAAGTTTCCTGTTAAGATTCTCAACCTCAAAGAAGCGGAAGAAGGAAGCGGAGTGTCTGTTTGCGGTGAGGCAGAGGCCGGATGAGACGTTGGGTCACTATGTCGACCGGTTTCAGGAGGAGATCCTTCTGGTCCAGGAGGTTCCAGGGTACGCGCTGATGCTGGCCTTCACCCTGGGGCTGAGACCGGGATTTTTTAGCATGGAGTTGAAGAGGATGCCCCCCCTCTCCTTTGAGGAGCTCATGGAGAGGGCGGCAAAGGAGATTGATTTCGAGAGAGCAAACCCAGCATTCGCCAGGAAGTTGGCCAAGCTAGCAGAGGATGACGGGAAGGAACCAACAGCGGAAAGACAGAAGGAGCCGAGAGAGCAGAGGGAGCTGAGGGAAGAAAGGAGAAGGGAGGAGCCCCGAAGGTTTGGGCAGCAGCAGGGTTGGGGGGCCCGGGAGCCAGTCAACCGGTTGGGTTGGAGGCCCCAGGAGGGTCGCCCCCAAGGCCCAGGAGAAGGCTATCGGGGGAGAGATAACCTGCGGGAGCCCCGGAGGTTCGATCGACCGACATGGAGGCAGGAGCCGAGGGATCGTCCCCCACCACCGCAGGAGGCCATGGAAGTAGGAAGGGGGAGAGGAGCAGCCAGGGGAGCTCGAGGAGGAAGAAGAGGAAGGGGAGACGGGAGAAGGGGCGGGGAGGCGTTGCTCTTTTGTGACTTCCACTAGGAGGAGGGTCACGCAACGGCCACCTGCCCAGAGTTCTTGGAGCTGAGGGAGGCCAGAGGAGCAGGGAGGCAGGATCCACCAATGAGGATAGTGGAGGTGCAGCAGGGCGAAGCGGAGGACAGGTGCGAAGACCGGGTAGATGTAGGGACCCGGGGAGGAATCAGGGTGATTCATGGAGGAGTGGGGATTGAGGCAACCCGTAAGGGGAGCCTTCAAACCATGTACCGGAGAGGGGTGGCCTCAACCTCCCAGGTTCCTCCACCAGAAGAAAAGATTACTTTCTCATCAGCGGACATGCCGGACTATGAAGACCCATTCTGCGACGCCCTGGTGATCCAGACGGCAGTGGAGAACTATACCGTTTCAAGGATACTGGTAGATAACGGGAGCTCGGTTAACGTCATCTTCAAGAAAGCTTTTGATGAGATGAGGGTTGAAGGGAAGAGGGTCTTGGCATCGGATGGACCTCTGTTCGGGTTCTCCGGGGAGAGGAAGGAGGTAGAAGGAGGAGTAGGGTTACACGTAAGGTTGGGGGGCGTGTCGCGGAACTGCAGGTTCGTGATCGTGGACGCCCCGAGCAGCTATAATGCCATCTTTGGGCGTCCCCTCATCAGCGTCTTTCGCTGCGTCCCCTCCTCGTTCCATCAGTGCCTCAAGTTCAACAATGGGGGGGTGCAGGTCAGGGTCAGAGGAGACCCGAAGGTGGCAAGGCAATGTTACGTTACGGCAGTCAACACCATTTCGTGGATGGCGGAGGCGGAAGAGTTGGAAATAGAGATGACGGCCCTAGAGGAGGTTGTGGAGGAAGAGGAGATGCTCCATGAGGAGGTAAGGAAGGAAGCTGGAGAGGAAGCTGGAGAGGAAGAGACAGAGAAGATGCGAGGGGATGTGCAGGTGATACGGAGGAGCGATGGGCAGGAAAGCCCGGAAAGGGTAGTGGAAGTAGAAGAGCAGGAGGCAGGAGAAGTCGAGGGAGAGGTCCCAGGAGGCGTAGGAGCCGAGCAGCAGCAGCAGAGGGGGATAGAAGCGATGGAGATTGAGGAGGAAAAGGGAGAGCTGGAGCTGGAGGAAGAGGCAAGAACCGGTTGGGAGCAGTCGCGGCTGGAACCGGCTGAAGAAGTGGTGGAGATGGAGGTCTTCACCAAAGCAGGAGAGGTGCAAAGGGTGCGGGTCAGCGGGGGGTTGAGTCTCGAGGCCCGGGAGCAGGTGCGAGCTTGCATTCAAAGCAATGTCGACGTCTTCGCTGGGAGCGCGGTGGACATGCCGGGCATCGACGTCGATGTAGCTTGACACCGCCTGAACCTGGATCCCCGCGCCCGCCCCATCCGTCAGAAGATGAGGGCCATCGCTACAAAGCTGGAGGAGCCCATTCGCGAGGAGGTCAAGAAGCTCCTAGAGGCGGGCTTCATCTCAAAGATCCAGTATCCAGGCTGGATCTCCAATGTAGTAATGGTGAAAAAGGGATGTGGTAAATGGAGGATGTGTGTTGACTTTTCTTTGTTGAATAAATCATGCCCCAAGGATTGCTATCCCCTGCCTCGGATCGACGCGCTGGTTGATTCAGCCGTCGGTTTTTCTGTCATGAGTTTTTTAGATGCTTTTTCAGGTTATCACCAGATCCGGATGCACCCTCCTGACACCAAGGATGTTTCCTTCATCACGAGGGATGGATGCTTCAGTTACAAGATGATGCCCTTTGGGTTAAAGAACGCAGGGGCTACCTATCAGCGCATGATGGATCGGGTCTTCCGGGATCAGAGGGGGAGGAACTTGGAGGTCTACGTCGACGACCTAATGATCAAAAGCAAAAGCATAGTTTCACACCTGCAAGACCTCGAGGAAACATTCGCCACCCTGAGAAGGTTTAAAATGAGGCTGAATCTCTTGAAGTGTGTCTTCGGGGCAAGCCGCGGGAAGTTCCTCGGGCATCTCCTGACTCCGGAAGGAGTGGAGCCCAACCCGGACAAAGTCAAGGCCATCCTGGATTTGGAGTCACCTCGCGACGTCAAGGAGGTTCAGCGCTTGACAGGCAAGCTGGCTGGGCTAAGCAGGTTCCTCTCCCGGGCAGGAGACAAATGTTCTTCATTCTTTAAAGTGCTGCGGGGGAATCAAAGGTTCGAATGGACGGCCGAGTGCGAAGAGGCCTTCCAAGGGCTGAAAATGCAACTCTCTCAGGCTCCCCTCCTTCAGAGCCCAAAGGATGGGGAGGACCTGACCTTGTACCTCGGAGTAGGGGCGGAGGCGGTGAGCTCCGTCCTAGTAAGGGAAGAAGGAAAGAAGCAGCTTCCCATCTATTACGTCAGCCGGATATTGAAAAAAGCAGAGCTTCGCTACCCCATCCTGGAAAAGCTCGCTTATGCCTTGGTCATCTCGGCCAGAAAGCTCCGGCCGTACTTTCAAGCGCATTCGATTAGGGTGGTGACCGACCACCCTCTTCGCAAGGTCTTCGAAGGAGTGGAGCACTCGGGGAGGCTGGCTAAGTGGTCCATTGAGCTAAGCGAGTTCGACATCTCCTTTGTACCAAGGCTCTCCATCAAGGCACAGGCGGTGGCGGACTTTCTAGCAGACTACGTTGTTGAGGTCAAGGGGGGAGAGCAGCAACCGCGAGAAGCATGGAAGTTAATGGTTGATGGGGCCTCAGGAAGGCACTCCCTCGGGGCAGGGGTGGTGTTGACAAGTCCCCAGGGGGTAACCATAGAGCAAGCAGTCATTTTGCATTTCCCAGTGACCAACAATCAAGCAGAGTATGAGGCCGTTATTGCTGGCCTTCGCCTGGCAAAGGAGCTGGGAATTCAGGAGGTGGAAGTTGTCACTGATTCAAAGGTAGTGACATCGCAGATTCGGGGAGAGTTTGAAGCTCGGGAACCAACCCTCATCAGATACCTCTCCAAGGTAAGGGCAATCATCGGAGGATTCCGGTCTTTCTCAATTCAACATGTTCCAAGGGAAGAAAGTGTAGCCGCCGATCGACTGGCCAAGTTCGGACCTCAGGTAGGAGGGACCTTGACGGAGCTGTTCCGACCAGCTATCGAGGAAGGAGAGTTGATGCTTGTGGATCGGCAACCCTCGTGGATAGATCCATTTGTGGCCTTCCTAACCACCGGTGAACTGCCTGAGGGGACCAAGGTGGGGAGAAGCTTCAAGCACAAGGCGGCTCACTACCTGATGATGGAGGGGGGTCTGCATCGCAAAATGTTGTCAGGGCTTCTAGCCAGATGTGCAACCGAAGAAGAAATCCCGAAGATTTTAAGGGAAGTGCATTCGGGCGAGAGCGGCAGCCACTCGGGAGGAAGGATGCTGGAGGCCAGGGTGGTCAGACAGGGCTACTTCTGGCCCACCCTAAGGAAGGATGTCATGGAGTTTGCAAGGAGGTGTCAAAAATGTCAACTCTACGCCCCCCTCCAACTCTTGGCAGCTCAAAGACTACGGAGTATCACGGCACCATGGTCATTTGCCATCTGGGGAATGGACTTAGTTGGGCCCTTTCCTCCGGCTAGTGGGCAGAGGAGGTTCCTCTTAGTCATGGTTGATTATTTCTCAAAGTGGCTAGAGGTCAAAGCCTTGGCCAGGGTCACCTCGCAGGTCATAAGGAATTTCATCTGGGGGGAAATCATTTGTAGGCATGGTTTGCCCCAAGCAATAGTGACCGATAACGGCCCCCAGTTTGCCAGCGAGGAGTTCATCAGCTTCTGCGCTCAACTCGGGATAGATCTCCGGTTTGCCTCCGTCCATCACCCTCGGAGTAACGGTCAAGTGGAAGCAGCAAACAAAATCATTGTAAATCTACTAAAGAAGAAGGTGGAAAACTTGAAGGGAAATTGGGTGGAACAGCTCCCATCGGTCCTGTGGGCACTACGAACGACTCCGAACACGGCCACCGGTGAGACCCCCTTCAAGCTCTCTCATGGGTGTGAAGCCGTCCTACCGGTGGAGTTTGAGGTCCGGTCCCCGCGAGTCACAGCCGCGGGCGAAGGTGACGAGACTTGGAGGGTGGAGAATGAAGAGGGGCAGCGCCTCTCGTTAGATATGGTGGAGGAACTGCGAGACGTGGCGGCTATCAGGCAAGAAGAAATCAAGCGACGGATGGCCAAGCATTTTGATAAGCATGTCAGGGTCAAACAGTTCGCAGAAGGGGATCTGGTGCTGAGAAAGGTCGACGCGGCGGGAAGATCGGCTCCCGTGGGTAAGCTCCACCCGAACTGGGAAGGTCCATACATTGTAAAGGAAGTCCTCGGAACAGGGGGATACTATCTCCAGGACGTGGAGGGAAGAGCCCTAAGCCACACTTGGAGTGGTGATGATCTAAAGCGCTTCTACCCCTGAAGGGGGAGGGATGTAATCATGTATCTCAAAAATGAACTTGTTATATTATACCGATTGATTCTCCTTTAACTAGTGTCGAATTTTTCATGGCATAACATAGTTGAATGTTTTGTGATACCCCGAGCTCGGCTCGGCCCCAGGTAGACCCGCTGCGCAGGCTCCCATCTAGCTGGCAGGTCCGAAGGCTCGCCTGTGGGGGATAGGTTTGGTTGGTTTGAGATCTTCATCGGCACCCCGAGCTCGGCTCGGCCCCAGGTAGACCCGCTGCGCAGGCTCTCATCTAGCTGGCAGGTCCGAAGGCTCGCCTGTGGGGGATAGGTTTGGTTGGTTTGAAATCTTCATCGGCACCCCGAGCTCGGCTCGGCCCCAGGTAGACCCGCTGCGCAGGCTCTCATCTAGCTGGCAGGTCCGGAGGCTCGCCTGTGGGGGATAGGTTTGGTTGGTTTGAGATCTTCATCGGCACCCCGAGCTCGGCTCGGCCCCAGGTAGACCCGCTGCGCAGGCTCTCATCTAGCTGGCAGGTCCGAAGGCTCGCCTGTGGGGGATAGGTTTGGTTGGTTTGAGATCTTCATCGGCACCCCGAGCTCGGCTCGGCCCCAGGTAGACCCGCTGCGCAGGCTCTCATCTAGCTGGCAGGTCCGAAGGCTCGCCTGTGGGGGATAGGTTTGGTTGGTTTGAGATCTTCATCGGCACCCGAGCTCGGCTCGGCCCCAGGTAGACCCGCTGCGCAGGCTCTCATCTAGCTGACAGGTCTGAAGGCTCGCCTGTGGGGGATAGGTTTGGTTGGTTTGAGATCTTCATCGGCACCCCGAGCTCGGCTCGGCCCCAGGTAGACCCGCTGCGCAGGCTCTCATCTAGCTGGCAGGTCCGAAGGCTCGCCTGTGGGGGATAGGTTTGGTTGGTTTGAGATCTTCATCGGCACCCCGAGCTCGGCTCGGCCCCAGGTAGACCCGCTGCGCAGGCTCTCATCTAGCTGGCAGGTCCGAAGGCTCGCCTGTGGGGGATATGTTTGGTTGGTTTGAGATCTTCATCGGCACCCCGAGCTCGGCTCGGCCCCAGGTAGACCCGCTGCGCAGGCTCTCATCTAGCTGGCAGGTCCGAAGGCTCGCCTGTGGGGGATAGGTTTGGTTGGTTTGAGATCTTCATCGGCACCCCGAGCTCGGCTCGGCCCCAGGTAGACCCGCTGTGCAGGCTCTCATCTAGCTGGCAGGTCCGAAGGCTCGCCTGTGGGGGATAGGTTTGGTTGGTTTGAGATCTTCATCGGCACCCCGAGCTCGGCTCGGCCCCAGGTAGACCCGCTGCGCAGGCTCTCATCTAGCTGGCAGGTCCGAAGGCTCGCCTGTGGGGAATAGGTTTGGTCTGGTTGGCTTGGTTAATGAAAGGCAGGAAGCACGTTGGGAATACCAAATGAAAAGTGAAAAAGAAGAGATAGATCTCGGCAGAGATAGATCTCGGCAGGGATAGGTCTCGGCAGAGATAGATCTCGGCAGAAGATTCCCCATTGAAGGGAACTCGAGGTGGGGAGGCTTTCGCCAAAAGGGTTCCTCTCAGTGTTCTCGAACAAATAGGCGAGATCGTCATACGATGGGCTAGTGGGGACTCGCGCAGTCTAGAGGGGACAGTCCCGTCTTAAGGATTCGAGAGTCACGCTTCCGGCTGACCGGTTACCGCGGGTTCTTGCTGATTCATCGCTACGGATTTCCTAAGAAGGCCAAGGGCCTTGGCGGAAGCCTACGCCGAAAGCATTCAACTACGACAATCACATCAAACACATTCGCAAATAACAAAAAATGTTCGCAAGAAAAAACATTTGCATTAATAATACAATGTGTGGGTACAAAATGATAGCGTCTCGCGCTTTACAGAGAGGTGAAGAACAGAAGCAAGAAGGGAACCCTCAACGGGACAAACTGTACCCCTCGGAAGTCTCGCTGGAGCTCCCGCTGGAGCTTCCGCCGGAACTCCCCCGGAGGTCTCGCCACCCGCGGCGGGGGACTTTGAGACATCCGAGGGAGGGGTATCGGGGGCGCCCAGGGGCTTTGGAATGGGCTCGAAGAGCCATGGGACAAGTTGTGGAGCGGTAATGTCTTTGCCCCTTCCGTCCCAGCAGTTGATGTCGTGCAGCGTCTCCAGCGTCAACTTTACGGTGGCTTGCGCGTTCCCCTGGAGCAGCTTGTCGATGTCATAAGCCGAGTAATACTGGCTCTTCAATCTCTCGTCCAGCGGAGGGGCTGCACTCGCCTCGAGGCGCGCGATCTGCTCTCGCAGGAGAACGTTATCATATCGGGCCTGAGACAGCTCCTCGCGAAGTGCGGCCTGAGCGGAATCCTGAACAGCGGAAGGTTAGCATCAGAGAAGGGTTAGGATTGCGAGAACAAATGATTATGAAAGGTCTCGCTTACCCCTTCCGCTTGGCGTGAGGATAACAGTTGCTGGGTCTCGGCCAGCTCCTTGGCCAGAGAGGCCGCCTGGGCCACCGCATCGTCCCTGGCCTTGAACATGTCTTGGAAGTTGCGGTCTATCGTAATGCTCCGTCGGGCGCACATATGCGCAAGCTCCAGCCCACGCATTAAAGCGCGAGTGGAGTCGTACGCCAACAGCCGGGTTGACATCCTGTCGTAGACGCTAGCGTCCTCCCGGCTGTAGAGACCATAGCCTAAGGCGAAAGCTTCGCCGGTGACCTCGTCTCGCTCCGCCCAGCTCGGCAAGAGGGACGAGACCGTGACCTGGTTGGCGTCAGGGTCCCATTGCAGCAGTGGCTTGTTCTCCGCGTCCAGGCACCTCACGCCGAGACCAAAGTTACGATGACCCCGCGGCACCTCGTCAGACAGGGGTTGGCCGGAGGTCCCGGCGGCGGCACCCTCGCTCTCGGCGGCGCCAAGGGTCCGAGGGTTCTCGGCAGGAGTCCCGGGGCCGCCCCTGGTGGCCGCAATCCTGCTTACTGCCTCCAGGACCTCCTCGAAGGAGCGGCCGGCGGGGAGAGGTTGGACGGGCGGTACAACAACAGCCTTGCCCTTCTCGATATCCGTGGTCTTGGGCCTCTTGATTGGCTGAGGTGCGGAAGCACCCGGCTTTCGCTTCACAACACCGCTTGAGGGGGGGAGGCCCGACTCTTTTCGGCAGGCTTGCGCGGCGGCTTTCGCAAGAGCCAGCGGGTCCTTAGGAGGTTGGCTCTCTCTGGCGCGAGCCTCGTCGAAAGGCTGGCGGAGCGGGATCTCGCGCTCTCCTGCGAAAACAATAGCGATCAATTCCAACCTTGGAAATGGCAAGAAGGCAAATACGGGCGAGATCTTACCTTCTCCCGGAAGTACAGGATGAAGAGAATCGACGTCTCGCCGGAGGTAGAGGACGTCGAAATCCTTGGTTCCGAAGAACTCAAGGAGGGCGCTCTCGCGGGAGCCCAAGGACGGAGGCTTGTAGGCGGCATCCTCGTATTGGATGGGGGCGAGGGGTACGTTCCCGAAGTCGCCGGAAACGTAGATGAACCTCTCGCCCCAGTGATGGTGCTTGTTGGCGAGACCGATCGTTTTCAGCAGTTGCCCAGAGAAGAACACCACGCCTCCCTTCGCGCGGAAAGTAAATAACTTGCGGAAAATCGGCAAGCTAAACTCGATCCTCTCCGACCGCATATAGCATATGAAGGCCATGAGAATCGCCACGGAGTTAGGGTTCAGCTGCGCGGGAACCACCCCGTAGTACCGGAGAGCCTGTCGCATCTCAGGCCACAGCGGAAGGCGGAAGCCCACCTCGAAGTGTTCGATAGGGATGGCGAGCTCCCCCTCCCCTGCAGTGTTGACTTTGTCATGACTGCCCGGGGGCCGCGCGACGAAGCCAGCGGGAACGTGCTGGGTCTTGATCAGATTGAACTCCTCCAGAGTGAGAGTACAGGAAGGGAAGAGATGCTTTTGGAAGGCTTCCGCACAGTTGGATCGTCCTTCACCACCGCCCGGCATCGCAATAGGGTTTGAAGGCGAGATCTACGAGGAGAAGGCGAGAGCGAGAACGGGGCGAGAACGGAAGTGGAAGACGGAGAAGGGCGAGAGCTTTGCGAAGACCGCGAGAACAACAACAAAGGGGAGAGAGACTGGAATCAGAGAAATGAATGTGGTAGGTGAGCCTCCTATTTATAGAAAATCGTGGTAATGATGGCTGTTTTCAGAAAGGCGGCGGGGGTACAGCCGTCGCGTCCTAGGTCAGCGGCGCTTCATTTTTCCCGCCCGAATCTGACAACGACCGATTAACTAAGCAGCTGGCGCAAACGTTGTGAAATGTCATACGGCCGGTAAGGTAGGCGGAAGCAAGGTGGCTCTCGCCACCCCAAAGGCCTGGGAAGATAACTTATACGCATACAAAAATATTACAGACAGAACTATTGCTCTCGCTGAGCGGGAACGCGATAAAATAATAAGCGAATAAAGTGCGGGAACACTAGTTACAACTCCAAGCGAAAAAGTAAGGGTACATTAGAGAAGGGAAGGCCAGGGGAAGAGGAGGGGAGGTCTCGCGCTTCAGTACGGCTCCCAGCGCCATTTCCCTTGCTCCCAACGCCATTTGCCTCGGTCCCGCAACTTGGTCCGGGGGGGCGCCTGCGGGTTGAAGTAGGATGACAGAACGCTGCATCCCAGGTCAACCCGGCGAGACAGATCCCGGATTCTCTCGATGCATCTCTCAGGTGAGGACCCGGCGGTAGCTCCCCCGGGCCGGTCCATCTCGCCTAGAAGGAAGTCTCGCTCCAGGGACTCCAGCCTCTTCTCCACTGACTGGCGAAACTCTCGGGCCGCAAGGTCGCGGACCCGTTCTCGCCGGATGAGTTTCGACAGAATGGCGGCAACCTTCTTCCCTCGTCTTTTCGCGCTCCCGGCACCGGTCAGGATCTCCTCCATCTCGTCAGATGAAGGGAAGGGAGAGCTTTCGCCGTCTTCTCCCTCTCTTTCTTCTTCTTCTTCTTCTTCCTCTACCTCAGCGCCAGGCCGCGAGTCCATGTCCCCTGTCGAAAGAATCCCCATTTTAGCGGAAGCTGAAGGATAGCAGCGATAAAATTGCCGTATACCTTCAGAGTGTCGAGGCCCCCCGGTCGACGGCAGGCGAGAAGGCCCAGCCCCCCCCCCCCCCCTCAGCTCCAAAGAGGAGGTGGATTGGCTTTCCTTTGCCGGGGGGGTAAACTTTGCGGATGGTGATCCCGGCCTGATCGAGAGCGGGAGAGCGGGTCTCCTCAGCCGCTGGAGGGCTAGCGTCTAGCGGTGGCGCAGGGATCTCGGCATTTTTTCCTCTCGCCGGTAGGGAGGAATCAACCGCATGGGCAGACTGATTCGCAGTTCTCGCCCCATCATCCCGGGTGGCGAGATCTGGAGGTGCGGAAACTGACGCTGCGAGGAATCAGGTCAGCATTTAAAAATACCAGGCGAAGGCAAGAAGGGAACCTTTACCAGCGGTGTTCGGGTCTGATGGAGGAGGCGCCTCGGGAACCTGTGGTTGATCATCGTGATGGCTAGAGGGTGGATCCAAACGTTCTCGCGGGGACGCGGCAGCATCAGGAACCGTCTCCTGCGAGAGGTATCAAGTTAAACAATTGAGCAACTGGTTGTTAATTGGTATATCAAGCTTACCTTCCGCGGCGAGGTGCCGTCCGCGCAACTAGGGGTCGGGGTGGGCGGGCTCCTGTTCTCGCGGGATAGGTCCCGCTGAACCACCTTCGCCTTCTTCTTCTTCTTCTTCTTAGGCAGAGAAGGCTCAGCAACTGACGACTGTCTCGCTAGCCATGGGGCGACCAGGGCACTGTTAGCCCTAGCTCGCGCCTGCGCCGCGTTAATGCGGTCCTGCAGATCCTGCGGAAGCGGTTTATCGGCACGCTTGGAAGGCATAGCGAGAGAGAGGGCGAGAGCTCATGGGGAGAATGACGGCTCGAGGGAAGTGTTATGACCGTCTATCGACACTCATATTTATAGGCGTCGTACGGCCCACCGAAAGATTCCCTGACGTTGACATGTGCTCAGCGAATATTTTGGGTTGAACATGTCTTTTCGAGCGCGGCGCTAGCTCAAAAAGAGCGGGGATTGTGTACAACCCCATATTCGCTGAGCCAGACAAGGAGGCACAATGGTCACAGGAGGGTTATCCAATGTGGTCCCGCCCTAAGGAGGATCTCGCCCACAGAAGGCGGAAACGCTCTCGCTGGATGCTATAAAAGAGAAACCGTGGGCCGAGAGCGCCAAGCGCGGACTGCGCGGAAGCGCTCTCGCCCAAACCAAGCCTCAATCCCGAAGAGTTCTCGCTTGCGCTGGGCGAGAACGTTCGCGCCGCGCCCTGGGCCGAAAGGTCTCGGCACCAGCTCTCGCCGAGTGGGGCCCAGGGTCTTTGGAAGAATGTCCTAATTGCCCTCAGGAGAAATTACTTCAGTACCCTCAGAAAAACAGCGGGTTTTGGCTATTGGCAGACCAACCAGGGGTTTTTCAGTAAATTCAGGACAGCAAAATGCTATAAATAGACCCATAAGGGCTTCTTAGAGAGAAAGCTATCATTGTCTCCCGAATTCCAGTGCTTTCTGAGGAGCTCCTAGCCCAGCTTTGGCTTTGGAGGGGAAGCTCTCAGAGATCTTCCGGGTGTGAGGTGGGACCTCCCTGCTGAGGCTTTTGGGTCAGTCTTAGGTCCTTAGAATCCAGTCAAGGGGTGAGACTTGAGAGAAGTAGGTTTTGGCTGCACCCCTTTTTCTTCGAACTTCAGTTGAGGTCATATTTGGCTTCAACACATCTCTCATTCGTTAGTGGCGTACAACCCGTAGGGAACGAGGGCCACCACCTCCTTGGCCTCCGCAACGTCCCGCTCGAACCGTGAGGTGTCATCGTGCATCACGAGTAGGTTGCGCCCCTTGTCGGTGGACGGGTTGGCCGCGGGTTTATCGCCGACCCGGGCCACAATCTGTATCTTCTTGCCGGCCCAAGTAAAGGAGTAGATATTGTCGCGGCCCTTGTACACAACGTCCGTATCATATTGCCACGGTCGCCCCAAAAGTAGATGGCTCGCGTCCATGTCCACAACGTCGCACCAAATGTCGGCTAGGTAATGCTTGCCCATAGCGACGGGTACGTGTGACCGGTGGGTGACACGCACGGAGGGGCCCTTTTGAATCCACCCAATGGAGTAGGGGTGCGGGTGCGGCTCGGTTGGTAGATGCAAGTAGGTGACCAACCGACTAGCGACAAAATTCTCACAGCTGCCATTGTCGATCAGGACATCACATATCTTCCCTTGATGGTGCAATAGCTCCGAAAGACATTACTACGTTGGGCATGCTCATCCACCCGCGGTGCAAGAAGGAGGCGTCGGACCACGCAAGCAGCAAAATCGCCATCTTCTTCAAACCCATCGATGACCTCATCGGCCTCCCCCGAGGCATCCTCCTGATCCTCGTCCTGAGTAACAGCGTGTACGGGTTGGCGCAGAAGAGGGCACCGGGAGGCAAAGTGGCCCGGTTGGTGGCACTTGAAACAGGTGCCCGGTGGTGCGCGGTCAGGTGCCCGACCCTTAGGTGCGGAAGGCGTGGCCGGCACCTCGCGGCTGGTAGAATCCCGAGTATGCGACCCCGACGCAGCCGACCAGGGACGGCGAGAGGCCGAGCGGGATGAAGGTGCCGCCGACGTCTCCATGAGTTCCGCCTTGAGGGCCATGTTGTAGGCCTCATCCACCGTGCGCAAAACGTGCAAGCCGATCTTCTCACGAAGGGATGGGCGTAGCCCATGTAGGAAGCGAGTAACACGTTGGTCGTCCGACTCGGTCAAGCCGTTGCGGTCCGCGAGGCGGCAAATTTCAGCCAAATATTCGGTGACGGTGCGAGAGCCTTGCGAGCAACTTTGGTAGAACTGGAACAGGTGTTGGTCGTAGTCGGGGGGTAGGAACCGATTGCGTAACATTTTCTTCATTTTGAGCCAAGTGCGGACGGGGGCTTTGCCTTGGCGTTGCCGATTGAGTTGAAGCTGATCCCACCAAACCGCCGCGCCGGATTTAAGGCGATACGCGACCATCTTCACTTGGCGGTGCTCGTCGAGCTCGGCCATTTCGAAGAAACGTTCGACCTCTGAGATCCAATCGAGGAAGTCTTCAATGCCCAAGTTACCAAAAAACTGTGGAATGTCCGCACGTATGCGGTAGCCGTGTTGCTGCGGTGGCAGCGGGTGGCGCCATGGAGGGGGATCAGCCCCGGCGTGGTAGTCATCCTCGGAGCTTGAATCAGACAGGGGAGTTGCTGGGCGGGGAGGTGCCGCCCGGCCACGGCGGTACTGCCGGCCGAAGTAAGCGTCGACCGGAGGGGCTGCAGCGAGTGCGGGATCGTCGGGCGGAGGTGGCTGCGGGTTGCCGAGCGCTGCGGTGAGGGAGGCGAGCTGTGCGGTGATGCCATTGATGGCCGCCCACAGAGCTTGGTCGTCCCGCGGATTATCTCCCATGAGCGACCGACGAGAGAGAGAGAGGAGTGTAAACGGTGCAGCGGATCGCGGAGATCGACGCGGCGAGGTGAGCAGAGAGGACCGGCGCCGAGCTAAGAAGTCGGGGCACTCCTCTGATACCAACTGATGTAGAAAATACCTCCGGAGGAGGGAGCGGTGGAGCCTTCCAGCCGGAATCGCGCCACACGGGCGGAGGAATCGTTGAGCGGCGGGATCCTTCCGGATCGGCAGTTCTCGCACGGAGAAGAGGGAGTCGGCTAGGGCAAACTGCTTCTCAATATAATACCAAAACTGAAATGAAAATACACTCTCCTCCCTCTTATACTATGGGGGGGGAGAAAATAACTATTAGCACACACCTGCTAATAGCACACATAATAGTTTTACAAAAACAAATACAACAAAAGGGCATAAAATAAATAGCGCCGTCTCTTTATTTAGACGGTTCGCGGCATCCAAAGCGGGTCGAACTTCTCGAGCCATGCAATCCCCGGTTCGGCGTGGGCTTCGTCGCTGACGGTGCAGGTCGCACCGTATTCCGCATCAAAGCTTGGACAAGCATTGATAGAAGGATGCTTTGGGAAGAGCCTTTGTGAGGACATCCGCAACTTGTTTCGCCCCTGGAACATGCTTTAAATCGAGCTTCTTCATTTGAACTTTCTCTCGAACGAAGTGGCAATCGACTTCAATGTGCTTCGTTCTTTCGTGGAAGACTGGGTTCTTGGCAATATGTATAGCCGCTTGGCTATCACAAAGAAGGAGAGCAGGAGAAGGTAATTTTACACCCAGATCAGTGAGAAGACTTTCAGGCCATGTTAGTTCTGATACAACAGATGCCATTGCGCGGTATTCTGCCTCAGCCGATGAGCGAGCAACGACTGCTTGTTTCTTGCTTCTCCATGTAACCAAATGTCCTCCAAAGTATGTGCAGAAACCACTAGTAGACCGCCGGTCATCAAGAGAGCCCGCATAGTCCGCATCAGAGTATGCCACTAAGGTAGGAGCAGACGAGGAAGTCCGGTACACAAGTTCTTGACCCGGGGCTGTTTTTAAGTACCTCAGAATGCGTTCAACCGCCAGAAGATGAGACTTGCGAGGAGAGTGCGTGTAGCGACTGACAAGACCAACAGTAAAGGAAATATCTGGTCTGGTAACATTAAGATAGATCAACTTTCCAACAAGTCGTCGATAATATTCAGGGTTCTGGAGAAGAAGATCCGAGTCAGAAGCCTGAGCACATAGCTTGTGGTTTACATCCATGGGGGTATCACATGGCTTACACCCTAAGAGACCAGCATCATGAAGAAGATCAATACAGTACTTTCGTTGAGATAGAATAAGGCCGTCCGGTCGCCTGACAACCTCAAGACCCAGAAAGTATCGCAGAGTTCCCAGGTCCTTTGTCTGAAAGACCGAGTTTAGATGAACTTTGACGGCATGTATCCCTTGTAAGTCATCTCCTGTGATGATGATGTCGTCAACATATACTAACAGAAGGACCGTCCCTGATGGTCGGTGACGAGTGAACAGCGAGAAGTCATCCGAGCTTCGAGTAAAGCCGACATCTCGAAGGACCTTACTGAATTTCTCAAACCAGGCCCGTGGAGATTGTTTGAGACCATACAGAGCCTTAAGAAGGCGGCAAACCTGAGACTCCCCCGTGGTCTCAAACCCGGGCGGTTGTTGCATGTAGACCGTCTCCTGTAGATCCCCATTTAAGAAAACATTCTTGATATCGAGCTGAAAGAGAGGCCACTGACGATGAACAACGACAGAGAGGAGGACCCGAACGGTATTGAGCTTGCCGACCGGAGAAAAGGTTTCCTCATAGTCGAGCCTCTGTTGCTGGGTGAAGCCGCGAGCGACAAGGCGAGCCTTCAGACGGTCGATCGTCCCATCAGCAGCATGTTTGATGACAAAGACCCACTTGCACCCCACCGGTTTCTGACCCGGAGGGAGGGGGACAACGGTCCATGTCTGGTTAGCCCAGAGAGCAGACATCTCCTCTTCCATGGCTGCCCGCCAGCCAGGATGTTGAAGCGCCTCCTGCACAGAGTTAGGAACAGAAATCGAAGAGAGAGAAGTAGCAAAGGTGTGCAGAGGTGGAGAAAGGCGATGAAGAGAGACGTAGGCTTCCAGAGGATGGGCAGTGGAAGACGTTACCTGATCAGAGGGACGCGAAGTGTCCATGACAGAGGTCGGCGGCAGAGGGGCAACGGAGCTGGGAGGGCGATGAGTGTAGACACGGATAACGGGTGGTTTGGTGGTAGAAGTAGCGGGGGGAGGGGAGAGTGGTGGTTGTGGTGTAGTAGCAGGAATAATGGGACGGGGTAAGGACGGCGGAAGAGGAGTCGGTGGTAGCGCAATTGGGGACGGAGCAGGAAAGAACGGTTCGTCTTCCCTGAATGTGACGTCAGCAGAAACGGTGACCTTGCAGGTAGCGGGTGAGTAACAAACATAGTCCTTCTGGGTGCGGGAGTAGCCAACAAAGATGTGTTTCGCCGCCCTGGGATCCAATTTATCTGAGGAGGGCCCGAGGCAGTGGACATAGCAGGTGCTTCCGAAGATACGGGGCGAGAGAGGGAAAGCCGGAGTGGAGGGAAACAATATGCTGAAAGGAGTCGCATAATTGAGGACAGAGGAAGGGAGACGATTGATGAGAAAGCAGGCAGTGGAGACCGCAAAGTTCCAGTATGCCTTGGGAACATGCATTTGGACCATGAGGGAGCGGGCAACATCCAGTAAATGGTTGTTCTTGCGTTCGGCAATCCCATTTTGTTGCGGGGTATAAGCGCAAGAGGTTTGATGGAGAATTCCGTATTCCGAACATAAGGTGGTAAAGTCGTGGCTGGTGTATTCACGAGCATTATCAGTACGGAGAGTTTTGAGTGTGGTATGAAATTGCGTCCGGGTCTCGAGGACAAAGGCCCGAAATACCCGGGGAAGCTCGGAGCGTTCTCGGAGTAAGTAGAGCCACGTGGTGCGTGAATGATCATCAATAAAGGTGAGAAAATAACGAAAACCGCATATACTAGGAATCTGAAATGGTCCCCAAATATCAGAATGAACAAGATCAAAAGGAGCCGCACTCCGAGTACAATGCGAAGGAAACAAAGAACGTGGTTGTTTGCCGAGAATACATGAATCACACTGAAAAGAAGTAAAAGAAAGGTCTGGAAGAGCCCGCTGGAGAACTGGCAGAGGGGCATGACCAAGTCGGCGATGCCAGGCAGTGGAGGAGACGGAAGACAGAGCGATGGGAGAGTCATCGAGAAGGTAGAGCCCATTCCGCAGCCGGCCTTTACCAATGGTAGTCCGCGTCCGCCGATCCTGTATAACAAGTGAAGAGAAAGTGAATATAACAGAACAATCCAGGTCACTTGTAAGACGCCCAACAAAGAGTAAGTTAAAAGGGGAACTCGAAACATGAAGAGCCGAGCGAAGAGGGAGGGATGGGTGGATAGAAAGATCGGCAGAGCCTGAGACAGGAACCAGCGCCCCATTGGCCACGGTGATAGACTTTGGATAAGGAAAATCCGAGTACTGGGCAGGCCGTTGCGAAGTGATGTGATGAGTAGCGCCAGAGTCCACAATCCAACCCAGGCTGTGGGAGAGACAAGCAGTACCTGTGTGGGAGACGGAGGCGACGGAGGCCGAGGGGGCGTAGAGCATACCCTGGAGATGCTGGAGCTGAAGACGGACGGTCTCGAGATCCGGAGGAGTAGCTTCAGTAACAACAGAAGCCGTCGGGCGAGGGGGGTAGCCGATTTTCTTGTAACAAGTCGCCTCAAGATGGCCATCTTTCCCGCAGAAGGAGCACTTTGGCCGGCCACGGCCTCCACGGCCACGGCCCCGCGAGCCCGACCGTCCCCCCCCCCCCCCCCCCCCCGAGCAGAAGTGGGAGGAGATGGTAAGAGCGGAGGGGCATGCTGAAGAAGAGCCGGTGGAGAAGGAGCAGGAGGATCTGGAGGAGGGGAGACCCGGAGAATCATGGAGCAGACATCCGAGAAAGAGGGTGTAGTGGGAGCGGTCAGGACCTGAGCACGAAGACTTTGAAGATGAGAAGGAAGGTGGGCCATAAGGATGGCAATGCAAGCAGCTTCCTTCTGAGCCCGCTGAGCAGCATGATCATTGGTGGGCGGCTGGTGCTGGATCCAGGCTTCAACAAGAGTTTTAGCCCGAGCGACAAACGAGGTCATATTTGAGGCGCCGCCAGTGTCGAGAGTGAAGAGATCAGTGAGAATGTCATAAAGATGTTGGAGGCTGTCGCGGCCAGAATACAAGGAATGGAGCTCATCCCACATAGCCTTGGCGGTGTCGTGGTACATAGCCATTTGATACGGCTCACCATCCAAGGAGTTCAAAATCCAAGTCTGAACACGACCGTCATTACGAAGCCAGTCATCCGTAAGTGGAGAAGGTGGTGCCTGAGTAAGGTGCGGCAGAAGGCCCTTAGCCTGGAGAACCCGCCAAACAGAATGCACCCAAGGAATAAAGTTCTTCTTGCCAGAAAGAGAGATGGTAGTTATCCGGAGCTCGTCACGGAGTTCGACAGAACAGGCCGGGCGGTCTGGAGGACAGGCCGGATGGACAGGGGGCGGGCTGGCCGCCGAGCTGGGAGAAGTGCCAGAGGAAGTCATAGAGATAGGCCGCAGCCCTTAGACGACCAGGGAAGACCGCCGCGGATGGAGCAAGAGGCCGCGCGACAAGGCCGCGTCGAGGAGGACAGGAGACCGCGACCAAGAGAGCGGGAAGGGAAAAGAACAAGGCCGCACGGTCACAATGGCACCAGCGAGCAGTCAAAGCGTGACTGATATGCAGAGAGAAGTGGTCGCAACGGATAAGAGACCGCCCGGTCAAGATGTAAAAGCACAAGCGGCTGGATGAGGCCGCGACCAAAAGGCGGAGCGATCAGGAGAAGCGCCGGGCAGAGACAAGTCGCGCCGGACTGAGACAAGTCGTAGCGGGCAGAGACAAAGGCGGGCGACCAGGAGAAGCGCAGGAGACCGCGACCAAGATGCAGGCGAGAAGGAGACAGCCCGCACGGTCAGACAGATCTTAGCAGCGAACAGAGAAACCGCAAGGAACGACAGGCGGATAGAGAAAACAGAGAGGGGGGTGCAGGAAGAGGCCGCAGGCAAGGCAGGCCGCGACGAGTAGAGAGGCCGCTGCGGACAGGAAAGAGGCCGCAGGCAAGGCAGGCCGCGAACAAGCAAAGAGCAAAGGGGCGGACTGACGAGAGGCCGCGGCGAGTAGAGAGGCCGCAGCGGACAGATAAGAGGGTGGTCCCACGAATTAGGAGGGAAAAAGCTATAAAAGCAAGAGGGGGGGAGGGTGTTGAAGGTGGACCACAGAGAGGAGAAAAAGATGTAGCAGAAAGAAGCAGACTGAGAGGGCAGGCCGCAGGGGAACGCGGATAGAAAGGAACAGTCCGCGAAGAACAAGCCGCAGGAGGTAGACCGCAAGAGAAATTACAGAGCGCGGTCAGACGTCGGCAGACCGCGAGAATCGTAACCTCGCTTTGATACAATGTAGAAAGAGCCCAAAACTTATGTATATTGATTGAGTATGTAAATAAAATGAGAGAATACAAATATATAGGAGAGAGAGAGAAAACAAATTTTATACAAGATGTGGGACTAAAGGAGAAGAAGCAAAAATGGGCCAAAAACATGGGCCCAATACAAGGGTTATTCTAACACTTTCAATCTTCTTATTTTGAAATGAAAACTCAATTTGGTTCATATTAAAAGAAAATCCGTAATGATAAAGCAAAAGAATATATCAATGCTTTATTTTGCTCCTTTTGTAGTTCTCATGAAATTATTTATCAAAGAAGTTGTGCTCACACTTCGCAACAAAATGATGTGTTAGAATAGAGGAATTGTTATCTGCTTGATATAGCACGTATTTTACTACATCAAATGAATGTTCCAAAATCATATTGTAGTCACAATATTCTTCTCTCATGTTATTCGTTCAGTTCCATGTCATCATTTGTCCTCAACAAGAAATTTCCCTTTCCTCTTACCTCTCATATGTTTGGGTGTGTCGCCTTTGTCAATGACCCCTCTGAAGATTATGATAAATTATCTACTTGTGCAATCAAATATATTTTTTTGGGTTACTCTCTGACCTCAAAAAGGATATTGTTGCATCGATCCTCTCTCTGGGCGTGGATATCTCTATTGATGTCATTTTCTTCAAACTCCCTCCATATTTCTCCGATAAAGGTAAAATCCTCCCCTTTGAACCTACTATAATTCTTGATACTCTGTCGACAGGAGCGGCGGGCGTGAGCCCTAGCAGGGGAGCGTGAGAAGAAATCACGGGGCGGGTGCGGGCGGGATTTGGTCGGGACGGGAGCGGGGGGGCAGTAGCGAATCAAGAGAAAAAAATTGTAGGTCTCAGAATATTAGGCTCTGATACCATGTAGAAAGAAATAGGAAAATAGAAAGTGCAATATATTCATCCACAAAGGGGCTTTATATAGGAACTACAAAATGACTCATAACACCGATAGGCGGTGTGAGACTAAACATTAAGATACTAAAATATTAATATCTCTAACAAAAAATAAAATTAGAGGAGATTTGTCTTTTAGTGGGGTGTTGGGGGCTAGGGATGACATAAAAATGGGATAAAAGAATGATGAGCGGCTGTAGCTAGGAGAGTTTGCTTCACTTTTGGGTTTTATTTTTGGGAAGAGGAAAAAAGTAAAGAAAGAGAGAAAAAATGGATGTGACAACACAAGGGAGGAGGAAAGAAAATTATGGTAGTTAGCAACCTTTTGGAATGTTGGTATTTGGTTGAGAAAGGGAGGGGGTGGGCGTGTAGGGCGTGGCCGGGTATGGAAGGAAAATGGGAGACAATAATGGAAGTGGGGCCAGCTGTGGGCTTAATTAAAAAAAGGATAGAGGGGGCAATTATGGTGGTGTGGTCAGCTGGAAAGGACATGGAGTGGGTTAAAACCAAATTCGGCTCGGTAATAATTAGGGCGTCGTGCGACTTGGGCCAGGTGAGGTGTGCCACACTTGGAGAAATGGAGGAGCGGCTGGTTGGCTCTGGCGGACGAAGAAGTAGCCCGACATCCTTGCTAGCCACTGATGCCGGAATCGACACGGGCGAGGGTGGCTCCTCCAGCCGACGACTGACGACGGATCCCGAACGACGACCTTATCCTTGCGCTGGAGAATTGTCGCTGGAGGGAATCGAGCCAGCACGTCCAGTCGATCGAGCTTGGCGCCGGCGGCTGCTGTTGGAGCGGTGTGGGCTCGATCGGCAGCGGTGTGCGCTGCTGCTGTCGGAAGCGATGCTGGATGTGCGGCGGCGGCTGCTGCCGCCGGAAGCTTTAGGCAGAGGGGAATAAGAAGGAAGTTGTGAGCTGGCGGTTGTGATGGGAAGGGGAGATCGATGCTTGTGCGGTAACAGTAGGGCTGCGCGTTATGTCGGGTAGCACGCGGCTCTGGTTCTAGCACCGAGGTTGGAAAAGGGTCTGATTGGGTTGGCCGACGATGCACTGCGAGCAACGGGGGTGATGCCTGCCCCGACGCGCAATGGCGCTGCAAAGCTAATTTGGCCGCCACAGGGAACAATGGTTCTTCGGGTGTGGATGGCAGCAGGAGTGAGAAAGGTTCCTGCATGCGATGGCCTCTTGCTTGTTGTGGTTGGGGCGGAGTTGGTAGTGTCCCAAGCATGGGTATGTGCATCATGTTCGAGCCAGTCGACGAGGGTGTATCCTCTTGTTGATCGTGCTCATCGGGGAGGGTGCGCTGGCGGCGTACTAGAGCAGATTCCTCCTTTAGGCGTTTGTCATTGGCGAGGTGCTGGACAAGGAGAGCACTCGTCGCCTGGAGCTCTTTGCATATGTCGTGGATGAGGTTGAGGTCAAGGGCGGGCACCAGGACTATTCCCAGCGGCTGCAAGGGCAGTGGGCGGAGACCGGAAGGTCGGACCATTGTTACCGTTAAGATATTTTCTCGGGATAAATCCAGCAAGGGGAGGACCGGCAGAGGTGAGGGAGAAGCAAAGGGTAGAAAAAGATGAGACTTAGGAAGCAACCCTAATAATCTTCATACATTCCAAGATACCCCACATCTAGAACTTCTCCCCGTTATATAGATGAGGGAGGGAACCATACAAGGAAAATAAAATTCAATCATGGCGGTTTCCAAATGCGCGCTCCATACATTATGACGATGGGGGGTCCACTTGAGTGAATGTGTCCGTGAGCATAGCGGCTTCCATATGCGCTCCCATGATTCCTGCCAGATGGTGTGCTCAGTCAAATGCAACGTCGTAACAAAGGTGTGGCACTCAGCATCTCATTTCCAGTGCAATTTTGTTTTAAACAACCGAGTGTTGTCAGCATTTTCCGCTACAACCATTACTTTATCATACCAAGAAGCTCAGACCATCAAAGGCCATTATGGATCGTCTAAGTAGTAAGCCCACGATGACTGTCAATGAGTGCTCTCCTAGTACGGCTTCCCTAGAGCTTCTGGTAGCACAACTGAGACGACGACATGTTTTCTGCCCCTGTGGAGATGGGGAGACATAAGTATTGGAAATCCAAGATAAGATCACAGCGAGACGAGACACTTATCATTATGATAGGTGTCAAGTGGAAGTGCAATGATGTATGTAGCTGAGTCATCCTAAGAGACCGAGAGAGATGTTTTCTCTCCGTTCTCGTGATACTTGAAGCCTTTTAACCTCCCTCGCGACGGTGACATTGTTGGGTTTCGTTGTATCTTCATCATTAAGTTCCTTTTTGATGACCAGATTGACAAATACAAGGGAAAACTTATCGCCAAAGGTTTTACACAAACATATCATTGATTTCTTTGACGCCTTATTCTTCCGTGGATCGTATTAGTTATATATGGGTCCTCTTCTGTGTAACCATCAACGAGGATTTACCTACTCATTGTCACGAATGTTTTCCTATGTGTGATCTTAAAGAAACAGTCTACATGGAGCAACCTTCAGGGCATTGCTCGTTTTTTTAGGGGGGGGGTGATGTAGGGTAGGCTGTGTAGTGATCTCCTAAGACACCTGCTAGTGACGTGAGGGGGGTGGACTCACCCTAACCAACGGCTATATGACGGACAATATTAATCAGGCACTAAATCAAAGTAAGCAACAAAACAAAATAACAAACATCACATTCATTCATGTTAAGGAAAGTAATTTTCATTAAGCGATTTAGGTAATAGCGTTCCTCCGCACGGAGAACTAAAACAAGCACGCGGCGAATTAAGCGCCCTGCAAGGTTAGAGATTTTCACAGGCAAATGATAACAGGCTGTAGTTCCAATACGACACAAGCACCACAGAGCATACAATATCTCAAACCAAAATAATGATTACAACACCAAAGATGAAATAGACAAAATCTGAACTAAACACTTAGGGCTGCAGGAAATCGGTGTAGATCTGAGATTTCGGAGGCAAGGAAGGGGCTTCCGGGTGGTGCGGGACTAGATCGGGCAAGGGGGAAGGTGGCTCCACGTGGGGAAAGGTTGGTGGTTGCTGGTCGAAGGGAGAAGGGGCTGGTGTAGGGGGCTGCCGGGCTGGATCTGATGGAATCAGCCCAGATTTGGGGCGGCGGGCTTCAGGAGGGGTTGGTGGGGCTGCGGCTGGGCTGACGGGGGAGTTTTGTGGTGGCTGATGGCGGGGCTTGAGGAGGGGGGCGGTGGAAGATGGCTGTAGGGGAAGTGGGGCCGGCGGCGTGGGGTTGCAAGGGGGAAGAAGATGGTGGCGTGGCTGTGTGGAGGAGGAAACCGGGTGGCCGGCGGCTGGGATTTATAGGAGGAAGGGGCGGCGGCTAGGTCTGAAAAGGGGGTGGCGTGGGCTGATTAGTAGGGGGAAGGAAGCAAGGAACGGATAAGAATCTTACCCAAGGAGTCGGCACCAAGGGGCTCCACGGCGTCGGCACCGCGGAATGATCACCAGAAGCGAGGAAGAAGACCTCCAAACTTCAGCAATAGGGATTCCTGCAGCCCTAGTGTTCTATTTATAAGAAAGCAAAGATAGGGCAACCGGAATCGACGGCTATGATTGGCCGGCGGTTCTGTCCCCATAACTATATAAAATAATATCCGAAATACAAAGTGCTATATATGAAAATGAATCTAAACGGCGAGCCGGACGCATCCACGGTAACGGATCGCCGGTTCGATCAAGTCCGTCAGCGCGAATATACGAAGGTGGGGTCCGCCTTGCGCCGAGGTGCGTCAGATGGTCCCCCATCAACTCCCCCCGACTGAAAAGCCTTCATCTCCGATGAATGGAGATGGTCGTACTGTAGTCGAAGCCCGGGGGCGAGTCGATCAAGCTCAGCAGCAACAACCCAAGTGTCGTCGGAGGAAGAATGCCCAAGCCAACGAACTAAGTAGCGGCACACGGGTCCATCAGTGGAGGGGACGAACTCATGTGCAATGATCTTTGTAATCTGCTCGACCCTCTGCTCTCGGAAGAAGTGGTCCGGTGATGGTGGTGGTGCAACAGGTGAAGCCACTGGTGGTGAACTCCTGGGGAAGTGGGTATCAAGTGGAGGCTGGGTGGTGGGAGAACGGGGTGGTGGTAGAGGCTCGGAAGGGCCGCCAAGGTAGGGATCGGGGTACTCGTGGGGTGGAAAGTAGGGTGTCAGGTCCTCAATATTGAACACAGGGTGAATACCCATGCTCGCAGGAATGTCCAGCTCATAAGCATTCAACCCGATCCGCCTCAAAACAGTGTAGGGCCCAATTCGCCTGGCGCTCATTTTCTTAGCAGGCCCCTGAGGGAGCCGCTCCGCACGAACTCGCACCATCACCTGTTCGCCAACCAGAAAATGTTTTTCCCGCCTGTGTCTGTCTGCCAGTTCTTTATAATGTTCGTTGCTTAAATTGATTTTACGCCTGATAGACTCATGCAACTCATGCAAATGACGTGTGAAGGACTCAGCAGACTCACTAGGACGTGACTCAGTCGGGACTGGTATAAGATCAATAGGCTTCCTAGGGTCATAACCTGACACTACCTGAAACGGACTCAAACCGGTCGACCTATTGACGAAACTATTGTATGCAATCTCAGCTATAGGGAACACTGAATCCCAGCTAGACGCATGCTCACCAACTAGACACCTCAGCAGGTTACCTAAGCTTCTATTTACCACCTCAGTCTGACCGTCCGTCTGAGGGTGGTATGCGGAAGAGAACTTAAGTGTGGTCCCCGTCTTCCGCCATAACGTCTTCCAAAAGTAACTAATGAACCGCACATCCCGATCGGACACAATGGACTTTGGGAGACCGTGTAATCTAAAGACCTCGCTCATATATAAGGCCGCGACGCGGGGGGCATCGGCGGTCTTACTACACGCAATAAAGTGCGCCATCTTAGAGAACCGGTCGACCACAACAAAAATAGAATCATGCTTCCGCAGAGTGCGCGGAAGTCTCAACACGAAGTCCATACTAATGTCCTCCCAAGGACGATGGGGAACGGGTAAAGGAGTGTATAAGCCCGTGTTCTGCTTTGTTCCCTTGGCCGTTTGGCACACACGACACTGTCGAACGATACGAGCCACATCCCTTTTCAAACTCGGCCAATAGAAACGATCATCTACCATAGCAATTGACTTATCTCGCCCAAAATGGCCGGCGGCACGCCCGGCGTGTAGTTCCCAAACTAAATAATCATGATACGAGGTATTGGGCACACACAAGCGGGAGCCCCGGAACAAGTACCTATCGATGATCCGAAACCCCTCAGCAGGATCCGGGGGGCCCCTAGATAATGCGGCGTAGGTCTCAGCAAAATCAGGGCAAGTAGGATAGTCCGCAATCATCCTCTCGAAACCATCCACCTGGGCCCGCAATGTGTGAAGTAGAGAGACTCGACGACTGAGTGCGTCGGCAGGCTTGTTCTCAACACCGGCACGATGTTTGAGAACGTAGTGGAAATCCTGCAAGTACTCTACCCACTTCGCATGGAGATGACTCAGCTTCCTCTGAGAATCGAGGTAGCGTAGGGCCTGGTGATCCGAATACAGCACAAATTCCCGGGGAAGGAGGTAGTGTCTCCAATATCTCAGCGACTGGACAATAGCATAAAATTCTCGATCGTAATTCGAGTATTTTTGTTTGGCTTCATTCAGTTTCTCACTAAAGTAAGAAATCGAGTGTCCCTCCTGACTCAACACTCCTCCATTACCTACGTCTGACGCATCACACGCGACCTCAAAGGCTCTGCTAAAGTCGGGGAGTCGTAAAACGGGGGCGGACGTCAGCTTGTCCTTAATCTCTTCAAATGCTCGAGTGGCCGCGGCGGTCCACTAAAAATTTCCCTTGCGCAGACAACTAGTAAACGGGGCCATAATCGAGCTAAAACCTCTAACAAATCTCTGATAAAAGGTCGCAAGTCCATGAAAGCTACGGGCCTCATGAATGATCGATGGTATGGGCCACTCGCGGATGCACTGGACCTTCTCAGGGTCAACTGACACGCCTGAGGAAGAGATAATAAATCCCAGAAAATGGACAGGCTCGGCTAGGAAGGAGCACTTCTTCAGATTGATAAACAGTTTCTCCTTTCGGAGAATATCGAATAGGAGCCTCAAGTGCTCGAGGTGGTCTGACTCGGTGTGGCTATAGATCAGAATGTCGTCAAAATAAACGACTAGAAATTTGCCCATGTAGGGCCGCAGAACCTGGGTCATGACTCGCATAAACGTGCTCGGGGCGTTCGAGAGCCCAAATGGCATGACCAGCCACTCGTACAGACCGTCCTTCGTCTTAAACGTCGTCTTCCACTCGTCTCCCTCTCGAACCCGAATCTGGTGGTACCCGCTTCGGAGATCAATCTTCGAGAAGATCTGGGCTCCGGACATCGTGTCTAATAGGTCGTCTAGACGGGGGATCGGGAAACGATACTTCACCGTAATCTTGTTGATGGCTCTACTATCAATGCACATACGCCAGCTGCCGTCCTTCTTAGGGGTAAGAAGGGCGGGGACGGCACATGGGCTCAGGCTCTCACGAATAAACTGCTTCCGAAGAAGCTCATCAACCTGCCTCTTGAGCTCAGCATGCTCAACAAGGTTCATGCGATAATGTGGCAGATTGGGGAGCGAGGCCCCCAGGACTAAATCTATAGCATGATGGATGTCCCGTAAAGGGGGTAACTCATCAGGGAGCTCCTCTGGCATAATGTCTGCAAACGCATCTAGTAAAGGTCGCACGGCAGGAGGAGCCTCAGGTGTGGGGCCATCAGATGCCATAGTGGCGGCCACCACATACATGATACCAGCATCAGTGTTGTCTCTCAGAAACTCACCACGTCGAAGAATATGCACGGGTCTCGAGGCAATCGTGCTAGTGGACGGCTCGACCCGGCCCTTAGGCCTCTCTCTGGGCTGGGTGGGAGATAAAGTGATCTTCCACCCTTTGTCATAGAAGACACACGTGTTCGATCGACCGAAACACGTGACATCGCGATCAAATAGCCAAGGGCGGCCTAGCAGAACGTGGGCGACGTCCATAGGTATGACATCGCACCAAACCTGGTCCTCGAAAGATGCGATGGAGATAGGAACGAGACAGCGCTGAGTAACCTGGATAGCTGTCTTGTCAACCTAGATGACACGATAAGGATGTGGGTGAGGCTCTGCCTTCACCTGCATACGATCTAGACCCTTCTGGGCCACGATGTTCACGCAACTCCCGCTATCAATAGCCAATTTGCAGGGTCCGCCTGCACTCGGGAAGTACGTGTAGAAAATGGTGGTGCGGCGCCAGTCCTCATCGGCACGTGGGGTATGTAGGAGGCGTCTGACCACTCCCGTCTCTAATGAATTCTCAGCGTCGCTCTCCCATCCCTCCTCGACGGTGGTAGTGATCTCCTCGGTAACCTCCTCATCTCCCTCTAATCCTTGCTCCTCATCCTCGATCAACAGATTCCGCGTGGGGCAGTGGGCCGCCACGTGTCCCCTGCCCGAGCATCTAAAACACTGGATACCCCCAGGTCTCTGGCCCTCAGTAGCGACAGCTTTGCCCTTCAAGTCAGTAGTGACCCGTGGGGGTGGGGCGGCTGTAGCCGTCTGGGCTGGAGCGGGCTTCCTAAACGTCGAGGACTCCGTCCGGGAGGGAAACTGTCTCGTACCAGGTGTACGAAGGTACTGCTCGTACTCGAGGGCGAGCTGGAATATCTGGTCCACAGTCTCCAGACGATGGGGAATCAGCTCTCTCCGGAGATCCGATCGGAGGCCAGCCTTGAATCGAGAGGCAGTGGCAATAGGCTCCTCTGAAATATCGCTCCTAACGACTAGCTCATCGAATTGAGCCATATACTCGGCTACGGAAAGCGTCCCCTGGCGTAAACTCTGCAGCTGGTCAAGTAGCTGATCCCGGTAGGAGGCAGGAAGGTACTTATCCTTAAGCCTCTCCTTCATATCATCTCATCTGGTGATGGGGTAATAGCCATCACGCTCTAAGGCTCGCTCCACACTAATCCAATACACCTTGGCTTGCCCGACCAACTTCATCTTAGCAAACCGAACACATCGATCGTCACTCATATCGTACCAATCAAAATAGTGATTCATGTGTAGGAGCCAATCACTAAAGACCTTCGGATCCAGGCGGCCATCAAAGATCGGGGCATCAAGACGAATCCTACGGGTAATGTCAAAGGCGCGGTCGCCTCTCCGCGGGTCAGGATAATCGTCAGGATCGTCGTCGCGGTCATAATCGTGCCGAGCGGGTGGGGGCCCGCGCTCGCGTCGACCCGGCGGATAATACTCGTCTCGACTCTGGTCATAACGATCGTGTTGAGGTACACGGTTCCTAGGACCAGGCTGACGTGGCATGCGGTATTCTTCCCGCAGGGGTGGGGGTCGGCCACGTGCTGGCTCTGGGTTTCGCCTCGCAGGCGGGGTGGGGACTCTCGCAGGGATCTCACGACGATAGCGGTCTGCCGGCGGCGGGTCATCTCTGACTCGCTGGCCGCGACGGGGAGAGTCGTCTGGGTCATCCACGATCTCATCGTCGTGTAAGGAAGGGGCATCCCTAGCGTGCTCTAGCCGATCTAGGCGGCGATTCACCGCAGTGATATCAAGTCGCACGGTCTCAAACTGGGTGCCTAGGGCATCAAAGCGATCTAAGATAAGACACTCAAAATCCGTGGTGGCGGCGCTTGAATTCGAGTCGGCCGCTCGCTAGTGGGTGACTTGCGGATCTACCATGCTTCTAAATGTCTTACCACTACGGAGCATGCAAAATAGCCCAACCTGGCTCTGATACCAACTGATGTAGGGTAGGCTGTGTAGTGATCTCCTAAGACACCTGCTAGTGACGTGAGGGGGGTGGACTCACCCTAACCAACGGCTATATGACGGACAATATTAATCAGGCACTAAATCAAAGTAAGCAACAAAACAAAATAACAAACATCACATTCATTCATGTTAAGGAAAGTAATTTTCATTAAGCGATTTAGGTAATAGCGTTCCTCCGCACGGAGAACTAAAACAAGCACGTGGCGAATTAAGCGCCCTGCAAGGTTAGAGATTTTCACAGGCAAATGATAACAGGCTGTAGTTCCAATACGGCACAAGCACCACAGAGCATACAATATCTCAAACCAAAATAATGATTACAACACCAAAGATGAAATAGACAAAATCTGAACTAAACACTTAGGGCTGCAGGAAATCGGTGTAGATCTGAGATTTCGGAGGCAAGGAAGGGGCTTCCGGGTGGTGCGGGACTAGATCGGGCAAGGGGGAAGGTGGCTCCACGTGGGGAAAGGTTGGTGGTTGGTGGTTGGTGGTTGGTGGTTGCTGGTCGAAGGGAGAAGGGGCTGGTGTAGGGGGCTGCCGGGCTGGATCTGATGGAATCAGCCCAGATTTGGGGCGGCGGGCTTCAGGATGGGTTGGTGGGGCTGCGGCTGGGCTGACGGGGGAGTTTTGTGGTGGCTGATGGCGGGGCTTGAGGAGGGGGGCGGCGGAAGATGGCTGTAGGGGAAGTGGGGCCGGCGGCGTGGGGTTGCAAGGGGGAAGAAGATGGTGGCGTGGCTGTGTGAAGGAGGAAACCGGGTGGCCGGCGGCTGGGATTTAGAGGAGGAAGGGGCGGCGGCTAGGTCTGAAAAGGGGGTGGCGTGGGCTGATTAGTAGGGGGAAGGAAGCAAGGAACGGATAGGAATCTTACCCAAGGAGTCGGCACCAAGGGGCTCCACGGCGTCGGCACCGCGGAATGATCACCGGAAGCGAGGAAGAAGACCTTCTCCAAACTTCAGCAATAGGGATTCCTGCAGCCCTAGTGTTCTATTTATAAGAAAGCAAAGATAGGGCAACCGGAATCGACGGCTATGATTGGCAGGCGGTTCCGTCCCCATAACTATATAAAATAATATCCGAAATACAAAGTGTTATATATGAAAATGAATCTAAACGGCGATCCGGACGCATCCACGGTAACGGATCGCCGGTTCGATCAAGTCCGTCGGCGCGAATATACGAAGGTGGGGTCCGCCTTGCGCCGAGGTGCGCCAGATGGTCCCCCATCAGGGGGGGTCTAGGATGTACAACTTGAGAAAGACAATTTATTGACTCAAACAAGGCCCTAAAGCGTGGTTTGACAAGTTCAAACGAGTTATTTTCACTATTAGTTTTTTATCGAAATCACGTCGACCACTCAATTTTTGTGAGAAAGAAGGATACGAGACTTATGTTCTCATAGTCCTTGTAGATCACGTCCTTTACCAAAGTGCCTCTAAGAAAACTTTTTGTAACAAAGGATATGAGTGCTCCACCGTACTTGGCGTCGAGATTGCTAGATGTAACAAAGAGATTGCAATATCACAAAGGATATGTGCACTAGATCTCCTTGAGGAAACATGCTTACTTGGAGAAAATCTACCCACTCCCTTATGCTTATGGGGATAGGCAATCTGTGAGATGGAACATCATAACCTTAATGTAACATGACCCTACATTTCATTTGCTATATAGGCAAAGTTAGTCAATTAATGCATACTCCCAAGAGTGTCGCCTTTAGTGCGATTATAAAGATTTTAGAGTACATCTAATCTTTTGTGTATTGTAGCATGCTCTGATGCTAGTTGCGTTGATGACAAGATAGAAAGTGTACTTCTAATTACTCTACCTTCCTTTGTGGGAATCTAGTCACATGGCGAAGTAATAAACAAATTGTTGTTTCCATGTATAGGGCTGAAGCAGAATATCATGGAACGACACAAACTATTTGTGAATTAAAATAGCTTAGGATCTTTTTAATGGCGGGAGACACTTGCAACACACATTTGCCTATGCACTCTCCCTCCCTCCCTCTCTCTACATATATATACTATATGTAGTAGAAAGGAAGAGGGAAAATAGGTCTCCCTCATCCCAAACACTCCCCCTTACGCGGAATAAACATGCTTATAGGTATAAAACACATGAAACACTGAAGAGGTCACAAAAAAACTTCAAAACAACAATATCTCCATCATCCTCAAGAGAGGACAACAACAAAAAATCATCTACAGTCAGTAAGAATAGAGGCGAGGAAGCCTCGGATCTGCAGCAGACACATAAGAAGCTGCAGCAAGCACGCAAAATCGGGAGCGACAAGAAGATCCGAAGCAGGGTCGAAGAAGCACAAGGGGAATGTTGACAAGAGTGACATCCTCGATAAGGGCAACAACCTGGCTGGACGGACACAACAGCAGAAGGCGCAGCAGCGGTAGACGTAACAACAACAGTTGGACGAGTAATCGACGGCTGATCCAGTTGAAGCAGATGATCCAGGCGAAGCAAAGTAGACGTTGGAAGAGAGATGAGGCAGCAACGGGAAACGTTGACGATGCCGTCGATGGAGGAGCAATGCAGGTCAGCTGAGCAGCTCACGCAAGGAGGCATACTGGAGCAGTAGCAGGCACAGTCGACGGCGATGGAAGTAGCAAACTTCGACGTCGATGGGATCGAGCGCAGCTGCAGGGGGGCCAAGATCCGCTCCCGTCGATGGAATTGGACGTTGATTCCGTCGACGGGAGCGGGAGTGGAAGAGGGAGACGAGAGTGAGAGAGGAAGAGGGAGACAAGAGAGGGACATGAGCGGGAGAAGTAGCGAGAGTGGGATGCGAGTGCACAGCGGGAAAGAAGCGGCTAGGGTTTGCTCTGATACCAAGTAGAAAGGAAGAGGGAAAATACTTGAGTGATGTTATTCATCCATATAGGGCATAATATATAGGAAATACATTGACACTTACAACTTGACTCAAGATGTGGGACTAAACTCACTCACATACTAATAGACCAATATTAATACTAAACTAATAATCTCAACTTATGTATATACTTACCGGGGAGGTTCCAATGAATGATCCCCCCATGTAAGTTTGCAAATTATAAATTGCGCTCCTCTTTTGAAATTACAAAAATCTCTCCCGTAAGTTTCAATTTCATAACATCCATGCACAAAAATACCCCCTTTGAGGGAAGTTCAATGTGAGTATTTTTGTGCTTGCATGTTACGAAATATAAACTCAAATGGAAGGTGTATGTAATTTTAGAAGATAAATGGGGTGCAACCTGTAATTATGCTAGCTTTCATAAGTGGTTTGGGTAGTAAATAGTATATATACATCCAAAAATTTGGTGTTTCATGAAAAAAGAAGTTATATAGAAACTGTCATTCCATCAAAAAGGTGGTCATCACTGGGCGCATATATACTATGTTACATCAGACAGAATTAACTGACCTCTTCATCTAACTTCTTCCTTCTTTTTTCTTTGTTATGTACTAAGCTGGATATAATTGAAATATATGCTCCCATTTGAGGGAGAATGTTAAAGCCTATTAAAATAGGCCCATTATGAGGGCTCATTGTTGTTAATCTTTTTTTTCTGACTCACATCTCTTATTGAAAATTGTTGTAACTCCTCTACTCTATATATAGAGGACAATTTTAATGTATTTGAAATAAACAATTAAACTTTGATTCCAATGATTTAGCATCTTATAAATAAAGTAAAAACAAAGGGAGAGTGATCCAAAATTCAGCACTCTGATCCTTCTCCTTAAACCTCGTCTATATTTTGGTTTCTCAGAGGAAAATTTCTCCGTACTCTCAAGTCTGCAGTGGATCCTCCTATCAATGGATTACTATTTTTTCTTTCTTTCATTTGCCTATCTTCTCCTTTTTAGGTGACTTGGTAATAAGTAATATGGATCTGATATTCACAGACATTTGTGGTTCAAAGAATTTTGTAAATAACAATATGATGCATATAACATTGCTATTAAGGTTATTTCAATATTATCTATGAAATGAAAGATTAACTATGATTGTCATATTTCTGTTTGCTATTTATTTCTTTTAGCTATAAGATAGCCAAATAACTATATATCTATAGATTTTACTAGCATTTATATGTCATCAAAGTAGCACTTAAGGCCCATCAAGTTTGACTGCCTGCTAGATCTTCTCTTTATAAGACGTAAAAAAATATCATTTGTATCTGTGAATCAAACAATTAATGTCTTCTAAACATACATATGATATTATTTTTGCTTACAGATATCGTGAGTGTTGCTAAATACATTCTTGTTGTGGAGAAAGAAACAGGTAATCCTTGGCTTCTTCACCTCCTCATGGACTTTTTTTTTCTGAGATCGCTTCCACTGCAGTTTTCCAGCGCCTGGCAAATGATAAGTTTTGTGGAACTCATCAATGCATAGTCATTACAGTGAGAGCATGCTCTTGTTTGGACAATCTCTGTTAACTTATCTATTTCTAGTACACCTTCAGTGATATCACCTCCTATCAAATATTATGCAGGGGCGAGGGTACCCGGATGTTCCTACTAGAAGGTGTTGCAAGTAGTCTCTATTTCTTCTCGGTTGCTGGAAAAGTCTTAGCTTTCTTGATTTGCTCTTGGTTTGGTGGCCAATTTATTAGTATTTGTTTTTCTTCAGATTCTTGCAACGCCTTGTCAAACAGCTGCATTTGCCAGCCTACTGCTTGGTGGATTTTGATCCTTATGGTTTTGATATATTGACGACATACAGATTCGGCTCAATGGTAACATTCATTTCTGAATTAAAATAAATTTTTGCATCGGAAAACTCATGTACTCTTGTGCACTTGAGATAGATCATGTGCCCCGGTTGGATGCATAGGTTCTAACAAACTATCAAAGCAAACTAGATTCAAAAACCCACTCTCAGGTCGATCTATTAAGAAAAGAGTCCACATAATATCTGGTTAGGTGACACGAGGCGAATTTACAGGTGACAGACATGAAACCGTAACACTAAATGAATGTAAGCATGTGAATATGCAAATGACAATACGGGCCTACAAAATTAATTATTTGAATGAATGGAAGCATTGAGTAATGCAATCGGTACATAAACTCTATTGCCAATGCAAATACAAATGGGCACACAATCTAATTGAACTAATGTTCATGATATAAATCGTTGCCCTAATGTCATGCAAGTGATGCAATCATGCAAGATAATTTTCGATGCACAAATAAATTAAATGACGATAAAATTTAATATCTCACTCAGGCATTCACAATTCATTACAAGTTTCAAGTAAGGTCATTTGATTTTAGTATCTTTTTAGAATGGAGGCTCTTAAAGGGATCATGCCCTCGAGAGATTATGCCGATCTTGTCCTGAAATCTTGTATCTCACTTTGTATTAGTCTTCTTATTTTCTTTAGTGATAGTGGAAGCTATCAAGTATATATGAGAGGAAAATTTAAGTTAAATGCATGTGATGACCCTAATCATCCAATCAGATAACTTAAGCTAAATCTCAAATGAACCTTAGAAAAATAAAAGAAGATACATAAAATATAAAATATTGCACTGCACACAATTACGGTTTTTGAATGTCCATTTGATGGTCCAAAAGTTGTTGATGACCTAAAGAGATCAAACGAGCGTGATTGATCCCCATCACTATTCCTAACGGCGCACCCTCATGACACCCAATTTAAAAAGAAGTCCATATGTTCAATAGCTGTTAGGTTGGGTGCATGAGTTCCTAACCTGACATCAGCGCAAACTAGGGCAAGGACCCACTCAAATGTCAAACCCAATAAAATATTTGTATTACAGACCAAAGACCGAGGGGGTATCTTGAGAATTTATTAACACATTGAGAAACTCATGTAATCTTGTGTGCTTAATATGGAGAATGACCCTACTTTCAATAGAACTATAACCTAATTGGCTTTAGATTGGATGTAATGAATCTAAGAATTTCTATTTTTTTGAGCTTGCGGCTCCTAGTTTTTCCTGTTTATGATATATTCTTGCACAATAAGAAACAAATAATAATAATAATATAAACAATGCACCATTGCATCATCAAAATGTTCGTGTTACCAAATCAGGATTCACAAATCATTTGCTATTTTCTTCAAGCAATGTTACTTTCTGTTCATGTGTGCACAGTAATTGTGGAGTGAATCTACTCCTACGTGCTTCAGCTAAAAATTTTGCTTTTGTTGCTTGTTGCTACTCCTTAGTCCAATGAACATGAACGGTCCTTCACAAAAAATTTTCTCTGTAGAGCTTTTTCTACCAAATCAATTAGGCACGTATTCTACGATTATCACAAACAACTTTTTCCTAATTGGTAAGTGATTAATTCTAGAATTTTATGTTTATAGCAAATGGCGTATGATGCAAAGCTGATGCGTGTCCCAGAAATGCGCTGGCTAGGGGTACTTCCTTCTGACTTGGAAAAGTACCAAGTTCCAGAACGTTGCCTCTTGAGTTTCACAACAGAAGGTAAAATACTAAATTTGTTTCTCAAGTTGGGCCCCATTTGGGGCTTTCTTTGCTCAATGGTATGGTGCCCACGGATGCCAAAAAAGCAAGGTGAGCTTCGACAGATGCCTGAGCACCAGTCAGCATCGTCGTTCCGCCGTTTGCTTTCGGGTATGGTCTGCCCCGACAAACGAAGCCTCGGTCTGCTTTTGTGACAATTGCAGCATTTGAGTGGAGGCGGTGGCGGTTTACTTGTGTTTTAAACTTTCGTGACAAATTTTTGGCCCAAATTCTACTTTCTTGAGTGTGAGCATTCATGACCGCTAAATTTTGACCACATTTGCATTGCTGTGGTGACATTTTAGCTTAAAACATCGTTTTCTGAAAATACCGTTATACCCAAATGTTACCTGCACATTTCAAAACTGCATCACAATAATTTTTGATAAGAATTATTATTAAGGATTATAATAATTTTAGATAAGAAGAAAGCCAAAGCAATACTGTCCAGATGTTATTTGCACCAGGAAGCGCCACAGTGGAGGTTAGCTTGCCAACTTATGAGATTTTAGTTCCAGTCTATGCAAGTCTATTATTTTGGCGCTGAAGTTGTTCTTATGGCAGGTTAGAACTGGAGATCATGCTGCACAGAGGAAAGAAGTTTGAGATTGAAGCATTGTCGGCTTCTTCACTGTCATTCCTCTCAGAGGTGTACATCCCTCTTAAGGTTCAAGAAGGCCATATTTGAGCTAATTCGTCAATTTATGTTGCACGGTAAGAAAGTCTTCATGCAATTGTGACTTTTGCTCTCATTCACATTACAAGTGACTTTTTTTGTTGAGGAAATTGCATTAGTTTAACATTGTAACAGGCACATTACTTTTTTGAAGAGAATCCAAAATTTACAAGGTTAATGAGTTTGTTATTCATAGTATAGAATGTGCAATTTGTGATATGTTAGAATCTATTCATGAAGTTAGGGGTGTCTGATCTATATTGAGTGCATAAGGCAACTTGAGTTTTTTGATGTAGGACTAAATTTTCAACCCACCCCTTCATGTTTAGGATTTTCCGCCTCGAGCATGTCGGCTTTTTTGTTAATAGTGTGACATGAATGAGCCATTGGGCCTTGCATGCCCAGATACCACGTTAGAGCTTATGCATCCAACTTAGAACCATTTGGTTATTGGTGGATGGCCCGTCATGTAAATTAAGCGCAAATGCTACATGAGTTTCTCAATGAAGGATTGAGTTCTACATATGATACAGTGTGCATAATCTATAATAACAAGTATTGATCTATCATACTAATGTGTAGAAAAAGATAGGATATTTAGACTCATCATTTATGGCGGGGAAGAGTGTATACTGTGAATTCATAGGTGTTTAGTGTTCCTATTTTCCGCCCTCCACACCTTATTCTTCTTTCTCCGGAAAACTTTTTGGTGCTAACTAAATGAGAATAACAAAAAGACGAAAATAGCATTAACTTTCGAGAGACAAGCCCTCGGTGAAAAGATGCACTTGAGGGTTGGATTCCTCACCAAGCACTACATGCTCAAACCCTTTCCTTTCTAGGTCTGATTCAGGATGATATGTGTGTGTGTGTGTATCATGAGATTTGTTTACAGTTGGTTAGGCCATAGGAAGGCTCCAATGGCAAAGGATCTCTTGTCATGGAGAGTTCCATCATATGAGAGCCCATACTCCCTAAGCACCATATCCACCTTCCACTCCTCCATTTCCTCGTAGTCCTCCCTTTTGTACCTCGGATAATGCAGCGGCATCTGGAACTCGCCGCTTCCTTGCGCCACTTCTCTCCCGACCTTATCTTCTTTTTTCAAAATCTCCGGAACCTTCTTTTGGTCTCCGAAACTAACCTTTCTCACATTGTTTGTCTTTCTCATCATCTTGCTAAACCACTATCTCTCTCTCCCTCTCTCGCCCTCTCTTTGCTGCTGCTGCTGTTTATTTTGAGGGTAGGAATTCATGTAAAGGTTGTTATGGATGTCAGAATACATGTGCAAGGGACACAAAAGGCATGACCCAACTGCAAAATGAACATGCATTGGTTCATGCCATAGAGAACTAGTCCTGTTTATCGTATGTGCTTAGTGAACTTTGGTTTCTATTTGATTTGAATGCATTATTGGTACTCGGCATGTGGAGCGAAAATGACTGCAATTGTTGAAAGAAATTAATGGCGTGTTTGTTTTATTCAATTTAGGAATTTCACTAGCAAATTTTTTTGGTGATTGTTAACCGCAACCCGTAATTGGCTAGTCGCACTCCAAAATCTCTCAATTATTCGCGCCTTTTCGAAATACGCCTTGTACACTCAATTTCAGGAAAAGTGTTCAACACGGAAGTTGTAGATATCGACGAGATCTACAACTTTTGTGTTGAACATTTTTCCTGAAATTGCATGTACAAGGCGTATTTCGAAAAGGCGCAAAACCTGAGCATATTTCCAAAGTACGCCTTGTACATGCATTTTTAGGAAAAGTGATCAACACGAAAGTTGTAGATCTCGTCGATATCTACAACTTTCGTGTTGAACACTTTTCCTGATATTGCATGTATAATGCGTATTTTGAAAAGCCGCGAAAACTTGGAAGAATTTGGGGTGCGACTAATAAAATAACGTGTTGCGGTTAACAATCACCATTTTTTTAAGTAGAGGAAAAGTGTTTGTGGGGGGATGGTGCAGTGTAGGCCGCTAGATTTATCCTATTACTTTAATTAGTCCCGCATCACAAGATTAAACACAATCACAAGATTAACGCTCTGTTTGGGACAACTCATGATGATGAATAAGCTGCTAATTGAAAATTGATGATTGGATAGAGATTTTATAAAAACAATGATGAATAAGCAGTAAACTGTTTGAATAATTTGTCCATAAATGTTTATCTAAAGTTTCATTCATTCATAAAATTCTGTTCATTTGGACACGTTTTTCTATCCAGACGCGATTTTTTTACTCGGGCACGTTTTTTTTGCTTGGGTGCGAATTTTCACACATGCGTGATTTTTTCTTCCGACAGTGATTTTTTCGCAAGGACGCGATTTTTTCTCGCGGACGCGGTTTTTTCACCAGGGCACGGATTTTTTGCCACGACGTGATTTTTTCGCCCGGGCGCGAACTTCACACCCGAGATCGAATTTGTCGCTCGGGCGCAAATTTTTCTCCCGAACGCATTTTTTTGCTCGGACGCGGTTATTTCGCTGGGTGTGATTTTTTGCACGGAAGAGTTTTTTTTCGTCCGGGCGCGAATTTTCCGCCAGTGAGTGAATTTTGCCCTCGTGCCTAAATTTTCCGTCCGGGAGTGATATTTTTGCCCATATGTGATATTTTTGCTCGCACACGATATTTTTGCACGGAAGTGAAAAAAATGCATACTACAGAAAAAAGATTGCGTCCGGCCGAAAAAATCGCTCGCGGGCAAAAAATTCGTGTCCGGACGAAAAAAAATCGTTCTCAGGCGAAAAAATCACTGTCAGGCGAAAAAAATCGCGTCATGGCGAAAAAACATCTCCCGTGCGAAAAAATCGTGGCCGAGCGGTTAAATTGCCCCCGAGCGGAAAAATCACGTCCGGGCAGAAAATTTCTCGACCCGCGAAAAATTTGCGCATGGGCGTCAAATTCGTGCCCTGGCGAAGAATTCGCGTATCCGCGCCCGGGCGAAATATCTGCGCTCGGGCAAAAAATTCGCGATCTGGCGAAAAAATCGCGTACGGACGAAAAAAAAAACACGTCCTGGCGGAAAATTCGTTGCCGGATGGAATATTCTCGCCCGAGCGAAAAAATCGCGCTCGGACGAAAAAATCGCGTCCGGGCGAAAAATACGCGTCCTAGCGAAAAAATCGCGCTCTGGCGAAAAAATCGCACCAAAGCGAAAAAATCACGTCTTGGCGAAAAAAATCAACTTTGAGTTTTCTTAAGAGATAGACGCTTATGAGAAGTCATAAGCTGGTCCCGAATAGCTTATAAAAAATCAACTTTGAGTTTTCGTAAGGTATAAACGCTTATGAGAAGTCATAAGCTGGTCACAGATAGCTTATAAAAAATCAGCTTTTCATCAATTTTAAAATAAATGATTTTCTATAAGCTGCACAAACAAACAGCTGAAAAACAACTTTTATATTTTGAATAGAGATTATTCATCAGCATAAGCTATAAAGTCTTGTTTGTTGGTGATTCAATTGCACCTTGATAGGCATGGTATTATTCCACGTTTGCTTGGAAAAGATGCCTTGGTGTTCAAAATATGGAGACAAAATCTTACCTCTTGTGAGGTGGTGATCGAATGCTTGCATCGCAGGAATAAAATTGTTTGTTGGCGTACGCTCACTTGAAACAAGATAGAGATTGGGAGGCGGTGTTATTTTACGAAACATTGCCGTGTTATTTGCAGCGATTCCAACCTAGGAGCTCTTTTACAATTGCCGCCCTATATACCGCGGCATTTTAGAAGCAAATGCTGCTGCAAGTCTCTGTTTTGCTGCAGTGGTTCCTCAGGGATCTGGTGATATATGGAGAAGAACTAGTTTGCATAGAAAATCAAATATATATGGAATTCATATCCATCAAATTATGTGAAGTCGTATATATTTTGCATCACTACTACGTGGTAGTAGTGCTACCACGTTAGCACAAACCATGCAATGGAAGCACTTGAGTACCTCCACTAGAGCCGACCATCAACCCGCCGGTCTTCTTCAAATGAATGCTCGCAAAGTCAACTGTGCTGCTTCTCACGCAATGTGCGAGTCTATAGCTAGGCAGCTAGCTCTTTTTTCTCATATTAGGCAGCTATTTCGTCACAGGGCACCCTTCATTTGCAGCTCAGGGCCTGTTTGGAAGTGTGGTGGCGTTTGGAGGTGGAGATAGAAGTGATGATTTTAAATGCGGCCCCCTCTCTGCAGTTGGAATCAGACATAAAACAACATGGTTTTGGGAGATCGGCGGTTACAAACTGATGCGATATAAAGTCATGGGAATATTTCTGTGATGTGAAATTATATTCTGAATGCTCTGGGTCCATTCAGAAATTATATTCTGAATGCTCCACGTTCATCTTTTTTCCCCTTGAAAGATCCACATCTTAGGCTGACTTATTTCCATCGGTCAAGCGGTTACATTGTGAAATTGTTTTCAATTCTGCTTTGCCTTTTCCGGTAGTGCATGGACCAATTCCCACTGAGCCGGCCCACGCCGCTGATCTTATCACATCTTCATGATCTTTATGCCCGTATGATGACCGAAGAATCATGCTTCCGAATCCGTTTCTCTAATAAATATATGTCGTTTCTCTAATAAATATAGGGGTTTGGGAGCGACGTTGACAGCTCATTTTTTATTATATGGAGGTAATTTTGCATATATAGGAGCACATGTTTTAAAATTAATATGAGTAAAATTAGAAAGTTGAATGTTTCACCAAATGGCGAAAGGGTAATAATGTGCAACTATGACATTACTAGACCACCTCTTGATGTTCATTATGGAATGTAGGGCGATGAAATTATGTTTTGAAAATCCATGATTATTAATACCATTAATGGCCTACCCTTAGGAGACGTATTTATAATAATATATAAAAATATATCAAACAAGGAGTGGCCGAGTAGGTCTATTTCTAATTCTCATTTGTGTGGCTCTGATCAGTCCAGAAATCTCGAAATTTGGATGATTTCAGTACAGAAATCATCCAGATTTCTGGATGATTTCAATCCAGAAATCAAAGAAAAAGAAGAAGAAGAAGAAGAAGACATATATGCCGGAAGGGGAAGAGCAGTCTGTCAAGAGGAAAGAGATCGTCAGGAGGGGAGGAAGAGCTGTGTCGCGTGGGGAGGAAGAACAGTCGGGACTTGGGAGGAAATTAGTTAGGATTCTCGTGCGAATGTTTAATAGCTCCTTCAAGGATCGTGGAATTTAGTAGGAATCGCGATCCTACCAATTCCACGATCCGGATCGCAATCCTAAGTGGACGCGACCTGATTTCGACCCTGAACACGATTCAGATCGAAATGCATAATCCGGATCGTAGGATCGTAGAGATCCTACAATCTGGATCGCGATCCTGACAACTTTGGTATGCGCACCAAAGCACAACCAGAGCGCAAAAAATCCAAAAAAGAGAATCTCCATTCAAATAAAAGAACAAAAAACATATGAAGGTATAAAGGCGCACCTGCAAGATGAAGAAAAAGCAAAGCAAACAGACAAAAAGGACACAATGAGATCATCCATCAACATCGATGTCAGCATCGTTATCCGAGGCATCCTCCACGCCCAGATCACCGCGCTCTGGTAACCTCTGAGCAACCTGAAACCTCATGCCAAAGCTCAAGCGGTATGCGGCATCGCGCTCAAGCAGATCAATCTCAATCGTCATCACCTCAGAGCGGATCTCTTCTGGGATACGAGATCACTCCATCTCAAAGTCGTAAGACACATTGTACTCAGCCACCACGGGCGCTCGCATAACCTCGATGTCTTTCAGCTCCACGGTAAGTCGAGCCTTCTCTTTCTTCAGCTGCTCCACTTCCATCTGGACGGACTCAGGACCTTCTAAAGAGCGATCAAATAAAGGTTCTTCACCACTACCGTATGGACGGACTCTAGTCCTCTTCAGGAAAAAAGCGAGCAAAGTCTCTTTGCCAAATCCCGGGCACTCCCAAAGCGCACACGAACCAAGGTTCGTTGCCGCCTCCCGAAGCAAACAGACTTCCGAGTCCATCCGCACCCACAGGGCAAGGTGGTAAGTGTCCTCCGCATCATGCTTAATCAACAAGCTCTCGCCGCTAACACTCTACAACAATCGCCAACAATAGCGCACGACGAACAAGCTCGCACCATTGCAACATCCCGAGGTACAGACGTCGTCGATAGCTTCCGCATCCAGAAGCTCCGTCTCAACTCCTGGTAGGAACGAACACTGAACCATTCTAAGTTACAGCATGGAAACAGACATCATGTCCTTCCACGACTTCTAGTGGCAGCAAGCCCAAAGGTCCTTCCGCGACGTCGAGACAAGGGGCAAAACATCGCCCCACATCACAAGAACTCGCCAGCAGCGCTAAAGCTCTATAGCAGCCGCAAAGGCTAGCGCGTAGCGCCATACTCGTACATCAGTACAGGGTGGATGGGAAAAGCAACGTGCTTCTGCACCAACGCGGCACGCAAAGAAAAAAGTATGAGGGTGTTTCCACAACGCGTCGTAGACACCGCATAACCAGCGAGTGCAATACACGAGTAGTCAATTGTAGGAATCACCGCTCAGGCATCCACTGCGGAACCTTCATCCAGCGAAACAGACACGAGTGGTTCCATGACATCAACGTTCACATCAAGGCCCGACCAAAGAGATATTTCACGCCGCAAGTAAAAGTAACTTGTGACGCGTGCATACTGAAATAATCTTAAGTCCATAACCCCAAGGCAGAATGTTCGAGCTTAGAAATATTCGGGCTCGTCGCTTTGCGGATCACAACCCACAAAAATTTAGGGGCATTTGATGGATTTCCCCTGAAATCCTCGAGTCAAACCGGGAATATCTCAGCCAAGGGCACAGAGGTAAGCCGACCCAACCAAGCGAGACGCGCGCTCCAAGCCGCGCTCACCTTAGAGGACATAAAACATCCCTAAAGGGGGGCCAAACAAAGCACAAGCACCCAAGCAACCACGCGGGAAGGACCACCCCGAAGGAAGGGGTGCAACCAGACGCAGACGCGCAAGAGCCGCGTGCGAGCATCGTGTGCAAGCGTGCGCACTCCCTGCGCGTGCGCACTCCCTGCGCGTGCGCAACGAGCAGGTGAGCTCCCCGCACTGGCACGCACTCCCTGCGCGGGCATGCGCTCCTCGCCGGCGCGCGCTCAGCACGCGGGCACGCGCACAACGCGCAGGAGTGCGCGTGTAACACCCCCATCCGTCATATGGCATATAACAGAAGGTCCAGCTTGAACCCGGCGTCATATACCACAGACAGTCGGAAGGGTTACCAAATGAATTTTCAAACTAACCAATTAAGACTACACGTCCTACACAGAGCATTCTAGCGGAAGTTTTTAAAGTTGAAAGAACCTGAATCTTAAATCCAAAACATATGAATGTCCATGACCACAACCACAGTATTGAAACCCAAATACACTGAAAAGGGTACATGGCCTTATGACCTTACAGATGTTCACTTAATAACAGCATGACTTACATACATCGGCTCGCAGGCCGGCCACACATGATAAAAGTATAAACAACTATTCTACGGCCTTCTAGGGCCAGCACAGCAACATGGGCTCCAACACACTATTTGGCACTCGGCTCCGCAGCACCTGCAAGCACATTCCACCGCACGGTGGCAAACAAAGCAATGGTCAGCTAAAAGCCGACCAAATTATAACGACCCCGCCCCTTACTCGGGACGGCGGCGCTCTTTCCCTGCATAATATTAGCCCAATAAAATAATAAAGCGCAACTATACTACGCCACAGGTGTAGGCTCGCACGGCCAAACACCTCGTGCACTCATGACACATTAACGGTGAATCTGGTCAATATCGTGGCTTCACTACCATCCCAAAGATGGCAACCAAGTGAGCATTTAGCCTTTCTGACCACCATCTAAGGCTCCCTACTATGCCAACGGCCAGTCCCCATCTTCGGGTCTCTCGCACCGAATCACATAGCCTAGGTCCGATTCCACTTGCTCGTTGCTCACGCCGCCTAGTCAATTTAAGTCCTACGCGCTGGCCAAGCTTCTCTCGAATCCCAAAATTTCCAAACAATCACATAACCCAGTTATGTTCAAGGCCGGTTCCCAGACCGCCAAGTTAGAAGAACACGTTTCCGATCAGTTTTCCGGGTGCGCCTTGAAGCTAACCTCCAAGGATCCCTACTGCAATCTACCGCGTAGAAACCCGAAAAACCCAAAGCACGGAGTCTTCTCCGGCAAATCATAACAAATGCAACATCACCGATCCAGACGGTACACGTCCGGGTAGGCTTCACACACAATGTCTATGCCCGTACTTACGATTTCGGACTCTATATGCAACACAAGGGGGACTATTCACATCAACCCCAAGGAACACCACGCACTCACCGCACACTCGCGGGAGCGGGATTCCCTATACAGAAAGAAAGAGCTTCACATGCTCAAGTTGAGAATCGTTACCCTTGAATTCCGTTTTGGCGTCATGGAAAAACTACACGGACAGAACTCTTCGCAACGAACTTTCTTCCACGGATCCGCTCTCAGATTTCGAAACGGTGCTCCGATGCTCCGCCGGCGGCCGGAAACCTCCTTCTTCTTCCTCTTCTCTCTAACACCTTGGAAAGAGAAAGCCTTGGAGAGAAATGATGGATTAACTCCCCTATTCCCGGCCTTAACAGAGCAGGAACTCATCTGGGCTGTTGGATCTTAATTAAACAAAACGAACGGCTCAGATCTGCACAAAATTTCCCAGACCTGGGACGAACACGGCTTGGCACACGGCCGTGTCCCAGGCCGTGTGCATCGATCCAGGCACGATCGTCGAACTGAGAAAAGACACACGGGCAAAGACATGCCCGTGTCTAACCTGACACGCCCGTGTCGGGTTCCTCGACACGCCCGTGTTCGGGGGCGTGTCACGCATAACCGCCACGGCAACGGACACGACCCAACGGGACACGGGTACTGACACGGGTAGGCACACGCCCGTGTCCAATGACACGCCCGTGTCATCCAGCCGTGTTCCTGGCCATGTCCTTCTCGGGATGAAAACGGCTAAAAAAATCACCAGCCAGACACGGTCTTGGACACGCTCGTGTCCTAGGCCGTGTACCCCTATAAAGGCACCAAAAACCCCTTTTTCGCGACCGACTCAAATACAATTTTCGGGGCGTTACAAAGCTCCCCCACTTAAGGAATTTCGTCCCGAAATTAAGTAAAGGTACACAAATCTAAATAATACCTGAGTGGAATAACTCGGGGTATTCCTCCAACATAGCTTGCTCTCGCTCCCAAGAAAGCTCCTCACGTCCGCAATTATCCCATCAGACTTTAACCATTCGGACCTCCTTGTTGCGGAGTCGCTTGACTGCAACATCTCCAATTCGTACTGGCTTGACCCTTGTGGTCAACTCATAATCAACAGGTACTTGATTATCCGCAATGATCTGTGAAGGCTCTTGCACTGCCTTTCGCAACAACGACACGTGGAACACGTCATGCAGCCCACTCAATTCCGCCGACAGCTTCAATCTATACGCCTCCTCACCAACACGCTCCAGGATTTCGAATGGTCCAAGGTATCTCAGACTCAGCTTCTTCAAGCGTCGAACCCGCGATACACCCTTGAACGGCTTGATTTTTAGATACACCATGTCGCCAACATTAAACTCCACGTTCCTATGCTTGGCGTTATAGTACTTTGACTGTCTATCCCGAGCGATCTTCAACCTTTCCTGAATTGTCCACACCATTGAAGTGGCGTCTTCCACCGCTTGGTGTTTATACAACTTCGATTCGTCTGCCTCCAACCAAGACAACGACGTACGACACTTCCTCCCGTACAAGGCTTCGAAAGGCGTCATTCCAATACTCTCCTGAAAGTTATTGTTGTACGCAAACTCCACCATATACAGGTGATCCTCCCAATGCTTTCCAAAATCTAGGACGCACATGCGAAGCATGTCCTCCATCGTCCGGTTGACCCTCTCGGTTTGGCCATCCGTCTGCGGATGAAAGGCTGTACTGAACTTTAGCTTAGTACCCAACAGACTATGCACCAACCTCCAGTCATTCGACGTGAAGCATCCATCTCGATCACTAACAATACTGCGGGGCACACCATGCAATCGTACAACATTCTCCACGTAGAGTTTGGCTAACTTTTCCACCGGATCTTCCTTCCTGTTCGGAATAAAGTGCGACACCTTTGTCAACCTATCTACGACTACCCAAATGGCGTCATTTCCCTTCTGTGACTTCGGCAAACCATGCACAAAATTCATAGATATGTCATCGAATTTCCATTCTGGGATAGGTAGGGGCTTCAAGAAACCTCCGGGTTTCTGGCATTCCGCCTTCACCAATGCACATGTACGACACTTGGCCACATAAAGTGCTACATCTTTCTTCAAACCCGGCCACCAGAATAATTTCTACATGTCTCTATACATCTTCGTGTTTCCCGGGTGGATTGAGTACTTGGTATGATGAGCCTCGTACATCAACTCCTCCCGAAGATTATCCTCACTAGGAACGCATAGACGACCGTCCTTTCTTAGCAACCCATCCTCAACAGCAAACTGGGAATTTGACCCATCCAATTATTCATCCAAGATCTGCTTCATGTTGTTATCCTGAACCAAAGCCCGCCGAACTCTATCAGCTAGGTCACACTGCACCTCTGTCCCAAATAGTTTCGCCTCAGCACTAGACTGCTTGTCGACGCAAGATATCTCCAAAGCCTCCAACTCATGGACTAATCTTTCATCATGTACCAATAACCAGTTGGCCTGCGTCGGAATCCTGCGACTCAACGCATCCGCCACTGCATTTCCCTTCCCAGGCACATAATGTATCTTGAAGGTATAGTCCCCCAAGATCTCCATCCACCTCCGTTGCCTCATATTCAGATCCCTTTGGTCCAACAGGTACTTCAAGCTCTTATGATCGGTATAAATATCGACCTTCACACCGTACAGGTAGTGGCTCCAAAGCTTTAGAGCAAGTATCACGGCCGCTAACTCTAAGTCGTGGACCGGATAATTCCTCTCATGAACCTTCAGTTGTCGTGAACCATAGGCTATCACTCTCCCTTGCTGTAACAGAACACAGCTCAAACCATTACCTGAAGCATCACTATAGATCTCGAACCCTTTGGTTCCACTTGGCGAACATAAAATAGGCGTCGTGGTCAACCGCCTCTTCAACTCTTCAAAAGCCTGTTCGCACTCCGGAGACCACACAAACTTTTGATCTTTCCTTGTCAACGTCGTGGGTGGTAGCGCTATCCGCGAGAAGTTCTCTACGAAGCGCCTGTAGTAGCCAGCAAGCCCCAAAAAACTCCGGACCTCTGCCACTGTAGTCAACGTAGGCCACTCTCGTATCGCCACTATCTTCGTCGGATCCACAGCTATCCATTCTCCACTGACAACATGACCAAGGAACGCTATCGAGGATAACCAGAATTCACACTTGGAGAACTTAGCATACAATTGATTCCTCCTCAACGTCTCCAACACCATGTGTAGATGATTGTAATGGTCCTCCTCGCACTGCGAGTACACCAGGATATCATCGATAAATACTATCACGAAGCGATGCAGGTACTCTCTGAACGTCTTGTTCATCAGATCCATAAACACGGATGGCGCATTAGTCAAACCAAACGGCATGACCGTGAACTCGTAATGCCCAAACCGCGTACTGAATGCTATCTTTGGGATGTCGCTCTCCCTTATCCTCAACTGGTAGTATCCGAATTTCAAACCTTACTTCGAATATACCATTGACTCAACCAACTGATCAAATAAATCGTCAATCCTCGGGATTGGATATTTGTTCTTCTCGTAAGCTTGTTCAATTCCCGATATTTGATGCAAAGCCGCAAGCTCCCATCTTTCTTCTTAACGAAAAGAACCGGTGCGCTCCAAGGCGACGAACTTTGACGCACATATCCTTGCTCCAACAACTCTTGCAGTTGCACTTTTAACTCCGCCATCTCTCTTGGCGCTATCCGATATGGAAAGCGTGACACCGGTTTGGCACCCAGTACCAGCTCAATGGTAAAATCAATCTCCCGCTGAGGAGGGGCTCCTGGGAGATCATCTGGGAACACATCGGGATACTCAGACACAACTGGGATGTGTCCAAACTAGGCTTAGGCGTCGAAGTTTGCACTAGAGTGACAAACAGTTCTGCCCCAGACCGAACTGCCTTGAACACCTGAAGGGCCGACATCAAAATCTTACCCGATCCCCTCATGCCTGCGAAAGTCGCCTCATGACTAGCTCTCAACTGACCCACTAGCAACTTCGATCAATGTATGTCTGCTGCTCTGAGAGCTTGACCATACTAAAGATCACGTTGAACTCTCCTAGCGGGAGTAACAACGCTTGCAAATCAAACTTTTGACTCACAATCCAGACCTAAACGCAACAGATTCTATCTGCGCGCATTGAGCACTACTAGTCAACAACACATCCATTACGTCTTTTGCCATCGGAAGATGTACTCTGACACGCAATACAATTCCTTTGGGCAAACGGAGACGCGAAGCCCCCTTTAACGAACGGTGCTCCTGCCGGATAAACGAAATTCAGAACAAAACTTAGCATCAGTGGTTCTAGGCTAACATGCACAAAGGCAACAAGTGTCTAAAGCTAAATGCTAGAATTTGAAACCTTACCTGTCACCACGACCGCGTGCGTTCTGGCCTCTTGCTGACCCAGCATGTACACATTAGGCTTCCTCTCGGACATAAAGCGCCCGTTCCAACAGCTACGGGCAAAATGCCCCACTTTTCCGCAGATATAGCAAGCTCCTGGGACTCGACTTGTGGTTGCCCCCAACGCACCAGACGAAGGGGCTGAGTTCGAAGTCTTCAGCTTCTTGTTCCATCTGCGGACATCCGACTTTGAACTTGGCCCTTTGAACTGTGGTTTCTTGGTACTAGAGTCCTCACCTGCTCCTGACATAGCTTCCTTAATCTTCTGAGCACCATCAAAACATTCTCGGGCAAAGTGCCCTTTCTTGCCACAAGCTCGACAGTTGTACATAACTTTGCTAGTCCCAGCCTTAGCCCACTCTTTGGACGTTCTGCGGGATGCAGTCCTCCTAGGATTTGCAGAGTTCGATACCCTACTCACTGGCATCGGGTGAATCCTCCCCAAATCTACTTCCAACGATCTAGCCGACTCCACCAAGGCTCGGAATCCCAATAGTTTTGGTCCTACCAGTAGGATTCGCAGCTCACCACGCAGCCCATTATAGAATCTATCAACTATAGACTGTTCGTTCTCCAATTCAAAGCATGGGTAGAGGCTTATGAAAAGTAACGCCTGTAAATACTCATCGACTGAGTTCGTACCCTGCACTAAGGACATGTTCAACTGCTGGCCTGCTGGCCTTCTTAAAGTCCTTTGATCCAACACACCACCTGACATTGAAGTCATCACAGGGACAAAGGGTTGCACATTGCTTCCCTGTTGTGCACTAGTCACAGCGAGCACCACTTCAACGATTCTTCTTATGGTTTCAAACGATGGAGGGGTCTCAAGCGCGACGCTGGGTGCACTAAAATCCTCAGAAACCAGATGTTTTGTCCGCTCTGCGCCACTCCCGGTCACCTATAGTCGTACAAAATACCAATAAGTGACTAAACAAAATTGCAAAAAGCAACTATAGGAACTCGCAGGTTTCTCAAAACAAGTGTATTTTTCATTCCTATGTGAACATTCATGAGTTCTTTTTGATGTTATAACGATGACGCACACATGTGCTCACCACCCCTTAAAAGAATTCGCCCACAAATTCATTTAAGTCTGACCGTAACCAGAAGTCTGATACCAAATTGTAACACCCTCATCCGTCACATGACATATAACAGAAGGTCCAGCTGGAACCCGACGCCATATACCACAGACAGTCGGAAGGGTTACCAAATGAATATTCAAACTAACCAATTAAGACTACACGTCATACACAGAGCATTCTAGCGGAATTTTTAAAGTTGAAAGAACTCAAATCTTAAATCCAAAACATATGAATGTCCACGACCACAACCACAGGAATGAAACTCAAATACACTGAAAATGGTACATGGCCTTATGACCTTACAAATGTTCACTTAATAACAACATGACTTACATACATCGGCTCGCAGGCCGACCACACATGATAAAAGTATAAACAACTATTCTACGGCCTTTTAGGGCCAGCACAGCAACATGGGCTCCAGCCCGCTATTTGGCACTCGGCTCCGCAGCACCTGCAAGCACATTCCACCGCACGGTGGCAAACAAAACAACGATCAGCTAAAAGCCGACCAAATTATAACGATCCCGCCCCTTACTCGGGGCGGCGGCACTCTTTCCCTGCATAACATTAGCCCAATAAAATAATAAAACGCAACTATACTACGCCACAGGTGTAGGCTCGCACGGCCAAACATCCCGTGCACTCAGGGCACATTAACGGTGAATCCGGTCAATACTGTGGCTTCACCACCATCCCAAAGATGGCAACCAAGTCAGCATTTAGCCTTTCTGACCACCGTCTAAGGCTCCCGACTATGCCAACGGCCAGTCCCCGTCTTCGGGTCTCTCGCACCGAACCACATAGCCTAGGTCCGATTCCACTTGCCCGTTGCTCACGCCGCCTAGTTAATTTAAGTCCTACGCGCGGGCCAAGCTTCTCTCGGATCCCAAAATTTTGAAACAATCACATAACCCAGTTATGTTCAAGGCCGGTTCCCAGACCGCCAAGTTAGCAGAACACGTTTCCGCTCAGTTTTCCGGGTGCGCCTTAAAGCTAACCTCCAAGGATCCCTGCTGCAATATACCGCGTAGAAACCCGAAAAACCCAAAGCACGGAGTCTTCTCCGGCAAATCATAACAAATGCAACATCACCGATCCAGACGGTACACGTCCGGGTAGGCTTCACAAACAATGCTTATGCCCGTACTTACGATTCCGGACTCTATATGCAACACAAAGGGGACTATTCACATCAACCCCAAGGAACACCACGCACTCACCGCACACTCGCGGGAGCGGGATTCCCTGTGCAGAAAGAAAGAGCTTCACATGCTCAAGTTGAGAATCGTTATCCTTGAAATACGTTTTGGCGCCAAGGAAAAACTACACGGACAGAACTCTTCGCAACTAACTTTATTCCACGGATCCGCTCTCAGATTTCGAAACGGTGCTCCGATGCTCCGCCGGCGGCCGGAAACCTCCTTCTTCTTCCTCTTCTCTCTAACACCTTGGAAAGAGAAAGTCTTGGAGAGAAATGAGGGATTAACTCTCATATTCCCGGCCTTAACAGAGCAGGAACTCATCTGGGCCGTTGGATCTTAATTAAAGAAAACGAACGGCTCAAATCTGCACAAAATTTCCCAGAGCTGGGCCGAACACGGCTTGGCACACGGTCGTGTCCCAGGCCGTGTGCCTCGATCCAGGCATGATCGTCGAACTGAGAAAAGACACACGGGCAAAGACACGCCCGTGTCTAACATGACACGCCCGTGTCGGGTTCCTCGACACGCCCGTGTCCGGGGGCGTGTCACGCATAACCGCCCCGGCAACGGACACGACCCAACGGGACACGGGTACTGACACGGGTAGGCACACACCCGTGTCCAATGACACACCCGTGTCATCCAGCCGTATTCATGGTCGTGTCCTTCTCGGGATGAAAACGGCCAAAAAAATCACCAGCTAGACACGGCCTTGGACACGCTCGTGTCCTAGGCCGTGTACCCTTATACAGGCACCAAAACCCCCTTTTTCGCGACATAAAACACGCAGGAAGGACCACCCCGAAGGAAGGGGTGCAACCAGACGCAGACACGCAAGCGCCGCGTGCGAGCGTCGTGTGTGAGCGTGCTCACTCCCTGCGCGTGCGCAACGCGCGGGTGCGCTCCTCGCACAGGCACGCGCTCCCCGTGCGGGCATGCGCTCCTCGCAGGAGCGCGCTCAGCACGCGGGCAAGCGCACAACGCGCAGGAGCGCGCGGGCCCCGCATGCGCGCCGGAAGACACCCCCGCCGCCTCCGACCATCGTCGGATGCTGCCGCCACCGGACACCTTGCCTGGGCCGCCCAAACCGCCCGGGGGCACTTTCGTCATTTCGCTAAATTTGGTGATTCAGGTGACCGAAACAGAGCGACGTCATTCGTCAGAATAAATTCCGCCCCGACGCAATTATCGACGTGTCCCTCCAGAAAACTATAAATAAGTCTTCGGGCTTTCATTTGAAGACAAACAGCTTTAGAGGCTAAAAAGAGGTATGAGGTTTTCCAACGAAGTCTTGGACTTAGGCCGATCCTCCGCTCAGGAATTCGCTCTGCTCCCTTTTTTGCGCAAAGGTTCCATCAGGCTTCCAAGACACGATGTTCGCATCCGCGAGAGCGCTCCCACCAAGGCTCCGCTTCAGCAGAAGCGCTACTATTGAGGCTCCATTGACTTAGAGATTTCTCTCAGCCGGGACGCTTCCACCGAAGTTTCGTGGATTTATCCATTTTCCTGGCCTGAGCGCTTCCGCCAAGGCTCCATGGAATTAGTGTCTTTTTCATATTTTTTACAATTTGTACTTGTAACGGAGTGGTGACCGGTCACTCTCCGAGGAATCATCCCAAATTCTTGTAATCTAAGGAAATAGCGGATTTTCACCATTTTCGGGATTTCCACGTCAAATTTTTTTTTTGTCATTTTATGTTGTTTTTTTTTGACTGTTTGTGCTCCCGGTCGAACTCCGAGCTAAGGCAGTCCGATTCTCCGAACCGGGAAAAAACCGGAGACCCGCAACAATAAACATAAAAATTAGTATACATTTTTTATGCATACTTAGTGTATTAAAAAGTTGAGTTGAATACAATATGTTTTAAATAGCTTTTTAGGGGTTTTTTTCTGGGTTCAAGTGTCAGTTTATTATAGTTAGTAGAGAAGAAAAACTGCTAATAATAGTTTTTTCGTGCCCAACATCTTTTCAGAGAAAAAAACTGTTCTCAGTTTTTCTTTCAAAAACGCGGATATATCCAAAAAAATTTGCAGCACTTTTCATGTCGCCAGGAGGAGTTGTGAAAGTTCTTGCCAACTATCCCCATTTTCACAATTTTTACTCCTCGCAGGAAACATTAAGTAGCAATGTTTCCTGTTTAGAATTCCAGAAAACAGAGTGCGGCGCACGCTCACATCCGCTTCTTTTCTCCTCCTATATCTGTGTGCTTCTCTAGTTCTCTTGATGTTTTTAATGCCTGTTTGCCAGGAAGAAAGGAGTTTCCTTTTCTGTTTTTTCTCGGTGATTGTAAGAAAATCTTAACCTTGAATTTTTTTTTTATAATTTGATTGTGTGGAGTTTATCCCTACTTGATTTATCAATTGTTGATTTCATTTCGATTGAGATTGGATTTTATGCAAAGAGGCGGTGAGGTTTTGGGCACATGAATTTTTACATGGTATCAGAGCGACGTAAGTATCCGGATTTCTCATCAATTGAAGATAGTAGTAGTTCTCATGATTTGGGGATTGATATGCTCACGCACACAAACTTCAAGAAATAGAAATCATGCTTGGAGATTTACATGTTGGGAAAAGATTTATGAAATGCCGTTGGTGGTGATGCACCGGTAGAGATAGTGCCGATCGAGATGAATGCTCGATAAGTCAAGAGGCATGGAAGAAATTAAATGAACGTGAAAGCGGCGTTCACTCTTAAAAAGACTCTTTCAGTGAACTTGTTCAACCGTATCATAGGGTGCAAATCGGCGTCTGAGATTTGAGTAGTCATTGATGGTTTGTTTAACAAAAAAATGTGTCAAGACTTCAATACCTGGAAAATGGGTTGGCGAAGAAAAAACAAGGGAGAGCTTTTCATCTCAACTTATTTTCTAAAGCTGGAGAATTTGTGTGCATAGAGCATGGCGTTGGATCCGGAAGATCTCATTTCTGAGGTAAATTTGAAGAGGCGTGTTGTTAGAGGGTTGCTGAAGAAGTATCTATCTTTTGTTACAATAGTATATGAATGAGCTACTTAATTGTATCTGATGGAGCTGGAGAATCACTTGGAATCTCGAAAGAATTTGGCTAGAAAAATGGTATGAGTGTCTATCTCTAGTGATGGCATCGGTACTCTCTACACAGGCAAGAAGAAATGTTGGGATAGAAAGAAGAAGAATGATATGGAAGATCCTTCTACCTCTTCTAGGGAGGGCATTGCTCATTTTGGTCACATGAATGACGAAGGAAAGAGAAATGTCAAGTGCTTCACATGCAATAAGGTTGATCACTACAAGCGTGATTGTAGGGTCAACCTCAAACCGGGTCATACGACAGAGAAGGAGGAAGGTACAAAGGAATACATCACGGGTTGGGGAGAGGTGCTTCCTTACAGAGAAGGTCTCCACTGGAATCCTTGGACTCACTGAACTTTGAAGATGATTGGACAATCAATTCCGAATGTGTACATCACCTTACAGGTGACGGCTCTAAGTTCTTATCTTTGTGGTTGTATGACGGAAGTGATGATATCGTGGCAGTGGATAACACAGTTCATCCAGTGGAGCAAGAAGGGATTGCGATTGTGGGCAGTGATGAAAGTGCACTCACGCTGAAGTGCGTGCATCATGTGTCAGGCATGAAGAAAAATTTTAGTAGAGAATGTAGTTCAAGCAGGATACCACACTCTATTTGGGCCGAATGAGGTGAAGTTCCAATGGAACCTTGATTCGGTGAAGGCGGAGGTGACTCACACTGGAAGGTGGGTTCGTGATTTGTTTTTTTCTTTCTACGATATCATACATGTACAAGATGAATGCAAATGATAGTTATGTAATTTGGCATTGAAGGTTGAGTCGTTGAGGCATGTCGGAAGTTATCCATAATGATGTGATGGGGTCAAGTGTCATCCCAAATTATTTAGGGAGTTGTTCATTGATGACTTCTCATGTTATATGTGGTTGTATTTTTTGAAGAAGAAGTTAGAGGTGTTTGACAAGTTTTTGGAGTTCAAGGAGACTATAAAAGGTGTACTTGGGTAGAAAAATAAGAAGTTGAGAGCTGACAATAGGGGAAATTTACATCTATTGAGTTCTCTTTCTTTTGTAGGAAGTATGGAATCCGGAGAGAGTTATCTTGTGCTTAAACACCACAGTACGTAGAGTGGAGTTACCGAAAGAAAGATCTGACTTATCTCTAAGACTTGCAGATGTTGGTTGCATGTTAAGGCCATTCCCAATGCCTTATGGCTGGAGGGAATAACGTGTGCGATGCATGTGATCAACAGAATGTTGTTGAGCCCGAACAATTAGATGTTACCGCATGAACTCATGTTTGGTGCGATAACAAGCATGAAACATTTGCGGGTGTTTGAAGCGATTTGCTATGTTCATGTTCTCGATGCACGAAGGACAATGCTTGAAGCCAAAACCGCGAAGTTAATTTTCATATGATATGATGAGCATAAGAAGAGTTGAAAGTGCATGAACCCTCAAACTTGAAGATTCATTATCTCTCGTGATGTAGTATTCACTGAGTTGATGGTTGTATGACGGAGGTCCTAGCACCGTGTTGGAAGAAAATAAAGGAAAAGCAATAAAGAAAAATCACGCATGTGGATTGAGCCAGTGGTGGTGCCAGATGGACTCTTCGGCGATCTCCTTCTCAACACTAGTCATTTGCCCATTGCGGGATTTTTCCAATGCTCGCTTAGATAAGACAAATCACGCACAACTAAAATCTGGACGCGGATCTCAGCAGTCAGCTATAACTGGTCGGAAGAGATGCTGGCCAGAACAGATGCTGAGAGGAAGAAAACACCAGGTGAAACCACAGTTTTAGGCGAAGGTAGCGTCGGGCTTGAAAGAAGACGACTGCGTCAAACCCCTGTTCCAGGCGAGGGAGGCGTCGGGCTTGGAGGAAGACAACTCCAGGCCAGAGATTGGTGGTCGGCGGCATCGAGCTGGGAGGAAGACAATGTCGGGCTCGTAATAGTAAATACAAACTAAAAATGGGTTGCACCTAGGCTCCGTTTGGGGGACTTATTTTCACCGGTCAAGCGGTTACGACCGCATGAATTGGACCTTAATTAAGGTCCAATTCATGCGGTCGTAACCGCTTGACCGGTGAAAATAAGTCCCCCCAAACGAAGCCCTAGTCTTTTAGAGGAAAGAAAGAATATTCTTTTTTTAAAACATTATGTTTTTTTTTTGTGATTTGCACGTACCTAAAGTTGAGCTGCACATAACATCACTCTAAAAAAAGAGTTGGTAAAATATTTGTTTTTTCTAAGAAAATCAGATTTATTAAAATTAAAATTCCCTTTTTCCAATTTAAAAAGTAAAATGCTTTATTATTATATTATAGATAATTTATAAATAAATGTATAATCTAATTTCAATTCATAAAAATATAAATTAAAAAAATTAGATTAATCTGATAAATCTCATCCTTACATCTTCACCCCCACAAAACATCTATTATATAAAATATTATAGAGTGGAATTTTTTATATTTCATGAATACCACTTGTGTAATAAGTAAATAAACAATAGTTCTCTTTAATAAGTTTTGTGTCACATACAAAGGTTGACTAAAAAAAGAGCAACTTTTTGATAACTCTCCTTTATTTTTTTTAATAAATCTGAATAATTCTCATAATTTTTAAAAATAGATGTGTAATCTTCCTTATCTTTACTTGTTGGAAGTTATGAGAGGTCATTAACTTATTTCTAAAATTTAGAAGGAGTTTTCAACAATTTAATTTAACTTTCATTCAAATACCGTTAAATATGAGCAATTTTCTTTCAACAAGTGAAAAAAATACCAATTATATGGAATCTTAAAAAACACCAACCACAGTTCATTTTTTTAGCAGCAATTGGACAAATTTGAAAAAAATTAGACTGAATTTTGGATCATTGAAGATAACTGTTTAAGCCAAAAATTGGTCTCAACGAGAGTTCGGACCTTGGGGGTGTAGCTGACAACTATTTCTCTCAAATCTCGACGCAAGACTAGCAACAATGACTAAGAACGGACCCAAATCCTCAGCTGAGAGGTCTCTCCACTAACCCAGAAGTTCTCTGAGCGCTTTCCCTCCAAAGTCAATTGCTGGACTAGGAGTACATCAGAAAGCTCTAGAAGGCAAAATGAGAGTCTGAGAAAATCTGCCTTCTGAGGTATCTTGTGGGTCTATTTATAGATTTTCAATACCTGATCTGTAAAAAGCATAATTCTGCTTCCCTAAAATTACTAAAATGCCCCTAGACTGGTCTGCCAATAGCCAAACTCCGCTGTTCTGAGGAGCTAAATGCAGACCCAGGGATATTTAGGTAATTTCAGGTCTAGGTTGAGCGGGAGCGTTGAGTGGAGAAGCATCAGTCAATGCCAAGGGCTTTCGGGAGCGTTGAGTGGAGAAGCATCAATCAACGCCAAAGGCTGGCGGGAGCGTTGAGTGGAGAAGCATCACTCAACGCCAAAAGCTGGCGGGAGCGTGGAGTGAAGAAACATTGCTCAACGCGAAAGGCTGACGGGAGCGTCGAGTGAAGAAGCATCCCTGAACGACAAAGGCTGGCGAGAGCGTCGAGTGGAGAAGCATCGCTCAATGCCAAAAAGCTGGCGGGAGCGTGGAGTGGAGAAACATCCCTCAACGCCAAGAGCTGGCGGGAGCGTCGAGTGGAGAAGCATCACTCAACGTCAAAGGCTGGCGAGAGCGTTGAGTGGAGAAGCATCGCTCAACGCCAAAGGCTGGCGGGAGCGTTGAGTGGAGAAGCATCCCTCAACGCCAAGGGCTGGAGGGAGCGTAGAGTGGAGAAGTATCACTCAACGCCAAGGGCTGGCGGGAGCGTGGAGTGGAGAAGCATCACTCAACGCCAAGGGCTGATGAGAGCGTCGAGTGGAGAAGCATCACTCAACGTCAAGAGCTTCCGCCGGCCCGAGGCGCTAGCCCTTTCACCTGCCCAAGTTGAGCGATGGCCTAAACCTAAACCCGCTCGATGAAAATAATCTTAAGTCGAATGCTCAGCTCGATGAATTTGCATTCGACCAATAACGTTCTCAGCTCGACAAATTGAGCTCGACGAATTAATGTTCAACGAATGACGTTCGACGAAATGACGTTACGCTGCCCCTGGGCGAGAGCCTTCCCGCCCTCTTTCGGCAAGAGCCTTCCCGCCCAATTTCTTATCTGACTCAATTTTAGGCCCAAAGCTAGCCTAATCCGGGTTCTTGGAGGATCTTGGTCTCACCCAGCGAATATGGAGTTGTACAATAACACCATCAATAGATCTACAGATCTATGATCTCCAACACTCAAAAATCACACTACAAAACTAACATTAAGTATGTGTAATACATTCAAAAGTTGATATTAAAAAAACAAAATATAGATCATATTCGATTTCTCAGATCTGATCGAATAACATCAAAAAAGTTACGATATGTTTTTTTCTCAAAAAAAAATCAGATCATATAGAGTTAGAATCATCTGAAAAATCATTGTCTATGATCATATTCAAGCAATGTATCAAAATGCACTGATAATTCTTGACTTGAAAATTACTTGTTATATACAATTTTTCTTATAGAAGCAGTAGACAAAGCTTCATATGTTTTTTATCAAAAAATTAAATCATATAATTGGTTCCCTGCATAAAAAAAGTAATTAAACAATTATCTCATATGAATAATATATAAACGATATTTGAATAAAGTTAAATTGAAATGTTAAAAGCCCTCTCTAAATTTTAGAAATAATTGAATAACATCTCGTAACTTCCAACAAATAAAGATAAGAAGAATTATACATCTATTTCTAAAAATTAGATGGATTATTCAGATTTACTAAAAAAATAAAGAAAATTATCAAGAATTTGCTCACTAAAAAATGCCTATTAAATAGAAATATTTGAGTGACAAAAAAAATGCTTGTAAATTGTTGGTCTTAATGACTTTAGAATTTAAACTTTTTATAACAAACTTTTACAAAAATACAATAAATTAAGAATTCACATATAGCCTTTTCCACGTAGACGACAGCTCATACTCCGACGTGGCAAGCGCGGGCCTTTTTTGCGGTGAACCTTTCCGCATGGAGCACGCCGGCAAGGCCGGACCCGTGCAAAAATTTGGCGGCCCGTGAATCCCACGTGCCGCCGGTGCCAAACGCATTCTAGCCAATAGCCATCACTGGCTCCGCTTCTTTCATTTTCTTCCCAAAAACTCCTCGCTTAAGACTCTTAACTACACATTATAGCCTCCAATCATTCAAGACTCTCTCCTTCAGAATTGCAGGTCGCTGGCACGCTGCTGGAGGAATGGAGGATGTAATTAATAAAAACTCAGCGGGCCATATAACATTTATTAACATTACCATACCGAAATATTAAATAAGATTTTATTATTTATACTATTCTTTTAAATTATTAGCACATAAAAAAACCCCGGGGGCTAAATTTGTCATTTCACCTGAAAATCCACGTGAGTTTAAAGCCTCATACAACATTTGCTGACCTCCTACGCTGTCCGAATATTTTAGCGGGCCAAACTTCCTCCGAATAAAAGTACCAAAATACCCTTCTCCCTCCTCTCTACTCGTATAAAAAACACATACTCCACTAGTCTGCACATTTCAAAACAGGACAGAAGGATTCCAAAATCTCTCTCTTTGTTTCTCTCTCTAGTTTTCTTCCACCAATGTCCGGCAAGGGCGACCCCGAAGTACAAAAGGGACCTCCGCCGGCGACACCGGCATCGATGGAGGCAACGGAACGGTGTTCGGTGGAGGAGGTGGCGTTGGTGGTGCCGGAGACAGACGACCCGTCTATGCCGGTGATGACATTTCGGGCTTGGTCCCTCGGGCTAATCTTCTGCGTCGTTCTCATCTTCCTCAACACCTTCTTCACCTTCCGCACGCAGCCGCTCACAATATCCGGGATCCTAATGCAGATCGCGGCGCTGCCCCTCGGCCGGTTCATGGCCGGAGTTCTGCCGAATAAGGAGGTGAAGGTTTTCAGGGGATGGGGTTTTAATCTGAATCCGGGCCCGTTCAACATCAAGGAGCATGTAATCATCACCATATTCGCCAACTGCGGGGTTTCCTTCGGCGGAGGAGACGCCTATTCCATTGGGGCTATTACGGTGATGAAGGCGTACTATAGGCAGAGTTTGAGCTTCATCTGCGGCCTTCTTATTTTGCTCACCACACAGGTAAATAAAGTATCAGAAAAGCTCTTTTAGGCCAGGCCAATCGCCGCCCCCTTTTGAAAGTTTCTTCTTTAAACTACCATTTTCGATCCTCTTTGGTGATCTGCGGGCTTCATTAATTTGTCTCCCTCTTGTAATATTAGCTGTTAAGTAGAATTTCGATTTGTTTTTCAAAAGTATAGAGAATGTTGATTTTGAAAAGGGGGAGAGAAGGATGTGGACTTTTTCCATTGATGATGTGATGATGATTCTTTGAACACAAGGAGAAAGACTGCAATTGACTTTGGGGTCTCTTTACAACAAGCTCCACTAGCGTGCTTCATGAATCTTCACTGGCATGCGATGGATCAATGCTTTTTCATGCTCAATTTTGGGTTTTTAGCTATAATTTGGATGAGAGCAAAGTGAAGTCGTTATGCTTTGACATCACGTTCTCATGTTTTCTCTGCCACTTGCTTTCTAACTCATATAGCTTCCTTTTGTTATTAGATTATGCTCTGGTTTTGATTCTTTTATAAAAAAACACATTTATAAGCAGAATCTGTAATAAACCTCTTTCAAAATTTAAATGTGGGTTGCAGAAGCAGAGTTTTCCATGAATGATTCTCTTAGAATAACAAGTAACTTGTATTGATGATATAAAACAAGAATCCTTGGGGTCTACATATAGGAGAAGAGGAGAAGGGGAAAACACCACAGGCGGTGTGGGACTAAACCTAAGGCAATAAAGAATAATATAAATTACATTATAATATTAACATCTTCCCTCAAACTCAGGGTGGATCATGAACCGAGAGTTTGCTAATAAGATATCTGAATCGAGCAGATGTGAGAGACTTGGTGAGGAAGTCCACTATTTGTTCTTCGGAGGCAATGAACGGTAGAGAAATGGTGTTGGTGAGGAACTCTTGGCGAGTGAAGTGACAATCAATTTCGATGTGTTTCGTCCGTTCATGAAACACCGGGTTGAAGGCTATTTGTATAGCACTTCAATTTTCACAGAATAAAGGAGTGGGTCAGGATATTGTAACACCAAGATCACGTAGAAGACGACGAAGCCAAACGATCTCGGCAGTAGTGTAAGTCATGACACGATATTCGACTTCAGTGCTGGAGCGCGCAATTGAGTCATGTTTCTTGCTACGCCAAGATATAAGAGTCACCCAGGAAGATACAGAAGCCAGTAGTGGGGTGACGAGTTGTAACATCCCCCGCCCAGTCAGCATCAGAGAATGCTCGAAGGGTGAGTGTTGAAGTGGCAGAGAGAAATAGTGACCTGGCGACGGAGGTGCGCAGATAGCGAAGAATCCGGAGGACTGCGACGTAGTGAACCGAGCGAGAAGCTTGGACAAACTGACTGACAAAGCTAACAGCATTGACAATGTCAGGCCTAGTCATAGTGAGATAGACCAGCATCCCGACGAGGCGCCGATAGCCGGAGACATCTGGAAGAGGTTCGCCGTAAGTGGGGAGGAGTTTCAGATTAACCTCGATCGGAGTATCAACTGTACGGGTGTCAGTGAGAGCTGCAACAAAGATGATGTTTGAGATGTACTTCTGTTGGGAAACCAGAATGTCACGTTTTGATCGGGATATTTCCAGCCCAAGGAAATATTGGAGTGGTCTCGTGTCCTTCATTTCGAACTGACTGCGGAGGTGCTGTTGAAGAGAGGCAATGGTGACATGGTCATTGCCAGTGATAATCATATCATCCACATAGAGAAGAAGAATGACACATCCCTGAGGAGAAGTGCGAGTGAATAAGTCATGATCAGTCTGTCTCTCAATGAACCCGGCCTTGAGAACAGTTGTGCGGAAGCGCTCAAACCAAGCACGAGGGGCCTATTTGAGACCATAGAGAGCCCGACAGAGATTACAGACATGATCGGTGGGAACAGAGAGACCTGGTGGAGGAGCCATATACACTACCTCTGCAAGTTCACCATGAAGAAAGACATTAGTGACATCCATCTGATGTAATGGCCAATCTCGGTTAGCAGCAACGACAAGTAAAGTGCGCACGGTTGTCATTCGGGCAATCGGGACAAAAGTTTCATCGTAGTCGATGTCATGCTCCTGTGAGAAACCACGGACAACTAAATGGGCTTTGTGGCGCTCAATAGACCTGTCCGGGCGTGTCTTAATCTTGAATATCCATTTGCAGCTGACATGAGTGACGTCAGGAGGGCAAGGATCGAGGTCCCAGGTATGGGTTCTGTGGAAATCCTGAAGTTCAACTGTCATGGCTTGCTGCCATTCGGGATGGACAACTGCTTCTCGGTATGATTGGGGCTCTCGGTGGGTGTGGAGAGCGGTGAGAAAGGCCTGAAAGGCAGGAGAATAGGAGGTAGCCGTGTTGAGAGTAGATGGGGTATACCTGGCAGGACTGTGGTCGTAGCGAGCAGGTGGGTGTCGAGAGCGAGTAGGGTTACGCCGAAATGGAGCAGGATCCACGTGCGGGGAGGCGGCCGGAGCGTCAGACGGTGCCGGAGCGGGAGAGGGAGCTGTTGTGGGAGGAGAGTCCTCAGTCGGAGGATTATTTGTTAACGGAGTAGGAGGGGCAATGTGAGTCCTGGGACGGGGGGGGGGGGGGGGGGTATTGGAAGAAGCAGAGGAAGGGTGAGCGGTGGAGCAGCAGTGGTTGGTGGTGGAAGTGTTGTTGGTGGTGGCGTAGACGAAGAGAAGAGCATTTCATGTTCAAGGAAGGAAGCATGACGTGAGATGCGGATGCGACGAGTCATTGGGTCATAGCAACGATATCCTTTGTGGTGGGAACTAAGACCCAAGTGGACGCAACGAGCCGAGCGAGCAGAGAGTTTGGTGCGCTCAGGGACAGGAAGGAGAACAAAGCAGGTGCACCCAAACGTACGAAGAGGTGCGTAGGTTGGTGGGCCAGAGTACAGTCGTTCATAAGGAGTGACATCTGAGATGGTCGAGGAGGGATTGATGTTGATGAGGTGAACCGTGGTAAGGACAGCTTCGGCCTAGAGGTAATGAGGGGCAGAGGTGGATATGAGAAGGGCACAGGCAGTTTCGATGATGTGGTGATGTTTCCGTTCGGCGACCCCATTTTGTTCGTGGGTGTGCTGGCAGGACTGCTGGTGGAGGGTGCTGTGAGATTGAATGAGGTCGCGCATGGTAGAGGAGAGAAACTCCTGAGCGCAGTCGGAACGAAAAATTTTAATGCGACGCCCGAACTGAGTATGAATCATTGCGGTGAACGTGTGATACACAGTGAGTATTTCAGAGCGATGTCGTAAAAGATAAACTCAAACGCAGCTAAAGAAGTCATCAATAAAGCTGATATAATAAAGATATTCAAAATGAGAGGCAATGAGGGTCGGACCCCAAATGTCAGAATGCACTAGATCAAAGGGGTTGTAGTTTGAGAAGCACTGCTTGAAAAAGGTAGAGCAAAGTGTTTTGTCAAACGACAGCCCGTATAGACAGAGAGGGGGGAGGGAGAGACACGACCCAAAGCTCCGGAGCGGATAATACTTCGGAGGCGGTCACCGGACAAATGATCTAAACGTATGTGCCACAAGTCGACATCAGATGTAACAGAAAGAACAAAAAGTAATGAAGATACTGATGGTCGAACATGAAGATACTCCAGCTGATACAGGCCACCAGTCCTACGGCCCCGTCCAATCCTCTGAGCCGTCCGTGAATCCTTTACAATACAATCAGAAGAAGAAAATAAAACAGTTAGACCAAGATCACAAAGAGAGCTAACAAAAATAAGGTTCGTGTGGAGGCGAGGGGCATGATGGATGTTGGAGAGGGTAAGGTGTCCAGAGAGAGCAGATTTTGAGGTGATTGAGCCAAACTGCTGAATGGGGACAGAACCCCCGTCAGCACTGGTGACTTGAAGGTGAGTTGGGTTGGAGGTACAGTGGATGAGAGTTTTGGAATCGTTGGTGAGGTGGCAGGAGGCCCCAGAGTCAAAATACCAAGGCGCAGTTGGTGGAACCCGAACAACAGTACTACCAAGAGCGACAGACAGGCTGTGAGCTGCAGCGGTGGCGCGTTGAAGCAGTGGTGACTGAAGAAGTAGCTCCTCGAGACGTTGAAGTCGATCTTTAGCAGCTGCAACAGTGGGATTTGAACTTGGGCCACGACCAACGGTTGTTACGGCGATTATCATCAGGACGTGGGGAACGGGTGGGGCATTCGAACTTCATGTGACCCGCCTTTTTTACAGCAGTTGCAGGTAATAGTACCGCCCCGCGGTCGAACTGCAAGAACTGTGTCAATCCCAGGGGGAGGCGGAGTATCCAAAGGAGGACGAAGGCGAGTCTCTTGATCAAGGAGGGCAATCAGGGCTTCATCCGAAGTAGGAAGAAGAACCCGATGAAGGAGCTGAGCTGCTAGGAGAGAAAACTCGGGACGCAGGGCAGCAAGGAACTGATGGAGATGACCCTCGGAAAGATGACGTTGAAACTCCAAGGAGCGAGTAAAACCGCAGAGTAAAGGGATCATAGAGTCCAATTCATGCCAGAAGGTGCTCATTATGGTGAAGAAATCCTGAATGGACCGGCCTTCCTGTCGTGCAGACTGAGAATCGCATATGATACGATGACGTCGTGCTCCACCACGGGGAACAAACCGATCCCGAAGATATTCCCACATAGCACGAGCTGAAGAGAGGCAGCCAGTGGAGGTGAGGAGCGGACGAGCAACAGACTCCGGGATGTAAGCCTGAATGGCCTGGTCGCCACGTTTCCAAATACTAGCGTCATCAGGAGTGGTGGCGGCATCGGTGGTGCTAGCAGAGCTAATAGCAGTAGAGCTTGCAGAGGTGGGGGAGAACCGATGATGTGATCCCAGAGATCACGGGTGGAGAGAGCGGCTTCAATGGTAAGAGCCCAGTCTGACCAGTCGTTGGTCGTGGCCAGTTGGAAGGAAGTGGCCTTCAGAGGAGGCAAGATCAACGGGGTGGTCATGATGTCGGAATGGAGAACCGGAGCCGAGCAGAGCGGAGAAAGAGGCAACAATACTGCGAAGCAAGTCGCAGCGGCCTGGGCAGGAGCTGGCGGGCTGAGCGGCGGCCTGTGTAGTGGCCTGGGCAGGCGTTGGCGGCCTACGGATCAAATCGCAGCGGCCTGCGCTGGCGGGCACAGCAGAGGCTGGCAGGCTGGCGGTCTGACGGGCTGCGAAATAAGTCGCATCGGCAAGGGTCTGCAAGGCGCAGCGGCCTGGCCCAGCGGCAGCGTGCTGTCGAGTTGCGGCAAGGGCAGAGGAAAAGAGCAGCGATCTGGAGGCAAGGGCAGCGGGAAGGAGTAGCGGCAACGACAGCGGCAAGGTGTAGCGGTAAGGACAGCGGACCGGCGGCAAGGGCAGCGGCAAGGTGTAGTGGACAGGCGGCCTGCAGGCAGAAGAGCTCGAAACAACGGGCTGAAGGATGTAGCGGACTGGCGGTTTGGCGACTGAGGGCTACAGCTACAGCGGACTGAGGGCTACAAGGAGGGCAACAACGGACAGGCGGTCAGAGGAGAACAATCCGATGAGCAGAAAAGCAGGCTAAATAGAGGCGCGAGCAGAGTTGCGAGCACGGAAAAAATAACCAAAATCTGCCTCTGATATCATGTTAGAATAACAAGTAACTTGTATTGATGATATAAAACAAGGACCCTTGGGGTCTACATATAGGAGAAGGGGAAAACACCACAGACGGCGTGGGACTAAACCTAAGACAATAAAGAATAATATAAATTACATTATAATATTAACAGATTCCTAGCAAATGTTTTCTTTCCTCGGCATAATTTCATCAAGCTGTTTCTATTTGAATTGTTATTTCATTTTCGCATTCTTGTTTACTTTTGGGCTTGCAGATAATCGGTTATGGCTGGGCTGGAATGCTAAGAAGATATTTGGTAGATCCCGTTGAAATGTGGTGGCCTTCAAATCTTGCTCAGGTTTCTCTTTTCAGGTTCGCATTCTCCTCACCGCACATGTATTATCTGAGAGTTTTCTCTTTAACAACAATTATTTGTGGCCATAAAGTATGAAATTATTGATGAGAAAGGCAAACAAGATTATTAATATAGGATTATCTACCGTCGAATGTTTTACTCGATGTAGGCACATGACAAGGAGAATGCTCTGATTGCTCCTTGAAAATTTTGAGACTTGCCTTCAAGTAAACCTTCTTGTTCCATTTTTTATTACTTCAGAAGCTATTGGATGATGAATATGGGGTTTAGGGACACATTGGAGGGAAATAGTCTCACATCTTAAGCATAAAAAAAGGATTGTGCCTAGCATGTTATAGTGCTTTTTGTTAAAAAAAATTTAAGAAAGCATAATGGTGCTTATGTATATTAAGCTCATCTTGGGTCTCTGGTGTTCCGCTACTTTGTTTGATATTCAAATTTTACTCCTTTAATGAAGAAATGAAAGTATTTGGATAACCTCCATTTTAGAGCTCCCATGTGGTGTGAAAAGCCAAAACTCCATTTTGAGCTTCATTTCCCATTGAAAGTTGATGAGAGCTTCTTTTCTGACGGGAGCTCACTTTTCACTGGAACCATCGACACCGCTCTCCCAAACGGAGCTCTAAGATGTAAACATCAATTGTCAGAGAAGCATTCTTTTCATTCAAACTTGTCCATCTTCCTAAAGTGTTTAATGGGAAAAAACAATCCACATCTTTATAAATTTACTTCTGAAATCTTTTCTTTAGTACATTAATACATAATTTCTTTGTGATGATGTATCATCATCTTATACATATTTTCTAATGCCGCAGAGCTCTCCATGAGAGGGATTCATCGTCAAAAGGGCTGACCAGGATGCAGTTCTTCCTCATATGTATGGCCGCTAGCTTCGCCTACTACACTCTACCAGGCTACCTCTTCCCAATTTTGACATTCTTCTCTTGGATCTGCTGGATTTGGCCTCACAGCATTACTGCTCAGCAGATAGGCTCGGGCTACCATGGTCTCGGGGTGGGAGCATTTACTCTTGATTGGGCTGGCATATCCGCCTACCACGGAAGCCCTCTGGTCACCCCATGGTTTTCCATTCTGAATACGGCATTTGGTTTCATCATGTTCATCTACATAATCATGCCTCTTTGTTACTGGAGTTTTAACACCTTCGATTCCAGGAAGTTTCCCATCTTCTCTAACCAGCTCTTTACTTCCAAGGGGCAGAAGTACGACACGACCAAGATATTGACCCCCAGTTTCGAGCTCAATGAAGCGGCTTACAATAACTATGGGAAACTCTATCTCAGTCCTATTTTTGCAATCTCTATAGGTTCGGGTTTTCTTCGATTTACGGCAACATTAACCCATGTCCTCCTTTTCAATGGCAGGTGAGCATAAGGTCCTGATTTTCTCAATCTGTCTTTTGCTACCATTTTGTTCATCGCCATCTCGTCAAACACTTGAAAATTGCTCCTCGCCTGGCTAACTTTTTTGAGATATGAGATATCTTCATTCAAAAACAAGAAAAACGTGTCCTTTTTTGAGTCATTTGTTGGGACCTCCAAGCTAACTTTGTTGAGAGGTCTTCCAAATTTGTTTTCGCTCATGCATGCTAATAATGTAAAGCTAGAGGGGAGTTTTTCATAATTATTGCTTCCCAAGATCAAGAAGACTGACCTAAAAAGGAATTTTTAGGAAGAATAACGAGCTCTTACTATTATGCTTGCAGAGATATCTGGAGGCAAAGTAAGTCGGCGGTGAACTCAGCAAAGCTGGACATCCATGCAAAGCTGATGAAGAATTACAAAGAGGTTCCTCAATGGTGGTTCCTCATTCTTTTACTTGGAAGCATTGGGTTTTCTTTGTTGATGTCATTTGTGTGGAAGGATGAGGTGCAGCTTCCTTGGTGGGGTATGCTTTTCGCTTTCGCGTTGGCGTGGGTCGTTACTCTGCCCATTGGAGTTATCCAAGCCACCACAAATCAGGTAAGCCCAACTCTGAGAATGTGATGATGCCAAGAGGCTTAAGAATATGTTAGAACTAGAAGTGATTAATTGGCCCACAGTTCCAATTCTCCCTTAGCTTCTTCATTCAAATTTTCTTTTGCCTTTATTTGAGTTGCTGCATTTTTTTTGCTTTATTATAGTACCTACATGAAACCCCTCTAGTGACATGTTGCTTTGGTGATATTGTTCCAGCAACCAGGATATGACATCATAGCACAGCTGATGATCGGCTATGTCCTTCCCGGAAAACCCATTGCCAATCTCCTCTTCAAAATCTACGGCAGAATCAGCACCATCCATGCCCTGTCCTTCCTTTCAGACCTCAAGCTCGGCCATTACATGAAAATCCCTCCGAGATGCATGTACACAGCGCAGGTGACCTCCAACTAGCCGTTATTATACTACTCTCTTCAACCAACAAATGCTCTATACTTAAAAAAATCAAACTTTCAGCTTGTGGGAACTCTGGTCGCGGGCATCACCAACCTCGGCGTGGCATGGTGGATGCTCGACGGCATCGAGAACATCTGCGACGTCGACGCCCTGCACCCCGACAGCCCGTGGACGTGCCCCAAATATCGAGTCACCTTCGACGCGTCGGTCATCTGGGGACTGATAGGCCCCGCCCGCCTCTTCGGCCCGCGGGGAATGTACCACAACCTGGTGTGGCTGTTCCTGGTTGGCGCGGTCCTGCCGGTGCCGGTGTGGCTGATGAGCAGAATGTTTCCGGAGAAGAAGTGGATACCTCTGATCAACATACCGGTGATATCTTACGGGTTTGCCGGGATGCCTCCGGCCACTCCGACCAACATAGCCAGCTGGCTCGTCACCGGGACGATCTTCAATTACTTTGTTTTCCGCTACCGGAAGCAGTGGTGGAAGAGGTACAATTACGTGCTGTCGGCGGCGCTGGATGCGGGGACGGCGTTCATGGGGGTGCTGCTGTTCTTCACTCTTCAGAACCAGAATAGAAATCTGAACTGGTGGGGGACGGAGGTCGATCACTGTCCTCTGGCATCCTGCCCCACGGAGCCTGGAATTGTCGTGAAGGGGTGTCCTGTTTTCTGAATCTCAGGGTCTTTCAGAATTATGATGGCTCCGAAGATGAAGAAGAACAAGGGTTTCCGTCATCTTCGTCTTCTCCCCTTTTGGGGGGCGAGGTCTCTGGTATAAGTTTGGGAATTGAAGCGGGGCTTTTGAGCTACTCCACACAATGTTGCTTGATGTTCTTTCATTGCTATTTGTTTCGTAAGAGTATGATGTTTAAGAAAATTTGTTAGAGGATGTCGCTACTTGGTTAGAATTTGTTTCTGATGTAGGTGATTTTACAGATAATACTTGAAGCAGTAACCACACCTATTATCAAATTTGATTAGTGTAGAACAATATTACATAATTGATGGTTAGGCAAATTAGTGTAAAATCAAGTTCGAGAATGAAGTCTTCAGGCTGGGACAAATTTTACAGATTTATGTATCCTATAATTGGATTTAAGTGCTCACTGAATTAACATAAATCTGTATCTTTTTTTGCCTTTTTTTTGTTTTCTTATTCTCGCATATTTTTCTTTGACTTACCTATTATCTTTATGATACAAACTATTTTAAATAATGTGCATACAAATATTTTTGAAGTTCTATGGTGCGGCTTTAGATCGTGGTATATAATACTCGCTCATTGTTTCTTTTTGAGCTGGCAGAAACAGAATTTAAACTGACGGTTTTGCTCTAATACCAATTCTGATCTAAAAGAAAAATCTTCAAACGAAGGTCAGATTTAGATTTGAGAGACCCCAATTCTAATTCCTTTCTCCAAAAACAGTTAAATGAACAGAGCCTTCTTAGCAAGCCCAACGTTAAGTTGCAGGCTTGCAGCAAGCATGCTATGCCACGGTTGCACCTTAAGGCTCCGTTTGGCATGATGGTGACGGTCATGAACATGGGGGGTTAAATTATCATTCGCCATTGAAGGAACTTCATCCACTATTCTGTTCAAACGAATGCAAATTTGTAGGTGAATGTTAACAAATGACGATTTAACTCATATGTTTATGACCGGCACCACTGTGCCAAACTAAGCCTAAAGCTCCAAGAAGATTCCTTCTTTTATGATGATCCTAAGCACACACCTCCGCATCGCAAGAAGACAAGGGCGATGGTGAAAACAGGGTGGGGACCGCTGCCCATATATAAAAGATATAATCATATAACTATATATATGTGAGGATATTTTAGGTATTCAGCTTTATGCATCCATTGGGGAAAATAAATTAAGCAAAAGCAAAAGGACTCAGAGAAGTTATAAATGACTGAAAATGAGCTAAAAATTCATCAAAATTGATGGGTCCTACCCATGGCCAAAAAGACTACTCCCCCACTAACGAAGTTGGGGGTTACTATTTAAACTGCTTTGCGCGTGATCCACGCGTCCGATCCGTGCCACAACTATTTCGCACCGGATCGTAACCACCGCGCGCGGGAATTAGGTCCTGCGTGCGGGATCCTAACTCCCGCAAGCGGGATCGCCAACCAACACAGGAGATCCCGCGCGCCGCCTTCCTTGCGGCAGGCCGGAGCCGGTCGCCCCCTCTCCTCCCCGGCCGCCCACAGAGTGGCCAGCCGGGGAGGCGCCAGCCCCAAAGGGGCGGACCACTCCTCTCCCCCCCCCCCCCCCCCCGACCGTCTATGGCGAGGTCAGTCGGGGAGGCATTGGCCCCAAAAGGGCCGGCCACCCCTTCTCCTCCCGGCCGCCTAAGGCGAGCCGCAGGCCCCAAACAAGCCGACCGCCCCTTTTCACCCCGGCCGGCCAGTCGGGAGGCCCTGACCCCCAAAGGACCGACCTCCCCATTTCGGCCGCCCATTGTTTGGGCGGCCGAAGGTTCGCCCGGCCTCCTAGGGTCGGCCTCTCTCTTTGGACGACCGGTAGGAGGCCGACTGGGGACTTTGGCCGGCCCTAGAGGGCCGGTCACCTCCTTTGCCACCCCCGTAAGGGGCGGCCGCCGCCAGTAACCGCCCACGAAGTGGGCGATTGGGGGTCGTTACCGCATGTAACCACCCTCGTTGCCCGTTGGGCCGTTCCCGAAGTCGGGCGGGTCTATTTTTGGTCCAAAGGCAGGCCCGGTAGTTTCCCAAAACTGGTTATCCGTGTGCCATAAACGGAGCGATCATATTCATCTGGTTGGTAGTTACGGAGCGATCATATTTTTGGTCCAAGGGCAGGCCCGGTATATTCATCTGGTTGGTAGTTACATGCGGTGAAGTCTTTGTTTCCTTCCGGTGTCGCTTGCCTCTCCAATCATTGGATGGAGTGGATTTCTATTCCTCTCTTCTACATCTATATTTGTTCGGCGTAATCAGCAGCTCTTTGCTTCCCTCAGTGGTGGGTGGTCTAAACCCTAAACCCTCTCCGAGCCTATAAATAAATCCCTAATCATTCTCATTTGACCAACTTCGGAACTTGGATTTCTATCGGAATCCATGTCTCTCTCTCTCTTACTTTTTCTCTCTCCTGTTCTCTCTCCCCCTTTGCCGGTCCACTGCCATCGTCCTCGCGGTCAAGGCAAAGTCTGTGGTCAACGAACTCGCCTCCAAGTCGAAGACCGTTTGCAATCTCCATCGCGCAATTCAGCGTTTGTAGGAAGACAATCGCTCTTCGTCCGCAGCTACCAGCATCCATAGTGCACCGTATACATGACTTTCGTCGTGTCAGCTCAGTCGTCCGCCACCGATCGTCCTGAAGTGCGCGAGCATTCTCCCGCAAGCCGAACAGTGTATCTCTCTCTCTCTCTCTGCCCACATCAAGTTGTAACGAGGCGCAGTCTGTCACTCTCGATTTTGCAAGAGAAGCTTTGTAATCTCGACCAATTTAATGGAGTTTCTCTCGGCACAACTCCGACCGTGATTTTTCATCCTATTCAAAGAGTTTTCCACGTAAAAAGACTCGTCTCGTCTATAATCTATTTATGTGACTGTTTGCGAAACCGATCGCTCCGAAGACTAAGACTCCGTTTGGGGGGACTTATTTTCACCGGTCAAGCGGTTACGACCTCCTGAACCAGACCATAATTAAGGTCTGATTCATGTGGTCATAACCGCTTTACCGGTGAAAATAAGTCCCTCCAAACGGAACCTAAGACGTTCTAGTTAGTCCGGTCTATTGGGAGTGCTATCACAGACCGCAACAAAAATGCAATCACTTATAAAGCAATTTCAATAAAACAAGTGTTTTGGAACAGAACTCGTTGAGAAGAAACACAAATCAAAACACAATCAAAACACAATCAAAATGGTTAGCCCTAAAATCAATTGGAACAGAACTCATTGAGACGTCATTAACATAATGTGTCACTTCTAAAGCAGCAAACAATCTGCTTAAGCGACCTAGCAAGGGCGAATGGTACCTAAAAAGTGGAGATCTCGTCGTGAAACCGCGACCTAGAAAGGGCGAAGAAGAGCTCGGCAGCCTGGAAACTGGAAATCTCGCCACGAATAATATATCGGTGAGTACAAGGGAGCACTCAGCAGCCTCGAGAGGAGTTCGGCGGGCTGGAGATGCATCGAGCGGCAGGCTGGAGCAGGAGCGATCGGCAGGCTGGAGAGGCTTAACTCACTAGCAGCAGCAGTAAACTCTTCACGGATTAGAGCAGGAGCAATAAACTGTTATAAAGATGGTTTTAGAGGGCGTAATGTGCCAAATTTTAAATTTTAGGGTGGAAAGTGCAAAATTTCCTAGCCAACCCAAAAGCTATCTAATCTAAGCATTATTTCAGAAATGCAAAAAAAAAAAAAAACTCGCAAACTCAAGGAAGAAAGAAACAAAGCTAAACATTATTTCAATGAGTACTATGGACAGAACATTTACAATGAGCGCTCATCTCTCTAAAAGAAGAAACAAGTGTGTAATCTTTTTAAACTGAAGCATGCTGATCAAAAATGTCTAAAAATCTGCCGCTTCTTGCTGAATTTTGAAGTCTGGCGTGGGTTCGATCCCAAGAATGAATGCATGTATCTCCGACCAGCCAGAGACAGTATAGAGAACGCCCGTCCTCGCTTTCCATGCCGATGATGAGCCATACGACTCCGCCTCTCTTTGCACCTCCACCAAACCTTGGGAGAGAGGGAGGAAGGAAATCCCAAACCGCTTCCCCACTTTCCTCACCACCTCGCTCGATCCGATCACGATGCCTACATTTGCCTCCAACAAGCACAGCAGGTCGCTCACCGTTCCTCCGCCAATGTACACGGAAAAAAACTCCGTGTCTTTGCAGTTCTGAGTTAAAATGCCCTTGAAGACCTGCACTTTTTCCAGGGAAGACTCAATTCTCCTCACAATGACTCCTCTTGTCACAGACCTTTGATATTCAAACTCATGCCCATGTATCATAAAATCAGCAAGACAGCCTGCTGAAAGAGTTTTAAAAAAATGCATAATCAATAAATAGAATAATAATGAGAAAAAGTAATATGGAGATGTGAAGAGGTAATTATTTTTATACGTCATGATGCATGAATTGTCACCAAGGAAATTATTGCCAGAAAATTTCGCCACAGTGCAAAGATGAAAAGATTTTCAAGGCATTCAAGGGAAAGTCGGTACAACTCACCTGGAGCCTAGAATCAATGGGCTGACTCGGGACAACAAAGGCAAGTCGACAACAGCCCAGCGAGACAACAAGGATAAAAAGCTATACATAGTGAGTTATAGAAGGAATAGAGAGAAATAGAGACTTTGTTTGACACGGCTTATTTGTTCCGGTGAGTTAGGTCAAAAACGTCATTATCATAGAATGTATGTTTGACAAGACAAAGATCATGACTGCTATCAAAAAAAATAAACTACTTTGAGCATAAAACGCATGAATTTTTTTAGGTGTGGTCGGATGTTCACGAACAACGTTCATGACCACCGCGTTCACGTCCGCCACCACCGTGCCAAACGAAGCCAGAGTCTCTTCTTTGTCTCCTTGCTCTCATGTCCTTCCATTGAAAGGTTGACCAAAAACATTTTGTGGATTAAACGATACAACCTCCAATCGACTCCCACATTTCTTTAATCTAACTACATACTCTGAACTTGAGGGGGAATTATAAATAAAATTCATATTACAGTGCCAAGATCCTTGGCCCATTGATGAATGGTGATGGGAATCGGCAAGAGACTATTGGGAGCACAAGTTTTGGGTCCCATCAGGAACTGATTTGTCATCTGTTTTATTTGACTCCACCCCAACCCCTTACCACCCAACAAAATCTCCCTCACAGCTCCAAACCCAAAACAAAGACATCCAGGCCTCGTTTGGCTGGGAAGAAATCTGCGAGAATTTCTGTGCGGAGTCCTCCGTGCCCGCGGTCAAGATTCGCGGGATTTCCACGGAAATCCTGTCAGGTAGAGGGCCCTGCATGACCGCAGCCCCGCCAAATGACCGGTGTCCACGACCGCGTAGATCCCATCCACCGTACCGCGTGGCCAAATGAGGCCCAAGTCCCTTTCCTACTCTTTTTGGTCCACAAAGAGCCAGTTTTCCCCTCCCAACGGCCATCTACAACACGGGATCTACCAATTAGTGTATTTGTTTTGAGAATAATCATGATTTGCGGGGCTTATTCACTTCTAAATTTAGCTAACAAAGCTCCAAACGAAGGAAAACCAAACTTGTCTTTCTGATGTTAAATTAATATCATGTCTACGTGGTTATTTAGAGTTTTAGACATGCCATATCTTTATTTTTATGTTAAGAGTATTATGGTAATTTGTTCGCATGTGTGGGCAATGTAACTTCTATTAAGATTCACTTGCACAAAGGAAATGAGAAGCCCCCCCCCCCCCCCCCCCCCCCCCCCCCCCGCAAAGGGCTGAGGCCGTGGGGGAGACGGGATGCGGGAGGTTTTTTTTTCTTTTTTTTATTAAATAATTATTTTAATATAATTATTAATTTATATATTTGGATTTGTTTATTTTAATAAAAGTTATTATATAAAAAATAAAAGTTATTATATAATAATTTATTAAATTATAATTTGATTTAAAAAATAATAATTATTTATTAAATTATATAATTATTAAAAAAATTTCGGAGGCGGGCCCCGCCAGAGGGGACGGGCTACCCGGCGGGCGACGCCCGCCGGGGGCGGGCGACGCCCGCCGGGGGGCGGGCGACGCCCGCCGGGGGGCGGGCGACGCCCGCCGGGGGGCGGGCGACGCCCGCCGGGGGGCGGGCGACGCCCGCCGGGGGGCGGGCGACGCCCGCCGGGGGGCGGGCGACGCCCGCCGGGGGGCGGGCGACGCCCGCCGGGGGGCGGGCGACGCCCGCCGGGGGGCGGGCGACGCCCGCCGGGGGGCGGGCGAAGCCCGCAGCGACGCATCGAGAACGGGCGGAGCCCGTTCGAAGATGCTAGTATATATATATATATATAAGCATACCTTAGTCTTCCTCTAACATATAATCATCTATAGTCGAAAATGTAGATATAATACAACAATCATTTGACAAACATGATGGTGATGTGTCACTCACCTCGGATGACACAAATTCGATCTCATTTCTCTTAGAGGAGTTGGCTAGTGATGAGTCCCACAACTTGGGTGACATAGACTCGAGCAACATAAGTCTTGATTCTCCTGGCTCACTACAACCACTAACAGTTGAGCATATGGACATTCTGTTTGATGGTCACCCACCCATAGAACTAGAGCCACCACCTTATATCGACTTTGTAGTTGGTGATCACCATCCGACAAATTTATGTAAAAACATTGAAGATGATGGTCACGTACTCTTGATAGTAGAACCATCACCATATATTGATTTCGTATTTAAAGAACATCATTTTATGTCATTATAACATCCTATAAATATAGATATATTTGAAAAAAAACTATTTTCAAATTATCAATATATTTAAGATAACTCGAGTTTTAAGAATAGTAAAACTCCAAAGATTTTTACTACAAAAAAGGAAACGCGCTTTAAAGGATTTCTCTGGAAACATTTACAAGATACATTTGAGATCAATTTTAAATTTTGTAGTACAAAATTAAAAATAAGTGGATTTGTGAAATTGCAACAATATAGTAAATATTTTATATCAAATTTCTGGAACATATTATGGGGTCGAGAGAACATCACACTCGAGTTTAGCAACGTTTATCACCCTTTGACTGATGGACTGACTGAAGCCATTAAAAATCTGAGGGGCCTACTTAAGCTGTAACGAGGGCGAATATAAAGCAGTGTGATCTTGCACTTTCACAAGTACCATTCACATACAATAATTCTAAAAATCACCTCCTTAATAAATAATAAATGTCCTTTCGAGATTATCTCTGAATTTTTGTTGCCCAACCTACTTGACCGCTATTCCCTCTCCTTCCATGAACGTATTTCATTCGATGCGTAAACTCATATTAATTATTTAAAAGAATTGCATAAAATTACTGTTAATATTTTGCGAGCAAGCTTTGAACATTACAAACTCACGGTCGATCGTTATCGCCATGAGTTGTACTTTTCAAAGGGAGGTCGGGTGATTGATTATTACAGGAGGTTTGACCTAGTTCATGTTCAGAAGCGCATTGAGCCACCCGTCGAGGCCACAGATATTCCACCCGATCTAGCACCAACGACGATGTCAAATCTCTCCATTATCAGTTTTTGCGAAGTCTCAACGAGGTCGAGCTCTTTCAACCACAGGAGAATTGATGCATCCTTCATCGCATCCTAAGTCACGTATTTTATTTTTCTAACATTTATTTCTTTTGTGCATTTTCTTTTGAAGTTGGTTGGCTCATCGAGTTGACAGTCCGATGAGATCTTGAATATATAGGTCCGGTAATTTAGGTAGTTAGGACGGAAATGACAGACTCAGGTTATTTTAAGGGAAAACAACAAACATATATTTTGTGGCACGTGGAGCAAGTTTGTCTGTGAACGGGTCAAGCTTATGAACATATCACATGCAGCCAAACATGCGAGGGGTGACTGAAAAGGGAGGTGTGGAGGGAAAAATAAGGTTGAAGGGAACTATAAAGTTGAAAATAAAGAAATGCACGCGGTTAATAAGAGAGCAGGTGGTAGAGACCGTGAAACTCCAATAGTTTGAGAACATTCATTTGAAACATAAGAGAGTGGGTGACCTCAAGGAGGTGACGATTTTTGCGTTCAGCAACGCCATTTTGTTGGGGGGTGTATGCACGCGAGGTTTGATATATGATCTCAAACTCAGCACACAGGTTAGTAAACACATGACTAGTGTATTCACGTGCATTGTCGGTACGGAGAGTTTAAATTGTAGTGGAGAACTGGTTGCGAGTTTCAATTATAAAGGCACGAAATACACCAGACAATTCAGAGCGATCATGAAGGAGATACAGCCACGTTATGCAAGAGTAATCATCGACAAAGCTAACAAAGTAATGATAGCCAAAAATACTGGCGATTTTGTAGGGTCCCCAAATATCAGAGTGAACTAGATCAAAGAGAGCAGAACTCCGAGTAGGATGGGGTGAGAACGTATACCGATGATGTTTGCCATAAATACAAGATTCACATGTGAATTATTGGAGGAAAACATCCGGAAGAGCTTTTCAGAGTATGGTTAGAGGAGCGTAACCAGGACGATGATCTCATTCAACAGAGCTAATAAATGAGAAAATCGTCGGAGGGAAGGGGTCAAAGATGTAGAGACCATTTGACAGATGCCCTTTTCCAATGATAGTCTTGTGATCCTGCACAACACAAGAGATTGAAAAGAATCTTATGTAGCAATCAAGGTCTTGAGTGAGACAAATAATAAAGAGAAGGTTGAACGGAGAGCCCAAAACATGTAGATCCGGGAGAAGAGTGATGGAGGGAGTGATATTAATGTCGGCTAAGCCAGAGACAGGAATGGTGTCCCCACTCGAAACAGTAATGAACTCGGGGTGCACAAAGTCCAAGTAGTGTGATGTTATCATAAGGTAATGTGGTGGGAGGCCCCTGAATCAAAGATCCAGGACGAACTATGGGCAAGACAGGAGAAGCCACCATCTGAAATTGACACAACAGAGCCCGAAAAATGGTCGATCAATGTCAGTTTGAATGATGATTAGAGTAGAATGTGCAGCCATGGACAGAGGGATAACTAGGATCAAGTCAGTGAACTAGGCACGACAAGCAGCGCAGTACACAGAAGCACACAACAAAAGTAAACCGCAGTTGAAGCACCCACTAGGAGAACTGTTGGCTAACAGAGGCGATTTGAAGGTTAGTTAAGACGAGCTGCGACAAGGGAAGAGGGTCTATGCGGCAAGGGAGAAGCTGCAGCGGGTAGAAGCAAGCTGCGGGAAGGAGCGGCTAGTCAAGAAGCAGGCGGGAGCACAATAGCAACAGCCATATCCTGAGGAACAGTGGACTCAACAACTGGCGGCAAAGTGCCAGCAATCAGCGGAGCAGGAGAGGAACGACGGCAAGCAAGGAGACCGCAGCGAGCAGAAGATTGCGGTAAGGAGGGAGACCAGCAACCTCTGCGAGGTCAAGGCACGACGAGGTGTGGTTAGGCGAGCAGCAGTCGGGTAGACGCGGGAGGCTGCATAACACAGCGACGCTTAGTCGTTGGAGGCTTGAAGAAGCCGAGCCTGACGAGAAGAAACGCAGACCGCAACGAGTATAAGCAAGGAAGACTACAGCGAGAAGACGGTGGCGGGCTAAGGACTTTGAAGAGCTGTGTTTGGTGAAGAAGAGGCGGTCTGAGGAAAACTTCCTGGCGATCAGCAGGGAAGCAACCTCACATGGGCTTGCAGCGGACAGAGCTCTCAGCAAGATGAGCTCGCAGTGGCTAGCGGTCGGGAGGGAAATAACCTGTAATAAGCTGGAGGCTGGAGACAATAAGCTGCGGTCTGGAGGCAGAAAGCTGGAGTCTGAGAAGAAGTCGCGGTCTAGAGACAAGAAGCTGCGGCTAGTCCAAGCAGCGAAAGAGGAAAAAAGGAGGCCAGGAGAAGCCACAACCAGACTGCCGGACTGCCTTGCGGCTAAGAACTGGGAGCAAACTGTCGGCAAGAACTTGCGACGAGAAGCTGACCCGAGACAAGAAGCGGCCAGCAAAGATCGGCAGAAAAAGGTCGCGGTCGGATAGAACAGAGCAGACCGCAGGAAAAGGAGAATCGGGCAACCGCGGAGGATAGAACCAAGCAAACCGCGGGAAAAGAAGAAGGCAGCAGGGCCCACAAAGGAGAGTGTTGAAGTTGGTGACCGGGCGGTCTGGCGGTCTGTCTTGGCGGGTTGAAGACCGCGCGGTCTGGCGGTTTGTCTCAGCCGGCTTGGAGACCGGGCGGTCTAGCGGTCTACTCTGGCAATCTCTCTTTCTCTCTGGTGGTAGCCGTGCGGTTAGTCCGTCTGTCTAACCGCGCGGCTTGTGCGGTTTGTTCTGTATAGTCCGCTTAGTCCTGTAAATTTTTAGTCTCACATCTCTTATTTGTATTCTCTCTTCTCTCCTCCATTCTATATAAGGGAGGGCATACCTTTGTAATAGATATTCTTTTTGGATAATAAAGTTTCAATTATTCAAAACTCTATCTGTTTGCTACTGCATGTTCGCTACTTTTAACATGGTATCAGAGGGCACGGTCCTTTCCTCCTGATTGTGTGCGCTCTCTGCTTCTCGTCGTTTGTTTCTGCTTCTCGCGACCTGTCTTCGCGGCTTGTCCTTTCTTCCGCCCGCTACTCTGTTCGGGCAGCTTGTTGCCTCTCTTCCCTTCTCTTGCTGCTCTTCGTCGCCGCGACCTGTTTAGTTGTCGCAGCGACCTGTTTCCTTCTAGCCGCCTGTTTTTCCCCTAGCTGCGCGGCCTGAATCTGTTCGCCCGGCTTGCGACTTGTTGTTGTCGCTGCTCCTCCTTCTTCCTCTTATCTTTTGTTCGCTCGGATTTTTCAGTCCGCTCGACCTCTTCCCCGCTGTTCCTTGTTCTGCTTCCTAGCCGCTTGTGTTTGTGCGGCTTCTTCCCTTTAAACCGTTGCGGTTTCGCGCGGGTTGCTCTCTTTTCCTCTCCCCGCGGTTTTCTCTCTGTTCGCGCGGATTCTTCCTTGTTTGAGCGGCCTCTTTGCCGTTCTTCCTTTAGCCGCTCCTGCTTGTTAGTCGCCGCGACCTCCTGTTCAGTCGCGCGGCTTGTGCTTCCCTCTTCTTCCCCTTTTGCCTTGCTCTGCACCTTGGTCGTGGCCCTTCTTGCCGCTGGTGTGCTGTCACCGAGACCGCTGCAGTTTCTTATTCCTCCTTTCATGGCTTTCATCTCCTCCTCCAAGCCATTCGCTTCGGTTGTCACGTCTTCTGGTCGTGCCCACGTTGTTACTCAGGGAAAATGGTTGATCGACACTGGTGCTACAAATCATATGGCCGGCAATCTCCAGTGTTTCTCTCTCCTAGAAAAACATGATCGGTTGCCCCCGGTTATTCTCGCTGACGGCTCTTCATCATTAGTCCATGGAACGGGGATAGTTCATGTCACTCCGTCTCTTCACTTGGCGGATACTCTATACGTGCCTCAGTTCTCGTGCAACTTGTTATCTGTTACCTCTCTTTGCAAGCAATTACAGTGTTCCGTCTCATTTACTTCTACTTCTTGCTCTTTTCAGGATCCGGACTCCCAACGGACGATTGCTACTGGGACTGAGAGTGGCGGCCTATACTTCCTGGACAACATTTCTGCTTTTTCCACCTTCTCCACCTCCACAGATATTCTCCAATGGCATCTCCGCCTTGGTCATGCTCCTCCCCGTCTTCTTCGTCAACTTCTGCCCCACCTTCCTCCACACAGTCCTCCGCTCAACTGTGAGGCCTGTCAGCTTGGCAAGCATCACCGCTCCTCCTTCCCTCCAAAGCACGTTCGTGGCTCTACCCGTCCGTTTGATCTTATCCACTCCGATATTTGGGGTCTTTCTCCTACTCTTACCATTGGTCGGGGTAGTTCATATTTTGTCACGTTCATTGATGATTTCTCTCGCTGTACGTGGGTGTATCTAATAAAAGATCGCTCCGAATTATTCTTTGTCTGGACGTCCTTCTATCTCATGGTCAAAACTCAGTTTGGTGTTTCTATCAAAGTTTTTCGATCTGATAATGCCAAAGAATATATCAGTCATGACTTTTCTACATTCTGCATGCAAAATGAGATTATTCATCAAACTAGTTGTGTCTATACTTCACAACAAAATGGTGTGGCCGAACGCAAAAACCGTCACCTCCTCGATGTCGCTCGCACTTTGATGACCCAGATGCATGTTCCTCGCTCCTATTGGGGCTATGCTGTTCTCCTTGCCTGCTACCTTATCAATCGCATTCCCTCCACAGTTCTCCACGGCCAAACCCCGTTCTCCATTCTGTATCCGGGCAAGGAGCCGTTTCCTCTCCCTCTCCAAATCTTTGGATGCACTGCCTTTGTGCATGCCCCTTCTGTCACCCGTGATAAGCTCTCCCCTCGCTCCACCAAATGTGTCTTTCTGGGGTACTCCACCTCTCAGAAAGGCTATTGTTGCTTTGATCCCGTCCTTCGTAAGCAGTTCGTCTCTGCTGACGTCACCTTCTTCGAGAATACCTCCTACTTCTCGGATGACTCCTCTCCTCTTCTCCCCGCTTCTGATTCTCCTGTCGTTCCCTTCGTTCCCTCGCCTCCTACTACAATCTCCACCCCTACACCGTCTTCATCCCCTCCTCTCCCTCCACCTCTCTCTTTCCCTTCTCCACCACCCTCTCCCTCCTCTCCGCTGCCGTCGCTCTCTACTCCCGGGCCAGCTTTCTCTACCACGGATGCTCTGGATGCCGCGGGCCCGGCTGACCTGGATCTTCCTATAGCTCTTCGCAAAGGGGTGCGGACGTGTACCATACACCCCCTTGCTGCTGTTGTTTCCTATGATCGTCTTACCCCTTCTCGCAGGGCATTTGCACTGGCTATCTCTGCCACTGCCATACCCCGCTCCTACCAGGAGGCCCTTGCTATTTCTCATTGGAAGATGGCCATGGATGAGTAAATGACGACCCTAACTGAGCGGGGTACCTGGACTCTTGTTCCTCCTCCCTTCGGCACTGATGTTGTTGGCTGTCGCTGGGTCTTTGTGGTCAAATTTGGCCCCGACGGCACTGTGGATCGTTATAAGGCTCGCCTTGTTGCTAAGGGCTTCACTCAGACATATGTGATTGATTACTTTGACACCTTCTCCCCAGTGGCTCGTCTCAGCACTATCCGAGTCCTTTTCTCTGTGGCGGTAAATAAGGATTGGTCGATTTCCCAGCTGGATGTCAAGAATGTCTTTCTTTATGGTGATCTTCATGAGGCTGTTTACACGGAGCAACCTCCTGGGTATGTTGTTCAGGGGGAGACACGCGTATGTCGACTGAAGAAGGCAATCTATGGCCTCAAGCAGAGCCCTCAAGCTTGGTTTGACAAATTCAGCGGGATCGTGGCGGCCGTTGGTTTTGTGCGAAGCTCTGTCGATCACTCTCTCTTTATTCGCAAAACTCCTTCTGGGCTGGTTGTTCTTGCTGTGTACGTCGATGATATTCTTCTCACGGGCGATGACCAGGAAGGGGTAGCCCTGACAAAGCGTCATCTTCGCCAACATCTGATCACAAAAGATATGGGCTCTCCAAAGTACTTTCTGGGAATCGAAATCTCTCGCAAGCCCGACTCTTTAGTTCTCTCTCAGCGTAAGTATGCCCTTGATCTTTTAAAAGAGGCAGGATTGACTGGAGCGAAACCTGCCCGATGCCCCATGGCAACTGGAGAAGACAAAACCTGGACAGATGATTCGCCTCCTCTTTCAGATAGTTCGCGGTACAGGCGTCTGGTTGGTAAGCTCATATATCTCGCATTGACCAGGCCTGATATTTCCTATGCTGTGGGCAAGGTGAGTCAATTCATGCAAGCACCTAGGGAGTGTCATCTACAGTCTGCCTTACGGATCTTGGAGTATATCAAAGCAGCGCCTGGAAAAGGATTACTGTTTCAGAGGAATGGTCATCTGAGGATTGAAGCATACTCAGATGCAAGTTATGCTGATGACAAAGGGGATCGCAAGTCAACCTCAGGTTTTTGCACCTTTGTTGGGGGAAATCTGGTGAGCTGGAAGAGCAAGAAGCAGTCTGTTGTCTCCAGGTCCAGTGCAGAAGCTGAGTATCGCAGTATGACATCGACCACTTGCGAGTTAAAATGGTTGCGGGCTCTCATGCTAGATTTAGGAGAGGTCTACAACCATCCTCTACCTATGTTCTGTGATAACAAGACCGCCATATACATCTCCAAAAATCCGGTATTCCATGAAAGAACAAAGCACATTGAGGTCAACTGTCATTTCATTCGTGAAGAGATCCTAAAGGAACAAATTTGCACTCCCTTTGTCACTTCAGATAAAGAGCTGGCTGACATCTTCACCAAGCCAGTTTCCGCCTCGTTTCTTCATGTTTGTGACAAGTTGGGTATGATCGATATATATGCTCCAGCTTGAGGGGGAGTGTTGAAGTTGGTGACCGGGCGGTCTGGCGGTCTGTCTTGGCGGGTTGAAGACCGCGCGGTCTGGCGGTTTGTCTCAGCCGGCTTGGAGACCGGGCGGTCTAGCGGTCTACTCTGGCAATCTCTCTTTCTCTCTGGTGGTAGCCGTGCGGTTAGCCCGTCTGTCTAACCGCGCGGCTTGTGCGGTTTGTTCTGTATAGTCCGCTTAGTCCTGTAAATTTTTAGTCTCACATCTCTTATTTGTATTCTCTCTTCTCTCCTCCATTCTATATAAGGGAGGGCATATCTTTATAATAGATATTTTTTTTTGATAATAAAGTTTCAATTATTCAAAACTCTATCCGTTTGCTACTGCATGTTCGCTACTTTTAACAGAGAGGAGAAAAAATACAAGAAGGCGGGGGGAGGGGCGGGGGGGGGGGGGGGAGGGAGGTGGATCCAAGAGAAGATGAGAGCAGCGGTTAGAGAAGTCGAGTCCGCAGGAGCAGAAACCAGGTGGAGTATGCGGTCAGACTAGAATTAACTGCCCATAGCATAACGTGAAGGAAATTTTGGACTGAAAGGCTCTGATACCGTGTAGAGAATTACTTAATGGAGAAATTTCCAATATATTACATGTAAAAAACTTGAAACTATACATGTATGAGTGCAAATATATAGGAGGATAGAATGTCTCATTCAAGATGCGGGACTAAACTTTTTAGCTAAGTGACTAAATGAGCCTTTACTAATGGGTCTTTACATGTTTCCTTCAACACATTAGATTCTCCTCAGTTAGATGCCTACGAAAGTTTTTCAAACTCCTATTAACGAACTCGGTCCGTTCATCGGTAAGAGAGTGATAAACGCTACTAAACTCGAGTTTGGTTCCCTTTCAACCCCATAATATGCTCCAAAACTATGACTTAAAAATTAAAATAGTTAAGATATTGTTGCAAGTCAACAAATTTTCTTATACTCAAGGATAGTGTGGCGAAATAAAGGTGTGATCCCTAAATATGAAGTTGTGATGTAGCCTAGGGTTAGGTGTATTTGAAAATAAGATAATTTTAAGCAATTAATTTTATCTTGTCGAGGCCGAATGAATTGAACCATAGTGGGATTCGCATATTCACAAGCATATAAAACAAGCAATAATATATGAACTAAGTGGAAATTAAGGCAGCAAGAACGTTCGAGGTAAGTTCAAAAATTTTAGTTGGAATGCATAAATTTAAGCCAAGAGATGGCACAAAAAGGTAATAATGTTATTATGTTACCCAAGGGCATGAGACTTGTCCAGACCCAGTAGGCACACAAGAAGAGGTAGCGGGAAAATGTGGGAAGTGGAGACGGCCGACTGACGGAAGAGAAAAGTCGACATCGACATCAGTCGGGCTAGTCGTCGGAGTCTATGGCAAGGTTGACGGCGGCCTAGCAGGGAGGTCGGGCATTGGAGGGCTCAAGAGACGCGGGATCAACGCTGTGTCGGCTAATGAGAAGCATGCGAACCGCGATTCTGTCGGAAGGGGGATTACGTGTCGTCTGACGTCGTCGGGGCAGGGGAAATCAAACACAGAGCTCTGGGCCGGAAGTAGCTAGGAGGTGGGATGTTACGGGCGTGAGGCTGTCGCAGGTATTAATGGAGAGCGACGGGTACGTCGTTCCTCTGTTATTACTCAGGCTGGCTTTTTCCTTCATCATGGATTCCAAATATAGAGCAGCACTTGACTTGTCTTCATACGATGGTCCTTTGAATAATTTGCCTAAATTTCTCTTCCCAATAACCGTGGAAGAGTGCACACACAAATTCCTACAGCAAGAACGGTGGATGAGTACACGAATGAATTTCTAGTCCTCCAGTCTTGCCTCGACCTCCGAAAGAACGATGTTATGATTGTGTCCTGTTATCTGAAGGGGTTGCGCTATTCCATTAGAGATCAATTAGAGTTATTTGATTATAAGGTCTTAAGAGAGATATCGAGTCGTGCGCGGAAAGTGGAGTCCTCACAAAAGCGGACATCTGGAGTCAGATCTACTGATAGATCCACATCGAGCATCGCTACTCCCACCACTGCTAGGATCTCAGATTCCTCTCACCCTCCCAACACTGTCGGAACTCCAACCCCGTCTACTATCCCCTTCAACGGTAAAGAGATTATTGGGGCTAAGCCCAACACTGGAGTATTTTGATGCTTCAAATGTACAGAACCGGGGAACAAATCATCTGAGTGTTTGCGACATCACTTCGTCGCCATTATCGATTCTACTGATGGACGTAAGCCTGAGTATGAAGTCTACCTTAATGAATCTCACCCTGAACCTGAGCCTGAACCCGAGTCAGAGGATGGCGTAGAAGTGGAAGGTGAACACGTTGAACACTTAGTCTGTGTCTTACGATATAGCCTGATCACCCTTAGGGAGTCTACTGAGGATGATCATAGAAGGCACAATATTTTTCGCACTACTGCACACATCCACGGACAATTTTATTACATTATTATCGATAGTGGTAATATGAAGAATTTTGTTTCTCAGCGCATGATCGACATATTAGGGCTTGATACACATCAGTTAGAACAACCCTACAGCTTATCCGGAGTCAATAGTCATTTAACTATGTCTGTTACTCATTATTGTCTCGCTTAGTTATCAAGGCGCGCGCCTAGGCGCGCCTGAGGCGCCGGGCGCACCGGGCGCACGGAGTAGCGCCCGAGACTGGGCGAGGCGAGCGAATTGGCCCAGGCGCGCCCCAGGCGCGCCTCGGCGCGCGCCTTGGGAGCCTTTTAGGCGCTAAATAGGCGCGCCTAGCCTAGAATCGTGCTGGGCCCGGTTTAATTTAACACCTGATATATACCCGATGCCCTCATTTTTCCGATTCACGCATCAGTCGCTGGTTTAGGGTTGAAATTTCCGCTCCATTCGCCTCTGCTCCCGTCGCCGCTACTCTTCCGTTCGCCGCTCTTCTTGGGATCGCCGGCCGCCGCCATTTTTGGTAACCTCTTCTCACTTCATTCCTTCTTCTTCTTGCATTCTGACTGTCGTTTGAGATTTTTCCGGTTGTTTTTTCTGGATGCCATGTTTTCCGGCTACTCTCTTCTGTTATAGCATAGACGCATAGTGAAAGCCTCGTTCAAGTGATTATTTTGGCTGCTCTCTTCTTTTCTAGCCTTCTAGCATATACTCATAGTGGAAGCACAATTCACTGTAACAGTGAACTGTGCTTCCAGTTCACTGTTTTACAGTGAACTGGGTTCACTGTAAAACAGTGAACTGGAGCCCAGTTCACTGCAAAACTGTGAACTGGGCAGCTCCAGTTCACTGTAAAGGTGAACTGGGCAGCCCAGTTCACTGTTTTACAGTGAACCGGAGCCCAGTTCACTGTTTTACATTGAAGCGGAGCCCAGTTCACTATTTTACAGTGAACCGGAGCCCAGTTCACTGTTTTACAGTGAACCGGAGCCCAGTTCACTGTAAAACTGTGAACTGGGCAGCTCCATTTCACTGTAAAAGATGAACTGGGCAGCCCAGTTCACTGTTGTACAGTGAACTGGAGCCCAGTTCACTGTAAAACTGTGAACTGGGCAGCTCCAGTTCACTGTAAAAGGTGAACTGGGCAGCCCAGTTCACTGTTGTACAGTGAACTGGAGCCCAGTTCACTGTAAAACAGTGAACTGGGCATCTCCAGTTCACTGTTAACGTAGAGCCTACTTTTATACTTCCTGTTTTGCTTAAAACAGTGAATTGGGCAGCTATATTTGATGAGGTTCTTGATGGTGATCTTGACTTTGAAAGTGATTCATGGCCTAGCATCTCACATAGCGCCAAATATCTTGTCAAAAAATGCTCGTTCGAAATCCTAAAAAGAGGTTGACAGCTCATGAAGTTTTATGTGAGTTCACAAACTCAATTGCTGCAAGAATCGACATGTATGACAAGTTTTTCTAATTTTAACTTATTTTTATATGTTTCCTATTTGGCCTCAGAAATTCAAGAGTATATGCAATAATTACACTGCTCTTTTCATGATTTAAATTAGATTAATATTTTTATCTTTCTTATTTCTATGTAATAATTTTTTTAAAAAAAATTTAATAGCTGTAAATGGACGCGAGTGGATCTGGTTCATCCAGTGCCCAATCTAGGATTGATCTTGGTTGGAAGTACGTGCGGCAGACATCTGTAACTAATAAAAATGATTTAATTTGCATTTTTTGTGAGAAAGTCACAAATGGTGGAATTTATCGTGCAAAACAACATCTAGTGGGAGGATTTAGAAATACTAAAGTCTGTCCCAAATGCCCACAGCATGTACGAACAGAAATTCACGAGTATATGCAAAAGAAAATGGTTGTAAGCATTACAGAAAAACAAGCATTCTCGGACTTTGCAGATGTAGATACCTTTGGAAGTGACGAAGATATGGATGAAGTCGGTGCGAAGATTCATGGATGCGGTTCAAGTGGTGCCCATAAAAAGCCTAGGACTAAAGGACCGATGGATGTTTTTTTGCATCTAATATTGAGAAAAAAATGAAACAAAAAGTCCAACATCAGCAAATGAAACAAGCATCAATCAACAAAGCATGTAAGAAGGAACTTAGAGGGAGAGCTTGCAAGCATATAACTCAATGGATGTATGATGCAGCTATTCCTTTTAATGCGGTTACCTACCGTAGTTTTGCAGTGATGATAGAATCCATTGGCCAGTTTGGGGTTGGATTGAAACCACCCAGTTATCATGAAGTTCGTGTGCCTTTGTTGAATAATGAAGTAATTGAAATTCAGAAGATGATGAAGAACTGAGGATAAGTGGAGATTGTTTGGATGTTCTATCATGGCCGACGGATGGACAGATAAGAAACAGAGAACACTTATAAATTTTTTGGTAAATTCACCAAAAGGTACATTCTTTCTGGAATCTATTGATGCATCTGATTACGCAAAGACTGGAGAGAGGATGCTTGAATTGCTTGATAGAGTAGTGGAACGTGTTGGAGAGACTAATGTTGTTCAAGTTGTTACTGATAGTGCAAGCAATAATGTACTAGCAGGTAAATATATCGTTAATCATTCTCTTTTAATATTTTTAAAAATTTAATGTCGTATGTTGAAATTAAATAACTGTGTTTATTATGAAATAGGAAAATTATTGGAAGCAAAACGACCACATATATATTGGACACCCTGTGCCGCTCATTGCATCGACTTAATGCTGGAGGATATTGAAAAGATGTCAAGCATTAGTAGAACAATTAAAAGAGCAATGAGCATCAACAGTTATATTTATGTTCGGCCTGTACTAGTCAACATGCTAAGGAGCTTCACAGGACAAGTGGAGCTTGTTAGACCTGCTGTTACTAGGTTTGCGACTTCATTTCTTGCTCTTCAGCGCATTCATAAACAGAGGACAAATCTAAGGAAGATGTTCACTTCACTAGAGTGGACATCAAGTAAGTGGGCAAAGGAAACAGGAGGCAAGCAAGTACAAAGCATTATATACATGATCTCTTTCTGGAGTACTATTGTGTACATTTTGAAGATTTTCGGACCTTTAGTTCGGGTATTAAGATTGGTAGATGGGGAGAAAAGACCGGCAATGGGTTATATATATGAGGCTATGGATAGAGCAAATGAGACAATCATGAACTCTTTCAATGGGAAAGAGGAAAAATATAAAGAAGTCTTTGCGATTGTTGACAGGAGATGGGAAACTCAGCTTCATCGATCATTGCATGCGGCGGCTCATTATTTAAATCCAGAATTCTTTTATTCAAATCCTGAAATGACATTATATGAAGAAGTCATAAGGGGTTTATATCAAACACTGCAAAAGATCATTCCAAGTCCTGAAATTCAAGATATAATTATGGATCAACTAAGTTTATATAGAAATGCTGAAGGTTTATTTGAAAACCAATTTGCAGTCCGTCATAGAAAAACAAAGTCCCCTGGTTAGTTAATTAAATATTATTTCAAGTTTCAAACAAACAATTTATTTAATAAGAATGATTCATTAAGTTCTTGATATTTATTTTTTTGGGCAGCTGAATGGTGGCAATCATATGGAGCTGATACTCCTGATTTAACTAAATTTGCAGTAAAGGTTTTAAGTCTCACTTGCAGTTCATCTGGATGTGAACGCAACTGGAGTTTTTTTGAGCATGTATGCATTTTTTTGAACAGTACGTAAATATTAATTTACATTATTATATGATTAATTATTTATTTGTTATGTTGCAGGTGCATAGCAAAAAAAAAAATCGACTGGCACAACAACGCCTAAATGATTTAGTATTTGTAAAATACAATCGTGCCTTGCGTCGACGATATGATTCACGTGATCGTATTGATCCGATCTCGCTGAAAGATATTGACGATAGCAATGAATGGCTGATGGGAAGAATGAAGGAAGATGAGGAGGTTGAGCAGGATGACGATACAGTTTTTGATGACGAATTATTGACCTGGGGTGCAGCAGCAGGGGCCAGCGGGGTAAAAGAAGACATCTACTCCACGCGCTTATCTAAAGGGAAGATGGTAGCTGACAAGGGGAGCACATCTAAGAAGAAGACACATAGTCCAACAATGCATATAGATGATGCCGAGGATGAAGAAGAGGCCGAGTTCAATGAAGAAGAAGAGAATTTTAGTGAAGAAAATGAAACTTTTATTGATTCAGACGATGAGTGATGGCGTGATCGCCGTGATGTTATGTTATTTTCTTGCACATTAGTTTAAAGTATTTGATTGTTGACTTGGTAGCTTAGGTTTGTTTTTGATGCGAAAAATTGCAATGTTGATTTGGTAGATTATGATTGCTGACTTGATTGTTTTGTTTATGTTGTTATTTTTATTTTGTTGCCTTCAAAAAATGATCTCATTTTATTATGCTTAAATGTTTTATTCTAATACTTCCTTTGTGTTTTATGGAGATATTTGGTCATTCATTAGCTGAGTGGAAGTCATGTTATATTGTTAATTCAAGAGAGGTTGATCTGCAATGTTAAAAAAGGTACAAAAATTTTTACCCTAAATTTATTTATCTCTGTCAACCTTATATTATATGTTATAGTTTTTTATTTGATTTCTAGTTGCACTTTGTATGCATCAATTATGACTCATGTACTTATATCACTTCTCACGTGTTTAGATAAAATATTGGAAAATATGAGCTCTTATACTAACTTGATAGAAGAGAACTAACCCAATTCCAGCGATTTGGTCGCCCAATTCGCTGGAATTGAGCGATTTGGTCGCTCAATTCGCTCAATTCCAGCAAATTGGGCTCCCAATTCGCTCCATTTCTTTTTTCCCAAATTCTTGCGCCTCACGTGCCTCAGGTGCGCGCCTGCGCCTTGCGCCTAGTCTCCAGGGGCCCTTTGCGCCTTGGTGCGCCTTGGTGCGCCTTGCGCCTTTGATAACTTAGTTGTCTCGTTGGGTTTTCTATAAGGAGCACATATTCAGATAGAGTATTGTGTCATGTTGTTTCCATGGATGTCTGTCACATCCTACTAGGGAGATCTTGGCGGTACGATGGACATGTCATGCACGACTGCACAAGGAACTCTCACTCCTTCGAGCACAATGGACACAAGATTGTTCTACTTTCCCAGAAGAACTGCCTTATTCCAAGGGCCCACGAGAGGACATCTACACATTCTAGTTCACTTTTCATTAACTCCACCACATTACTACTTACCGCACTCCCGCTTTAACCTCCACCACATGAAGTAATGTGTGGCCCAGATGTGTCGCTCACATCACATTTATGGATTTATGCCGTGTCACGCGATATTTCTTCGTTTTTCTATATTATATCTGATAAACATTCACTCGACACACCTCACTCCGTCGATTCATATTTTGCGACTGCGCCTTTATTTCACCACATTATCATTTAGATTTAGGCAAATTTATGGAGTTGTGTCATTATATTAAATATTTTCTATCAAATTTTTGGAACATCTTATGAGATCGGAAGAAAACTAAACTCAAATTTAGTAGTGTTTATCACTCTCTGATCGACAGACAAGACAAAGTTGTTAACCGAAGTTTGGGGAACTTTCTTAGGCGTCTAACTGAGGAGAATCCGACGCAATGGGATTTACTACCTCCACGAGCAAAATTCAAATTTAATAATTATAAAAATTGCTCTGTTATTATATCTCCTTTCGAGATTATTTATGTGTTAGTTCACGTACCTGATCACATTCATCTTTCATTCCATGAACGTATATCCTTCGATGCGCAATCTCATATTAATTATTTAAAAGAATTGTATAAAATTACTGCTAATATTTTGTGAGCAGCTTTTGAACTGTACAAACTCATGTTCGGTCATTATCGTCATAAGTTGTACTTTTCAAAGGGAGGTCGGGTGATTGCTTATTGCAGGAGATTTGGTCTAGTTCATGTTCAGAAGCGCATCGAGCCACCAGTTGAGCCACTCGTCAAGGCCTTAGATATATCACCTGATCTAGCACCAACAACGACGTCAGTTCTCTTTGTTGCCATCCTTTGCAAATTATCGTCGGGGTCGAGCTTTATCAACTCCGAGGGAATTGATGCATCATCCGTTGCATTCAAATATGCATGACGTCATCATGCGTCATGGAACTTTTATTAAGCACTTATTTATTGTTCTATACTATTGTTGCGATTCTGTTTTTTTTAATTGTTTGGCTCATCGGTTGACCGTCTGATGAGACTCTGAATAAAAAAGGTCTGTTAATTTAAGTTGTAAGGAAAAGACAAACTCAATTTATTTAAGGATACCCTAAAAAACCAAATCGGAAAAAGATATTTTGGAAGTTTGGAAAAAAATTATTAGGAAATTTACTATTGAAAATTACATCAAACCTGAAAATAAAATCAAAGCTCCCTCCTTGAAAAAAGTCTGTTTTAAGAAAGAACTTATTAGGAAGAGAAATTTAGGCAAAGTATTCAAAGGACCACAGTATGAAGACAAGGCAAGTGTTGCTCTATATTTAGAGTCCACAATGAAGGAAAAAACCAGCCCGGGTAAGAACACCAGAACGACGTACCAGTCGCTTCTTCTGTAATACTGGCGATAACCTCACGCCGTAACATCCCACCTCCCAGCTACTTCCGGCCGAGAGCTCTGTGTCTGATTTCCCATGCCTCGACGACGTCAGACGACCCGTGATCCCCCTTCTGACGGAATTGCGGTTCGCCCGCTTGGCATCAGCCGACGCAGCGTCGATCCCTCGTCTCTGGAGCCCTCCAACGCCCGACCTCCCTGCTAGGCCACCGTCAACCACACCATAGACTCCAGCAACCAGCCCGACCGACGTCAATGTCGACTCTTCTCTTCCGTTAGCCGGCCGTCTGCACTTCCCAACGTTTTTCCTGCTGGCTCTTCATGTGCGCCAACTGGGTTTGGACCGGTCACATGCCCTTGGGTAACATCACTACCTTTTTGCTTCATCTTTTAGCTTAAATTTATGTGTTTCAATTAAATAATTTTGAGCTTGCCTCGAACGTTTTTACTGCCTTAATTTCCTCTTATTTCATAAATTATTATTTGGGATTTATGCTTGTGAATGTACGAATCACGATACGGTTCAATTCGTTAGGCGTCGGAAAATTTCTTTTGAATAACGATTAACGGTTTGCGGAAGTTTGTTGTTAATAGTTTTATGCGTAAAAAGTTCAATTTGGGTCGCTCGGCCTCAGCAAGATAAAATTAATCGCTTAAAATTATTTTATTTTCAAATAAACCTAATCCGAATCAGAGACTGGGGCAGTGAGTCTGAGCCCAGGGTTAGGTTTATTTGAAAATAAGCTAATTTTACTTTCCCGCCTCCCAGCTACTTTCGGCCCAGAGCTCCGTGTCTGATTTCCCCTGCCCCGGCGACGTCAGATGGCACGTGATCCCCTGCTGACGAAATCGTGGTTCGTCCGCTTCACATCAACCGATGCAGCGCCGATCCCGCATCTCTGGAGCCCTCCAGCGCCCGACGTCCCTACTAGGCCATCGTCGACCTCACCATAGACTGACGACCAACCCGATTGACGTCGACTCTTCTCTACCGGCAACCAATCTGACTGACGTGGACGTCGGGTTCGGGATTTCTGAAGTCGACGACGATCCAGCGGAGGCGATTCGGGCGAGGAAGCTTGACGTTGGCAGGTGTTCTTGCGAGAACTCGATCAGAGAAGGTGACAAGCAGGCGGCCTTTGAAGCAGGAGTTCGGGCGGAACGGCGCTGGTTGGAATTTGGTCCAGTATTACAGGGAGAACGAGAGATGGTCTCGTTCCCTGTTTCTACCCGACTCGACGACTGACTGAAATCCGGCTTTATGGTTGTTCATGGTCTCATTCCTTGTTTATGCATTCCAACTAAATAATTTTGAGTTTGTCTCAAATGTTATTGCTGCCTTAATTTCCTCTTATTTCATAAATTATTGGTTGTAATTTATACTTGTGAATGTATAAATCTCGCTACGGTTCAATTCATTTGGAGCCGAAAATATCTTTCAGAATAATCTATTTAGAATTATTAAATGTGAATTCTGCTCGTGGATATACTAGATCCATTGCGTCGGATTCTCCTCAATTAGACGTCTAAGAAAGTTATCCAAACTCATATTAAAGACCTTGATCCGTCCATCGGTCAGAGAGTGATAAACGTTACCAAACTCAAGCAATCTTGTCATGGCGTCGCGACGCCTAGGCGTCACGGCGTCCAATTGTAAACAAGGCGTTTGGCGCTTTTTTTATAAAAATATGGGAATAGACTGCGGTTTATATATAAACCGCATTCTATTCCATGAACCCGAGCATATACTGCGGTTATTTTAAAACCGCAGTTTATTCCTTGAACCAGAGAATAGACTGCGGTTTATATATAAACTGCAGTCTATTCTAAGGGTCAGTGTAGAATAGACTGTGATTTATATATAAACCGCAGTCTATTCTCAAAGAGACTGCGGTGTATGAAACAACCGCAGTATATTCCATGAATCCAAGCATATACTGCGATTATTTTAAAACCGCAGTTTATTCCTTGAACCAGAGAATAGACTGCGCTTTTTACGAGAACCGCATTTTATGCTAGGGTTCATTGAAGAATAGACTGCGGTTCATAGATAAACCGTAGTCGAATCGCAAATCAGGAAATAGACTGTGGTTTATAAAACAACCATCATCTATAATTCATCAAATAGACTGCGGTTGTTTGACAATAACTGCAGTCTATTCTACCCTGAACCTCAGAATAGACTGCTACTATCTATTTTTAAATTTTAACCGTGAGCCGTAAAAATCTAGTGTTACCCCGAGTTTTTGGTTCTTCTTTTTACAGTCGCTGCGCTTTGCGAGAAACCCTAAAGACGATTTTGTTCAAGTTTCTGCTCTCATTTGCTTCGATTTGACGATTCTTCTTCGACAAAACTAATATTCTCACTTAGGTATACTATTTCTTAATACCTTTCTCTGTTTTGAACTTTTGATCTCTGTGGTCTGTGTTAAACTGGTAATGTTTTTATTATTATTGTTTTATTAGTAGTAGTACTGTAATAGTAGTAAATTAGTAATGTTGTATAAACATTGTGTTCAAGTTTCTGCTTTTCTTGCTATTCTAAATGTATATGAAATTATAAACAACACAATGTGTCGAAATATTGCAGTTTAACCCTTATTATACATGTCTTAACCTCATGAGTAACATATTAACATAGTAACATATATATTTATATGTGTGAATTGTGATTGTGTGATAGTAACTAGTAGCTCAATATCATTGCGGTTTTGTATCAATTTTGTTTAGGTTTTTTGTATGGTTTAGGTTTTTTTAGGGTTTTACAGGAAAATGTCGGATAAGGGATCTTCATCGAGGTCAACAAAAGGCTTCACGAAAATGAATGAATTGAATAAGCTTAGGCTAGAGGGAAAGAAGCTTATTATTTCTTTCCGTGATGATGGCTGCATTATTCCTGGGCCTGAAACAAATAAATTGATGAGTTATATAGGATCTCTTGTGAAGTGTTATGTGTCAATTACATATGTTGCATGAAAGGATGTTGATAAACAAATTGAAGATTAAATATGACAGAATTAAATGTACGTAACCTTGTTATCAGTGATTACATATCCTTGGTGTTTTAGTTAATTTTTAATTGATAGTCTATTATTTTCAGATTTATTTTGATAATATTGATGGTCATTACAAGGCATTAATGAAAAGCATGAGTGAAAGTTAGAGGACTTGGAAATCCAAACTTTTTATCAATTATGTAAAAAATGTTAATTTGGAGCATCGATACAATGTTCCTGTCAAGTATAATTTTATTACTGTCGAAGACTGCAGAGTTTTTGTCGACTATCGCACTACTACAGAATATATGGTTATGTGTTCTTATTAAATTCAATATTTTATATCATTTTTTAACATTATAACTTATAATTAAATTAAGTATTAACACATATTTATTTGTGTAGGAGAAAATTAAGGTTAATACTGAGAGAACAAAAGCACGAAAGACCTTTCATACTACTTCCAGAATGGGTTATTCTGGATTAGAAAAAAGAATGGCATTAGCTTTTTACTTCTCTCTCGTTTTTTTTATTTTAAAAATTAGTTTTCTCAATTATTTGTATGATAATTTATTTTCATTTTATTGTCAAGGTTGAACAAGTTGAAGGTGCACCAATTTCACGTGTGGAGTTATGGAAAGTCGGTCATAAAAGAAATACTGGTGAATACATTAGTAAAGATGCAGTTGAGTTGACATCTAAAATGGTAATGTAAATGTATCATTTCATCATTTGTAAATTATCGATAGTAATATTTCTTGAGAAATATATTTTCTTATCTGCAATTCTGTTCCAATATTTATTACTTTTGTTTAGGACGAGTTGTCGAGCCAAGAGTCCCAGAGTGCTGAAACAGTGTCACAGGTAAGAAATGACATCCTTGCATTTGTTTTAGGCCAAGAACATTCAGGCAAAGTTAAAGTTGGTGGCAAGTTTTCCACCATTATAAGATTTTTCAAGAATGATATGCGAAGCGAGAGGACACCAATAGCTCATATTAAAGATGTTGAAGTTATAGTACAAGAAAGATTGGGGCAGCAACAAGAATTATGGATCCAAAAAGAACAAGTGCAACAAGAATTATGGATATAAAAAGAACAAGCACAACAAGAATTATGGAGCCAAAAAGAACAAGCGCAACAAGCCGAGATTAGTAGTATGAAGAATCAAATTGAAGAATTTATGCGCATGTTTAGTGCTGAAACTGGAACAAGTGTTGCACTTGCAGTTGCACAGGTATTATTATGTTTAAATATTTATACTTTTATGAAATGTTATGTTCTCTTTTTGTTGCGCAGGTAATTAACTATTTTTTTGTTATTTTTGGTTTCTCATCCGGAGCATGAATACAGGTCACATGAACCTGAGAGTAGTCAAAGTAGACATGAGCTAATACCTTCTACGATATTATAATTTATAATATTATTTTTGATTTTTATGTAATCAATGAATTCAATATTGATCTCCACATTCCACAATATTAATTCTTTTATTTTCACAGGCTAGTGAGACTACAAATGAATTCATTGATATCTTGCCCAGTTTCATAAATAAGATTGAGAATGAAGATAATATAATATCTCTAGTATTAAATTCAACAGTATTTGGGAGTGTTGAATCAACATGTACATACTTTGAAAATTCAGAGTTGTATGATTTTCTAAATCTGAAAATGATTGGAGCTAACATCATATTAGCATGCAATGGGTGAGTATTGTGCATCTGACTACTGAGTATCAAATATTACAAAATTAAAAAAAAATTATTAATATATAAATTGATTTTGAATTTACATGTTTTTACAGGTACATAGACTCGCAATTAAAGAAATTTACATACAATACATGTGTATATTTTCATAATCCACATGTTATTTTTGCTATTGATGATGACTATGTCAAAGAACATTCAAAAACACGAGTTGAGGATCTAAAAATCAGGCTTGCGACGCTTAGTCAATTCAAATCGGATTCTTTATTATTTGTGTCTTATAATAGATTGTAAGTATGAAAAATATTTGTATCAAATATCAATGATTATTACTATTTTTTATTCTCATTAAGTTATTAATTTTTCATTTGTTTCACAGAGAACATTGGATGTTGGCTATTATTGATTATAATAATTATACAGTTTATTGGCTTGATCACATAAATAATGACATTCGTGATGATATTAAAAATGTCATTACAAAATAAGTTTATTAATGAGTTATTTACTTACTTTCATATTTGAAATTCAGATTTTGCTATAAACTAATTCTTTTTATATTTTATAAAGTGTATTTAAAGATTTAGCAAAAAAACGGCGTATCAGTTTTAAAAAACTAAAGGTTACAAAGTTGATTCCGATAAGTTTTAGAATTATAGTCTATATGAATATATGTATTGTAATTTAAAAATTTGTAATTAAAATACTTACCAATTGTTTATTTGTGTAGTGCCCAAAACAACCAGATAGTATTAAATGTGAGTATTATATCATGTGCTACATGATTGATATAGTTGATGCTCTTAAAATTGGGCCAATGTCATCATTGGTAAAGGTATGCGACTTATGTCTACTGTCTAGTGCATGTAGATTGGTAATAATTATGTCGAATTGATTTTAACAATTTTTGTTTTATTGCAGATCTATCATGTAGTGACACAATTTTCGCCGGAGAAAATAGATAATAATAGAAATAAGATTTGTCATTATATAATCACTAATTGTGTTTTATGAATCATGATTGGATTGACAAATGAAAAATATATTTTTTTATTGCTAGATTTATCATGGAGTGTCTTGTCTATACTATAGAAGTAGAACAAATGAAAAATGATCTTATGGTCTTGTTGACTCTTCTAAATGAACATGTCTTTGAGAGTTCTTTAAATTGTTCATTGTGATGATTTCTTTAGCCGTTATTTATTTCATTGTCCCGACCTAACTCTGCAATCTATAGGTCCTATTTTTGAAAGATGGAAGACTAAAACAACAACACTCTTGCTTCATTCATTGGTAGCAATGACCTGGATCCAAAAACGGATCTTAAACGAAAAACAAAATTAAATGATCTTGGTTGGAAGTATGGTCATTGGCCCAACCTAGAAAATATAAATACAGTTAAATGTAATTTGTATGGTAGATTGATAAATAGTGGTATCAAAAGGTTGAAACAACACTTATGTGGCGGGTATGAAGATGTATCCAAGTGTTTTAAGACTACTTCTGAAATAGTTGCTGAGATGTATTCAGCTTTTAATACTAAAAAGGGATAATGTGCATCTGACTGTTGATGATGACAATGAGAGTGACCAAGAAAGAGAGCCAACAGGGTCACAAAATGTATCCCCGACATTATCTACAACTAAAACGTCATTTGTCCCAAGTTCTGGGACAAGTGCCAAAAAGAGGAAAGTAATCCATTTGGCACAAAAAAGTGGCCTATGGATGCTCATGTGAGGCGTGCTCCTGAAGATGTAGTAGATGATAGACGTGCAAAAGGTCCTGCACAAACTACTATCGAGAGATGTTTTAGATCACCTGAAGAGAAAAAAAGAGTTGATAGTTATGTTGCTGATTGGTTCTATGAATGTGGAATTCCATTCAATGCTGCAAAGACACGAAGTTTTGAAGTCATGTTTAAAGCAGTTGGACAATATGTGTCTGGTCATAAAGGTCATAGTTATCATGATTTAAGTCTCATTGCTAAAAAAATACAAAATATAAAGTTATGGAGATGAAGACAAACTATCAAGCGTACTGGAGGAGATATAGTTGCACGCTTATGTCAGATGGTTGGACAGACAGGAGAGTGAGACATTTGATCAATTTCCTAGTCAACTGTCCAGAAGGATCCTATTTTATAGGTTCTGTAAATGCATCCAGTCATATTCAAGATGCTACAATGTTATCAGAGTTGGTTGATAGTAAGATTAGAAAAATAGGAGCAGAGTGTGTTGTTCAGGTAATTTTTTTGGTTTCATTAATTTAGTAATTTTCATATTTCAAGTTTAATAGTCTACAACTTTCAATAATTACAAAGTTATGTTATCTGCACTCTGCAGGTGGTGACTGACAATGCTTCCAATTACAAGGCAGCTGGTAAAATTTTAATGTAAAAAAGACCTACATTATTTTGGACTTCTTGTGCAGCTCATTGCATTGATCTCATGCTAGAAGATATAAGCAAGCTACAACAGAACAAAACTGTGATAAGAAAGGCACGAATGATTACAAATTTCATATACAGACACACTCGTTTACTTGATGCAATAAACACTACTATAGGCGGTGATCTAGTGAGACATTCAGTAACTAGATTTGCAACATCATTTCTTACTCTACAAAGTGTGCTTAAGCATGAGCAGAAGCTGAAATTATTCTTTGTGTCGCACTTGTGGAATGCCGCTAATTTGGCAAAAACTGAAACCGGAAAACAGATTTTTGAAATAATACTTTCAACCAATTTTTGGAATGGAGTAAAAGATTGCCTAAAAGGAGGAAAACCACTGATTGTCGTTTTGTGATTAGTAGATGGAGATGAAAGGCCGGTTATGCCTGAAGTATATATTGTAATGGAAGAAGCTAAACAAAAGATCAAATAACATTTTGATAACAAAGAAAGATTATTTAAAAAGATTATTGAGATTGTTGAAAATAGATGGACAAATCAAATGGAGCAAAAATTGTATAGGGCGGCCTTGTTTCTAAATCCAAACAAATATTTTGAATACGAGGAACAAAAAAATGATGATGTCTGGAAATTTCAAGATGTTTTCAATGATATTATTGCAAGACTAGTGCTCGATCAAGAATTGCAAGACAAGATTGTCGAGCAAGGTACTAACTACAAAGTATCTCGAAATAATTTTGGAAAGCCTATGACTATTAGACAACGAACCACTTTAAATCCAAGTATTATTTACGTTTTTATTTTTTAAAAAATTATTCATATATCAAATAATTTATATGTCTTAAATGAATAGTGGACTGGTGGGGTGCACATGGAGGACCAAATGTTTACCTTACAAAGGTAACATTGCGCATAATTGGCTTATGTTGTTTTTCTTCTAGTTGTGAGCGCAATTAGAGTAATTTTGAGTTTGTAAGTATACAAATATTCAATATAAAATTTAATATTTTTTATTTACTAATTTACCAATAAGTTTGAAATTATCTTGATTCACATTCACACAAAGAAAAGAAATAGATTGGAACATCAAAGATTTAGTGATCTTGTATACATCCAATATAATCGCCGTCTGCAAGCACGATTTCAAGAAAGACGTGAAAACGGAAGAAATTACAACCTTTTGGTGTTTGATGAGTTCGACTGGAGTAGTGAGTGGATGGTGAACAAACTAGAGAAAGCTGTAGTTTTTGATGATGATAATCTCACATGAGATGCTGTAGAGAGATCTCTTGGAACTGGGGCTCGAAATTTACGAAGTGGAGTTGGAACTAATCGTCAACTAAATGAACTAATAGCTCAAGGGGATGAAGATTTAGATCATTTTGGATTTGCCAATGATGATGAAGATATTTATGATAATTATGGGCAAATGGCGAGTACCTCAAATCAACCAAGCATATGCAATGTCAATGATGACTTACTAGATGATGATTCTAGTTGATCTTTTATGATTATTTAAAGTTTATGTTAAAAATATTATTCATGCTAATATGTTATTGTGCAATGAATGAAGACATTTTTGATTTGACCACAATACTAGACTATGATATTTTTGTGTTCCCTTTTTTGTTATTGTTTTCTTTGAAGTCTGTATTGACCATTGATTGTCATTGTTTTTTCTTACTGTTACATGCTTACTGCTTTATGTTATTTGAGATATGTATGAATGTATTGAGATTTAAGAATTGAGGATTTGAGATATCATGATTCATGAATACATGATATTGGAAGTTGGAACATTTGTGCTTGCTACTTGCCTACTTCTTGTCATACCATGTGTTGAGAATTGAGATATGAAGATATCATGAATTCATGATATCAGAAGATTCAGAAGCTATGCTTAGTTGCTAACTGCTATGCTTAGTTAGTTGTTAACTGCTACATGTTCATATATGATATATCAGAAGCTATTCTTAGTTGCTAACTGTTATGCTTAGTTAGTTGTTTAATGCTAATTATCCATATATCAGAAGCTATTCTTAGTTGCTTACTGCTAACTGCTAGTCTGCTATGAAGAAAAAAAGACCATTGTTATATATAGACTATGTATGGCTATATACAAACCATGGTTATATACAAACCATATTAATTCAAAATCGGTTATATGTAGACCAGGTTGTTATATGCAGACCAATCAAAAATTTTAAAAAAAAAGAATCAAGCTATTTTTTCTTATAAGCAGTCATTTAATATTATATTAGAAGAACATGTAGGACATCTTATATCAGCAAACATTATAAAAAATAGATAATTCAAGACATAAACTGTTAAATCATTCAAAAAATCATGACATTCGCCTTCTTCGCCAAGTGAAGCGAACCTGCAATTAATGAATAAATTTTAGATATCCGATTGAATCAAACTCTTTGTTACATAAGAATTTAAACTTCAAAAAGCTAAAAAATAAGGTCATTTATACCTTAGAAGACACCCAAATTTACTACCTCGCATGTTGTGGATATTTGTTGATTTGAAATTTGTACTCGTGACATGTATTTGTCCTCCCATGTGCTTGCAATTGGATCACGGAACTTTTTCCAAGTAGAGATAATACGAGGTAGTGGACATCCTTCATGCATCACCAAATGTACAAAATGATTTCCATCTATGTAACCCATTGCAACTAGCTTTGATGTTGGCGGCGGCGGTGAATTCAACGGTAGAAAAGTGAGGCATTGAAGCTTTGAAAGTTGAATAAAAGCTATATTATAGCATGGAGCTATCACAAGACCCATATCTGGCATTGACATCCATTTATTTGGGGGTGCTGGTATTTCCGTACATTGAAGAGAAGACATCAACTCTTGCAATCTTTCCTCTCCATAAATTTCAACATACATGCTCACTTTAACCTTGAGTTCATTGATAAGATCTAACCTCACTTGTGCCCAATTTTCACTCATTTCTAATGCTCGAGCAACAACACGGAAACCACAATGACCATCACCAATCACATTAAATACCTCTTTAATGTGCTCCGTCAAAAATGTTGGAAATTGCTTACAAACTTCAATAAAGAAACGTTGTGTCGAAGTTAGTGTATTTTTCCTTAGTTGATAGGCCGTTTTGTTCCTTGCCACCGTTTTCTTTGAGAATTTTTTTTGCACCACTACATTTTCAGACATCAATACATGCTCAAAAAGAGATGGGTCGTGTTTTGTAGATTTTGAGTCATCTTTAAATTTTTTGTAGCTCTCCATCGGTCTTCCTTTTAAGCTTAATAAAACACTTGGCTCTACCATTTGTGTTGTAGTTGGATCCATTAACTCCCTCAACTTTCTTTTTATTTCTTGTCTTTGATTCATAGTAGTTTCATTAAACCTTTTGTTAATTACTTCAAACTCAGATGCAATATCATTTGAAAAATGAACCTCACATGTTTCCTTCAATGATAACTTCTTCCAATGAGGGTGTATCATGCATAAAGGAATGGAGTTGATTGCGTGATATATGAGACTAACTCATGAGCACAAGACAATCTCATAGAGTACTTGTTTTTGTGTGCACACTCTCATACTTGACAATAGTTTGAGGACCTTACTTTGTCTTCTTCCTCTTTTATGAATTTAAGTGCACTAACTGATACACAACCAACAAGATTTGTGTATAGTGGGCCCGTAAATAAAGTGCTAACTTGAATCACACTATGCCCAAATGACCTCTTTATTTCAGTATGTTGTAAGTTAATCATTTGATCAAACTTTTTTCAAACGGTTGTTAAGTTGTCAATAGATACCTCAAGATATTTTTTAAGTTGCGAATGTCCACCTTCTACTCGATTTGTAGTAACATTCCCTAGGTGTAAGAATTTGTCTATCCAAGCGGAGACAAAGTACTCCTTATATGCCTCAATCCATGTGCTAACAACATAGGAGAATACCTTTGGGTATTTTTCTGCATAGTCAATGAGCAGTTGATTGAACTCTATGTTGAACTGTACCTCAGTTGCAGCATTCATTAACATTTGTCATTTACTCAAAAAAAGATCACAGTCAACACCCTTAGTAAATAACTTCCTGCAATGAGCTAAGATATTTTTGTGAATGTGAACTTGACATAATAAATTTTTGGAATGCGGGAAAATAATCTTGATAGAATTCATAAGTGTCAACTCTCTATCAGTGATCAAAACAAGTGGTAGAGAGTATGAATCCAAAATTGATTTGAAACAGTCCAATGTCCAACGATAGTTATACTCTGTCTCATCTGACATAAAAACAAAGGCTCCAAAAAATGATTGACTTGTAGACGTGACTCCAACGACCGATAATAAAGGCATCCGGTATCGATTCATTTTGTAAGTGCAATCCAGTTGGAACATAGATGGAAACATACGACATAGCCTAATAGACATAGGATGTGCAAAAAATAAGCTCTCTAACTGTTTCTCATCCGCCTTCACTCTTGTATAGCAGACATACCCAGCGTTTGTAACACATTGGAAGAGAAATTGAATGGGGGACCTACCTCCCAACTCTTGCTTATAAATCATTGCTCTGTGATTGTATATGGTTCTAATTGTTGTAGTATTCCCTGGATTGTTCTTCTTTATAGAAGAAAGTATTTTTCGTGGTTTAACCCCGGTGGCATACATATTCTCAACAATCTTCTCCTCATTTTTATCTAATCGTCCTGCATATGAATGTGCCTCCAAATGTCCTGATTCATGATTGTGCATTCCACACACCACGTCAACGCTCCATTCATCCACAAGTGTATCTTTTTGACCTCTTACTTGAAAAGGGCAACCACACTTTTTTGAACTGCTCTTACGCTTATTTTGCCGAACTTGTTTAGGATTTTCACGAAATTGACCGGCTCTATCACAACCTAGCAAAACACGTGGACGTGGTCTAGCTGTAACTTTATCAGAACTTAATATCGTTACAACATAACATAGACTCCTTCCAACCTTACGTGCCCACTCAATCAAATCTTCCTTTGACGTAAACATCATGTTTGTTTGAAAAAACGAAGTCACATCTACATGAGAAATTTAACAACAATACGGAATAACTACTTGGAGCGCAAGCAATACAATATACATGATTGAACATTTTCGAATAGAATACAATATCATATTCCGGCATAGACGAAGGAATCACCACATTATCCAACTCCATTGCTCTAAGTGCTAATGATTGATCCTGCAATAATATTTTAAGTACCACAAGTTAGTTGAAGAGGATAAATTTCAAGGTTTTCTTGAATATGTAATCAGTTTAGTTTCGATTGCTTTAACTGGGAAGGAAACTAATACCGACGGGAGAACAAAGTAAGATGCCCCGAAGAAATTCTGTTATTTATCATACATTTTATTTCTGTAGATTAACTTTATGTATATAAGAAATGATTCCTAAAACACATGTTATTCTTTAGCTTGGTCCATAGATTTCTTCTCTAGTACGGGAAAAGCAGAAGATGATTGTAATTATAGAGGACTAGGGTAAAATGTTTAGAGAGAAGGAAAGATCAAAGCATATTTCAATAGATTAAGGACAGATCAATGGTAACAGAACAGAGATGCCATTCATCAGGACTCATAAACAGTCATAATGCACGATTACAAAGAGTTTGAGATTACAACAAAGGTCAACAGACAATCAGTAGGGACGATAGTAACTACATTGTGAATCGGAGTGCTTGCTAAGTTCAATTATGTACGACGGTCAGTCGGAGCTGTAGCGACGGGAAGGAGAAATTTATGTTCCTTGCGGCGGAGGAGAAGAGCCCGCCAATAGAAAAGGAAGCGACGGATGAAGGAATCACGAAAGAACCAGCGATCGAAAGACCGATCCGGAGAACAGGTGAGCAGGGAAACCGTCGATCTGGTGATACCAGCGAGCAGGGACATAAGAACCAGTTACCGGTGCAGGAAACCGCAGATCTGGTGACAGCAGAACCAGCGTAGGCAGCGGCGATGAGAGACCAGTGCACGAAACTGCGTAGGTAACAACACACAAAACCGTAGATCGGGCGCAGGGAACGGCGACGGAAGACCAGCGCAGGAAGCCGAGTCTTCAGGCCGACGACAATGGAGGATTCACCTCCTCTGATACCAACTTATGAGAGAAAAAAAATAGAGTAGGAAAGATAGAGTTACCTATCTCGCCGCTGGCAGCGGAAGTGGATGTTGACGCAGGGGAGGGGGAAGACGAGAGCAGCTAGGCCAAATGAGAAACTGATTTCACTTTGGGGGGGGGGGTAATTACTTGGTTTATATATAGTAGGAAAAAAAAGAAAAAAAAAACTAAATTTTGGGTTTGTATATAGTCATACATGGTTTACATATAACAATGGCCAAAAAAACTCTGGCTATGTTGGTACTTGGTAAACCTTATATCAAAAAAAATGGAGTTTTAGACTGCGGTTATTATAATAACCGCAGTCTAAAGTATGTCAGGCATGCTATAGACTGTGGTTATTATAGTAACTGCAGTCTATATACGAATATAGACTGCGGTTATTCTAATAACCGCAGTCTATAGTCTTAAGGATATAAGCTGCGGTTATTCTATTAACCGCAGTATATAGCATGCAGAGCATATACTACGGTTATTATAAAACCGCAGTCTATAGCATGTATACTATAAACTGCGGTTATTATAAAACCGCAGTCTATATCATGTATACTATAAACTGCGGTCTTTATAATAACCGCAGTCTATATCCTTCAGACTATAGACTGCGGTTATTATAATAACCGCAGTCTATATACTGCCTTTTTAAAAAAAAAAATTGGCGCCTTGCGACTTGCTCGTCTTAGTGTCGTTTAGGCGTCCGCCTTGTCGCCTAAGCGTCAAGGCGCCCAGCGCTCGCCTTGTTTCTCCTTGACGTCGTGACAAGAATGAACTCAAGTTTGGTTCCCTTTTGATCCCATAATATGTTCAGAAAATAAGACTTTAAATAGTTAATATAATGTTGCAACTTCACAAATTTTCTTATAACTCAAAGAATAGTGTGGCGAAATAAAGGTGTGATACCTAAATATGAAGTCGATATAGTGGGGTATGAGGATTCGGGTAGGGGACACTTCAACAATCGATAAAGATGAAATCGAGTCTAAGTAACGTGGGGTGAGTGGCATAATTGGTTCACAGCCTGCTTCATGCGGTAAGGGTTCAAGCGGGAGTGCGGTAAACAATAATATGGTGGAGTCAATGAAAAGTGAACTGGAAGACGAAGAGGTTCTCTCGCGGGTCTTTCGAATAAGACAGTTCTTTTGGGGAAGAAGAACAATCTTTTATCCATCGTGCTCGAACAAATGAAAGTTTCTCGTACCATCGAGCATAACATCGGGCGGTGGAATGTCGGTGTCAAGCCCAGAAATAGGGATGACCGGTTGAATAAAGGACCACTGGGGGTCGAGGCGGACGATATCGGGCTGCGAAGTGTGGGCGTCGGGCGGATAAATGCTAGTGGCGGGTGGAGTCAGGGTGAACAGGACAAAAATCGTGAAACACGAAAAACGAGGGGGCAAAAAGAGGTTTGGAGTGCGCTTAACTCAAGAGTGGGCATGTTATTAGTAGGGTTTGATTGTTATTTGGAGTTTATTTTGATGTGTTACTAGCCATAATAGTGTGCTTAAAACATTGTCATTGTTTCATTGTATCCACTGATTTTCCCCCTCACAGCACCACTCTCGCACGTATTCCCTTTATTGTAGTTATGATTTGTGAACCACCATCCCACTCGATCCAGAGATGCATCCTCTGGAACCGCAACTATAGATCATCTTCCCCATAGGAAACTCGCAGGCTACCTCGAATTCAATCACAAGCGCCCCCTGATGCGACCCAACTGAGTCCCAGGGTGCACATGCTCCCTAACCGCGCAGGTGAACGACACACCTGGCCCAACAGTACCTGGGTGCCGAATCAGGGCCGCGGCTTATACACCTCAACCCCTCTAACACGTCTTGGTTATTGAGGTCGAGATTCAAACTAGGTCCCTCCTAGATAGTATAGGCTCTCCCAAACTCCAATTGCCAACTGAATCGTGGCCTTGATGCTACACCCAAGGACTGTTGGGGCAGGCATGTCGTTCAACTGCGCGGTTCGGGTGCTTGTGCACCCCGGGACTCAGTTGGGTTGTATCCCCCCCCCCATATCTCTCCTCCCCAGATGCACACGCTAAAGTCCTCTCTCGATCCCACAACAGTTACGAGCTCATTTTCACACGAGAGTCACGACCCGTCGCATGCTATCGTCACACACCCTCCCCAGTCAATTGCCGCCTCTCCTTCTATAAAATTCATCCCCTGAACCCGCGACCCTCATCCTTCTCCAAATCACATGCAAACCCCTCTCCCGCTTCGGCCTCCAATCCCTCCACTTAACCCCCTTTAGTTGACGACCCGTCCTTCGCCTCCATCTGCATCCTCCTCCATTTCTCCACCAGTGTCGCCACTTCTTAGCCACCATCTACCATCTTTTACTCTATGTTTCCTGTAGTCAAAGTCTCTTCGGGTTGCAACAATTGCCAACCGACACTCCCCGCCGCCAGATCTCTATACTTATGAGTACTTAGCTTGTCTTTAATTTTATTATTGAATCTGTGGATGAATTCAGCATAGTGCTTGGGAATCATGATTGTTGTGTTTTCCTATTTTGTACAATTTTCATTTGTTCAAGTGTGGCTTTGACCCTTCGTGCGAAGTAGAACATATTTGCTTGCTTATTTGAGATTTTGGGGAATGTTGTGTTAGTTTACTAAACATTTATATTTTTTTGCTACAATTACTTCCGGTCAAGTCAAGTCAAGCACACACCATATAATTTAGGGTTTTTGAGTCAACCTGACACCACTCGCATAGGCTTGTGTTAGAGACTTAGAGTTGGCACACCCTCCACAATCTACCATGCATGCATCACACGTCAGTCGACAACAGTGTCTCAAGAATACGTGCTAGCATCAGCTTAGCACCGGAGTCACATGCATCACCTTTTCATGAGCGACATTTGAAGAGCCACAACCAGTAGCCTCAAGATCGCCAGGTCGAATTGATCTCCTAAATCTAGCACCTCAGACGCAAGCCACTCTAAGTCGAATCAATCTCCGATACTAGCTTTAGCTTTGTTTTCCTTTTAGTAGACCCTAAATCCTTTTAACTCGAGCTTCAGTCTTTCATTACCATTGTATGTTTTAGTTATTATTATTGTCTTTCTGTTACTATATCAAGATTTATAATAATTATTTGCATTTTATCATAAGTGTCAGGCAGGTTTTTGAAATAATGCTGAACTAAGTAAAGGTGTTAAAACGAATCCTGTGTTTTCCATATAGCAAACGTTACCAGAGAGTAAACAAACAGTCAAAGAGAATGTAAATGCAAAGATAAAGAAGAATTGTATAAATCAAACGGAATTGGGGGAAACAGAAGAGAAGCATAATCTACTTGTATTGTTGAGACTTTTGTTAACCATAGACGCTCAGATGTAATTGGTTTCCTACTAGCATTCTAAGGAGACTCCTTCTTTTGAGGGTCTTGTTCTTACTGCTTATAGTCACCCTTTTGAGTGATCAAATATGGACAGAAAAACAATTTATTTCACCATCTGAAATGAATCTATAGTCATTGATTTAGTGAGAAATTGGGCAATCGCCTTTGTCAGCTTCTATTTTTGGGTAACCTCTCTTATCTTGAAATATTATTATTTTCTTGAATATATATTTGAGGTGTGTTAGTAAATCGAGAATAGTAGATTGAACATTAATTGAAATCTAGATACAATCTCGCGAGGTACTCCGCTAATCACTTGAGTTACAATTCACCTGACAAGATATCTCTAATAACTCTCTCGTGCTTTAGGTAGGTGAGGCACACCAAGTGATAAAATGCTCCCTTAAAGGGGAAATTACATGCAAACGACAAACTAAATAAACGACACAATTAATCGGCGACAGACGGAGAAGCGGCTCCGATCTTCCGTAGTTGTGAGGAGGGTTGACCACCATGCATAATTGTATCTAGTGACTAATCGAGTAGTCGGCACCAAAACTGTTTTGCCGACTTTTTTTACTTTGTGAAGATGTTTTATGCAAAATTATGAGAGATGAGTATTTAAACTAGTCTCTAGGGATTCTTGGGTGATGATGAGGACACAATAAGGCATTTCTAAGATTAAAAGGCTACCCAAAGAAACCCCGTTCGGAGAGGGTGGTTCAAGTAGACTCGACATTAGTCCGAGAACATATAGTTGTTGTGTAATATACCTGACCTGCAAATAGTATATAGCATGGGTTCGGCTGGGACCCAGCAACATACAAAATCCACAAACCTAAAATGTCAATAATTGATACAAGAAAACTTACTAAAATAACTCGGAGTAAATGGAAGCGGAAGCTAAACAAAACCCCAAAACAAAGGGACTCGAATGTCCCAACTATTAGGAAAATAAAGTATTAAAAAGTGGTACTCGGCCTTAAGGCCTTACAAGGAGTTCAAAATAGAGCCAAAGTAAAACTAAAGAAAAGCCCAGACATGGGAGAAGAGACCACCAGCTCCTGAGCATCAAGTGGGCTCCGGCCCGCTACACAACACTACGAACTACAACACCTGAAACCAAGAACAAACGGGTGGAAAACGAAGGTCAACATGGGGTTGAACTACACAACGTAACGACCCATCCCCCCAGCCATCCTAGCAAACTCTGGGGCAAGTACATCACTCTCTTACAAGAACGCACAAAACACCAAAACATACAAAGCGAAGGACAAAGAGACACACTAAGCATCTCCTTCCAAACCATCATGCACGTATCGTAAACACATCGGAATTGCACGATTTAAGTTCTAAAGATAAGCACAACAGTACAACCACGATACGAGGCATGAGATCGCCTTTCGTCAACAATCGAAGCGATAGGAGGGACAAAACCTACAAGTGCCCTACAAAGAGTGGCATCGATCTTGTTTACCCCACGCACAAAAATGTAGCGATAGGAGGGTCAAACCTACAACCATCAAAGAAAACGTGACAGGAAAGCCAACATGACCTACGCCCTCTAACGTAGCAACAGAGGAGGGTGCATAATCCAATGCCCTCAACGTAACAATGAAGGGGGACTTGTAACACACGTCTTCCAATGTAACAACGAAAAGGGACTCATAACCCACGCCTTCCAACGTAACAACAAATGGGGACTCATAACCCACACCTTCCAAAAACAACGAAGGGGTTCATCACTCACTCCTTCGAACGTAACAACGAAGGGGGACTCATCACCCACGCCTTCCAACATAACAATGAAGGGGGACTCATAACTCACGCCTTCCAACATAGATTCCAAAAGTAGCCTTCCACGGCTCTAACATACATAGGCAACGCGTCGAAAGCAAAGAAGCTCGTAAACACAACTACAAGGGAATGAGAAACTCACCTATCCCACAAAAAAACTCAAAACTCGTCGTTATACCAAGCCCAATGCAGACCCTCCTAGGAACGGGGCCTCCACGAAGAAAGTCCACAAATTCCAGGAAACACTACGATGAGTAGCACGGGACATTCCCTTTAGCGCACCTCAAGCTAATCGCAATGCACACCACATAACATCATCGATCCGGGCTTATCGACACGGGTAGGTTTCACTCAGTATGCTAAATCCGGACTCGCATGTCGGATCACTAATGCATATTTATGCCGAGGACGGACACAATCGACCCGATGATTCGCAATTAATTGAGGGCAACACACACCACGTCCAATTGGAGGCGGGTGGCCCTCATAAGCAAAACAAAAACAGAAAACTACACTGGGGTTGCAATCCCACGTCTGGGTGGAATCCCCGCTCTCTCACACACATACGTCGGGGTCACAATCCCACGCCCTGGAGGAGTTCTCGTCCTCAACTGAAACGGCGTAAGGGGACTCCCATTGCATATAAAATAATCTCATGCACAAGAAGACAGAAAATACGGTCCTAAAACCGGGGAAAGAGATTGTTACCCTTAAAGCGCATCTTGGAGACATTGGATTTGCAAGAACACAATGGAGCACTGTTTTAGTTGATTCCCCTACACATATCCAGCATCCACTCGAAGGTTTGAGTTTCCAATTGATTTCCCGCAACGGTCCTCAACAACACAATCCCACGAAGACGATTTCTGCTCCACTTGGCATGCATAGACAACAACGGAACTCTTTCTTCCTCTTGATTGGTCACCAAGGTCGGCAGAGAAACGGGGGAGTTTCTCCCCAAACATCTCAGTAAAGGGATTTCTTCACGACAACACAACTCTCCCTTCCGTCATTCACCACAAACGACAAGAGACTTGACAAGGAGTTCGGCAAGGGGCTCTCCGACGAAGGGGGAGCCCGGTAAGAAGGGTTCCACGGCAACCAAACAAACTCCTCTGCCACACCCCAAATAGCAAGGAAAAATAGCCTCTCTATTTCTCTCTCACTCGGCCAAAGAGGGGCTCAAGACAAGTAAAAGGCATCAACAGCATGATCAAGAAAAGCTCTACACTCCACTCATCTTCCTCTTGACGACATCAACGCAGGAATTCTCTAGCAGTTGCAGCACCTAGATAAGACCTAACAAATCTTCCAGGTCACCTCCTCCTCAATCAAAGGCAGGGGAGACACTACCTCCAGGACGATAGCTTGTCAGCAGGGGTCTTAGTAGGGGCTTGATTGATGGGACCTGTCGGACAACATCAAAGGGAAACACAATTCCCCCAAAGGAGACTGGTGGAGGAGGCCGATCCGTTTTCCTCCCCATGTTCTTCTCGACAATGTACGCAAGAGAGGCTCGACATAGGGCTTTCTCTGCCCTAGCTACGTGAATGCCAGAGAGAATGGGGGGATCGAGTGTTTTTTGGGAAAAGAGAGGTTGGGAGTAGGATTTAGACTCCATGTGGTTGAGTTGTTGACGAAAAGCAGCTGATAGAAAATGGAATTTGATAAAAGTGTTTCTGAAAAACAGTGTGTTTTTAAAAAACAGTTACGATGAAACGGAGTTTGCAGAGCTGATGGAGATGGAGTTTTGGAATAGTTATTTAAGAAAAAAATGGAGTATTGTCCTATTTTATATATTTTTGTGTTGGTAATTATATTATAAAAAAATCACCCAAAAACTTCATTTTGTTCCGAAAAAACTATTTCAATACTCCATCTCCATCAGCTCTGCAAAACTCAATTTAACTCAAACAGTTTTTTAACAAAACTTTGTTTTCAAAAACAATATTTTTCTGAAACTCCATTTTATATCCGTTGTTTTCCATCAACAACAACCCAAGCACCCAACCAAACAGAGCCTTGGCCTAATAGAAATTGTTATTTGTACACCAACTTGATAAGCAAACACTACTCAAAGACTTATTAATGTTGGCGTATTACACATTGTACAACTTGTATTTGTCGAGGAAAGGCTAAGCCCAATTATAAGCCCATAATAGTAAGAAGTTGATCGTGGACCCGGAAGAATAATGTCATCGGAGATACGCGGAGGACAAGACCCAATGACGTGGGTTGTCTATGAGTGAGGTTCTCTCGGCCTTGCTCGGGCAAGGCCCATAAGCGAGGTCCTACCGACCTTGCTCAGGAGAGGCCCATAAATGAGGTCCTCCCGACCTCATTTGGGCAAGACCCGGAAGAGAGGTCCTCCCCGAATCACATACAGTGAAGTTTTAAGGCGAGATCCCTCAATGCTCGTCATTCATCACACGCTAGATCTGAGCTCCCGAGACCATTCCTGCAACCTCAATCAACTCACCAAAGTTTATAGTATGACGAATATAGTATCTTGCGGGGGAAAATATTCACAGACCACCACCACCCACAGTCTAAATTGCATATAAATACGACCCCATGGCATATAGGTAAGGCACGCTGCCCAACCCCCCCCCCAACCCCCCGAGGTTCCTCATTTGTCGACCTTGTTCTTTCTTTGTGCCTAACACAATCTTGGTTTAAGAGGGGAAGTTCCTATATACTTTCGGGCATGTGGTGACACCTCATCACTGCAACTCATGGGACTTGTTCATAGGCAGTCCAACCTTCAGCTCTCATAATCCACGTTAATTTTTTGTCGTTGGGTTCGGGTGTTAGACTGCAAAGTCAGTAACCTCGATCTACCTTTTTGGTCCGAATTTTGTGAAATGGTTTCTTGGTTCCAACATTTTTGATGTCTTGAACGTGCACCGTAGCTAGAGGAGGGAATTCTTGTAAGAAGACATCATGAATCACGATGGCGAGCCGGAGACTAATGTCAGCAACTCGCGAGCTTGCATGGAATTCACTTTCGCGAGTTCGACCCAAGACGAGCTAGCAAGGCATTCACTTATGTTAGTCCGATCAAGATCGCTCCCTGCCAGCACACCAATATGGACCGGCGAGCCCATTCAGCAATCAAGTCTTGACTGCCCCGATCCCTGAGGGGTCAGGGAGCCTGTCCTAAATTATTATACAGGGAAGGATGACCCCCTTCAACATCTGTATTGGTTCGATGACGTTGTGTCTATTCGAACCATGATTGACGCTTTTTAAGTGCATGTTCTTAGCGATCATCTTTAAAGGAAAGGCAGGGGACTGGTTTCTCTAGTTGCCTTCGCGTTCAATCTACTGTTTTGAGGACCCGTGACGCGGGTTGAAGTTGCACTTTGCAACAACTAAAAGAAGAAAGAAGGGACTTCGACTCTCTTCTTTTTTAAGCAGGGGCCTGAGATGTTAAGGAGCTATATTGACCACTTCCAGGAGGAATTTTTGGGCATCCAAGAGGTGGATAAATACCTTGCAACCAACACTAATGTGTGTCTTGCAAAAGGGCTTGTTCAAACTCGAGGAAGCTGAGATCCGCCGGTGTCCTTTGAGGACTTGATTTCCCGAGCGGGTCGATTCATTGAAGGAGAAGATACGAACAGTAGTTTCTTAGCCCCTCTTATGAGACTGATTGGAGCTGAGGAGGTACAGGCCCCGGAGGGGGAGACTAAAGTAGAGGAGGCAAGAGGTAAGGAAGCGAGTCATGACTCTGAAACCTAGGGGACCTGACAGGAGGTTTTAGGTCCCGATAAATAGACTGGCATATAGGCCAGCGGGAAGCCTCGTCTGATGGGACCAAGAAGATGTTTCTCACCTGAACGACAAGCTCGTTTCAACCTTCCCGAGAGTCCACAGGGAGGTGTGAGACAGAATTGATCTCCTCCTCGGGAGGCTATGAAATTGTCGTCAGGGAGATGGACATCAAGGAAGGAATCAACACCAAAGGCGTCGTCGGATAACATTGTTCCCTACTGCGAATTCCATCAAGTAGAGGGGTATACTACAACTATATGCCCGGATTTCTTGGAGGTAAGGAGGAGAGTCGGAGAAGGAAGAGCCCAAGGAGGAGGGTCGGAGGATCAACAACGACGAGCTCCTGTTAAAGGAGAGTTGGTTTCAGCACCGCCCCAAAGGTGTGAAAATCTGGTGGACACCAGGACATGTGGAGGAATCGGCGTCAATCATAGAGAAGTTGGAGCGGAGGCCTCCCGAAAGGGTGGTCTCCATGCAATCTACTGTCGGAGTGACGCTTCGACCTCCCTAGTGCCTCCCCTGGAGGAAGAAATCATCTTCTCTGAAGAGTACATGTTGGGTAATGAGAAAACTTTTTCACAATGTCATAGTTATCCAATCAGTGATCGAGAATTCATAGTTTCTCGGATCTCGGTGGATAACAAAAGTTTCATTAATGTTGTTTTCAAGAACGCGTTCGATGAAATGAAGATGGATTCCAAGAGGGTCACAGTGTCGGATGGACCGCTCTTTGAATTCTTTTGGGTAAGGAAGAAAGCAGAGGAGAGAGTAGAGTTCCTTGTCACTCTCAGAGGGACCTCAAAGAACTGCCAGTTCGTCAGCAGGTACGATGTTATCTTTGAAAGGCTTGTAAGTAGTTATTTCCAATCTATTCCCTCCCCATACCATCAATGCTTGAAATATAGCTCAAGAGGGATCCAAATTAAGATCTACAACGATCCCAAGATGGCCCAAGAGTTACCTTAATGTCGTCAAACACTATCGGCTGGAAGGAGGCAGTGGAAGTCGACAAGGTTCTAGAAGGGATGTCACGCTTAGAGGTGACAGAGGAAGTTGAGGAATTTGAAGTGATGGTTGTGGGCGGGAGGCCCGAAAGCGTCAAGGTCAGCAGAGAGCTGACGAAGGAGGACAAATGAAAGATCGTGACTTGCATCCAGGAGAACGTCGACATCTTCGTATGGAGTGTCGCGGGCATGCCCGACATTGATACAGATATAGGTGTCATCGCCTCAATGTTGACTCGGGGGTTCGCCCCATAAGGCAGAAGAAGCGGGCGGTGGGTACTACCTTGGTCGAGCCAATCCGCGCAAAGTAGAGAAGCTGCTCGAGGCACGTTTTGTGCCAGAGATATAGTATTCTGATTGGGTCTCTAATATTGTAATGGTAAAGAAGACTGTGGGAAGTGGAGGATGTGTGTTGATTTTTCTCTTTGTAATAAGACTTTGTTTGTTGAAGCCAGTAACCCGACTTCACCTTGAGTTCGGACCTAAAATTTCAGCTCACACCTACTCTTCCTAGACTTCCCTCTTGACGTGATTCTTGGAAGTAGAAACAGACCGTGGGCTTCAGCTCGGATGTCCCACCTCTTACCCGGAAGAATTAGAAGTTCTTCCTCTCCCTAGTCAGTGTTGAGCTAGGCGCCTTGTAGGAAGAAGAAGAAATGGTCGCACACCTCTTTTTCAAGGCACTTTATCGGTCTATTTATAGGCCTATGAGTTTGACCTGCCAATAACCAAACTGAACCGACCTGATATTATCAAAATACCCTGGGTTGGGTCTGTCAACAACCAAACGCCGCTATTCTTAAGAGTTATATGCATACCACAAAGGGTAAAAGGGTAAAATTATCTGGGGTAAAAGAGAAAAATCCCCCTCGGGGTTACTCGAGTGAGAAAATAACGTCTTTTTCTCATATAGCGAGTGAGAAAATAACGGCGGGCGGGACGAGCCTATCTGGTCGTCTCACGAGTCCCCCGCCCCGCGAGAGGCGTCTCGCCACAAAAGGCCAGCACGCGCCGCGAGGGCCGTCTCGCCTGCTCCGCTGCTCCCGTCTCGCCCACGATGTTTTGTCTTTTTAAAGTACCGGTGAGTGGACCCTATGGTCCCACTCGCCTCTGCAGTCCTTTTGCCCCTCTCGCTCCTAACTCAGCACTCCTCCTCGAATTGCTTCCTGCGAGCCTGAGGTTATACATTGTTTATTTTCTCTTATTTACTCTGGTTCGTTTGCTCAAAATGAAGCTATCAGTATTTTGGGCGTTTGCGGGCGAATATAGGTAAATATTTTGTTTGCAAAATAAGCAGCACCCTGTATATTTCTAAACCGCAACTCTCACGTACTTTTCCATCCCCGTATTTCATCTTCATCACTCACATGAAACTTGTTCGCGATTTTCTCCTCCTCGACAGAATGAATCTTCCGCCGATCGCGATCTTTTCCTCGAAAAAACGAGTCTTTTGCAGATTGAGATCTTTTCCTCGACGTAACGAGTCTTCCCACTCTTTTTCTTGACAGAACGAGTCTTTTAGATTCCCCTCTTTCGGATCTTCGCCGCTTGCAGGAATTCCCGATCTGCTCGTTGTTGTCCTTCGCCTCTCTTTTTGAGCTTCTCCTCGACGGAACAAACTTCTCCTTTGTCTGACTTTGAAGGGAGCATCGACGTCCTCGATGAAAGGTGCTCGGCTCCCTCGAAGAAGGTAAACTCCTCGACAAGAAAGGTGCTCATCCTCGAAGAAAAGAAGGCGTTCTACTCTCTGCAAAGCTAGCTCCAAATATATGAACGTAGATCCAGATGTGCCATTTTCCTAACCTATAACTTCTCCATGTTGTCAGTAACTATTCTCTGCGTGTTATTGTTCTGGCCCTCCACGCAGAGGAAAGTCAAATCTTGGCTTACTTAAGAAATAATGCTGTCTTGCATTAATATATCTCTGCAGGATTTAATATTTTTTTATTATGTTTTGAATTTGTGGCCAAATCTTGCATGTGTTACATATAGTATTGAAGGGTAATAAAATTATTTCCTCGCACCTCACTTAAGATTGTATTTTAGTCACACACCTGCATTTCATGCCCTTCATTAGATGGTATTTAGGTTCATTGCATTCGTGGAATGAATTTTGGCAGTGCATGAAAGGTTAGGGCATCGTTAATCCGTCACATATAGATTCGTCATGCGTCAACGAGAAGAATCTTTGGAAAGGTGTACTTATATAAGATAGAGGAATATATAAGATAACTATAAATTCTCATGTGTTCAAAAGTTTAATAAAAATGATCTGAGGTACTAAATATAAACCCCTGCCAAAAGGAGCTTATGAGGTGACGCAGGGTAGGCCGTGAGACTTGGATGTGTTGACGGTAATGTAACTCGGTGAATATGCATGAAGGATTCAATGATTAACCAAAATGATGTATGAGCATATTTATTTCAACCCGGAAATAAAATTTAGCAGATATATTTCTTATAAGCTCGACAAATTAATCACAAGGTAAACCTGAATTTCAAGTGAGCAAGCAACATCACATTTGGTTGCGCATGAGGTGCTTTCGACTACGAACCTCCACAAATAAACTTGATAGGATTTAAGGAAAATGCAAACAACCATGCAACAAGCCAAATTTCCAAACAAATATAAAATATTGTCTAATACTCAATAATGAAGCAAATGAAACAAAGCACAATAATACCTTACGCAGCAATGGAAATTCGATAGCGGGCAGACGGTAGCGAACAACTGTTGCGTGGGGATGAAGTTGACTGCAGGAAACAAGGGTTGACACGGGACTGGTGAGAGAATCTGAAGAAGGAAAACTTTGGGCTCTCTATTGTGGTTGATGGGCATCAGAAAGGGTGGGATTGGTTGTTCTGGTCGGTGGATCCATGTCAGAGAGGAGGATGGAGGATTAATATGGAAAATGAGGGGTGTTGGTTGTGGCAGAACCGCAGAAGTGGTGATGGAGGTTGGGGAATGTTGCAAGTTTGCGAGCGTTGGTTCCACTACAAGAACAGAGCCAGTGACGAAAGAGGATGGCCGGCCGGACACATGGGGGAATGGACGTGCGGAATGGCAAAAGGAGTTAGGGTTGCTGTGCAGTTTACAGGATGAGGAATGATCGGGACAACGACTTGAACACTTGTAATATCGAGGATTGCAGGGACAGGAGGAGTCGGTCGACGCTGGATTCCGGAGAAGGAAGAACGGGAGAACGAACGCAGCCGCTGGTGGCTGACGAGAATGGGCCGGAGGCCGTCCAGAAGGCTAGGCGCTAACTTCGAACGACCAGGGAAGGGCGACAACGTCGTACATGGGTAAGATCGAGGGTGATGCTGTGCCCGGGAGGAGATGACGTGTGTGCGGTAGGACAATTGAAAGCTTGGATGGGTGATAACAGTGAGGTTACAGAGTGTATCGTGGGTTTGGGGAGGATGATAGCCACTGTTCACGAAAATATTGAACTGAAAAGGAAAAACGGAAAAATGAATTAGGTTGTCTGGACTATCACCCCGGGACTCGCAGCGTCGCACCACGAATGATTGACGTCTGAATTCTCTTACTGAAAATATAAACATTCGCCCCTATTTATAATGAGAGGGGGCGGTTGGGCACCCGGCATGAACGGCTACGATCGTCTGTGATGCTCGATGTCCTAAAAAAAAAATACACCTCCAATATATATATATATAGAAATAATTACCCAAACCTCCCCTGTAAACTAGCATAATTAGTGAGAGCATTCCTCTTATTTTCGAAATTACAAAAAACTCCCCTTAAGTTTTCATTTCATTACCAGAACCTCCCCTGATTTTTTCATTTCATTGCATTCATGAAGAAAAATACCCCCCTGGACACTGTTCACCGAGGGGGGTGTTTTTGTGCATGGATGTTATGAAATTAAATCTTCAGGGGAGGTTTTTGTAATGAAATGAAAACTTTAGGGGAAGTTTTGGTAATTTCAAAAATAAGAGGGGTGTTGTCAGTAATTTAGCAAAGTTAGAGGGGAGGTCCCGGTAAATGGCCCTATATATATATATATATATATATATATATATATATATATATATATATATATATATATATATATATATATATATATATATATATATATATACATAAAAATGATAAATGTCGCTATTGACGTGCTTGCCGTCTCAAATCGTCGATCCGAAGTTCCGAACAACGCATCTCCGCCAAATATACAAAAACGGGTCCCACCGAGTGGTGGCCCGATCTCCATCCAACACGAACGTGCGGCCGATCCATATCAATTCTCACCGAATGAAAAACATCCATCTCCGAGGAATAAAGATGAATGAGTTGTAGTTAAAGATCGGGGGTAAGTTTGTCAAGCTCCGTCACAGGTATACAAGTATCAACAAAGGTGGAGTGTCCACTCACGTGCACCATGTGACGTCAAAAGGACAATCTGTAGCGGTGGTGCACTCGTCTATCACAATATCACCAATGCTCTCAACTCTCACCTCTCGTGCTGGTGGATCCAGAAAACCCGATAGAATCATATGAGGTGCTTGTCTAAGGTGAACAGGGAAAGTGTCAAGCTGTAACTGAGAGGGTGTCAAAAGAGGCTCAAGGTATGGGTCCCTATGCTCAAGAGGGTCAAAGTAATGTCTGAAATTTTTCGCATTAAATTCGGGATGAATACATATATCTGCAGGGAAATCGATCTCATATGCATTTGTCCCAACATTCTTTATAACCCTATAAGGACTCATTCGCTTAAGTTGTAGTTTAGTAGCGGCTCTTTTTGGGAGCCCCTCATTACAAAGTCCGATCATGACATGCTCGCACACTCGAAAATGTAACTCACGTTTGTGCACATCTGCCCATGACTTGTATAAATCAACATTGCTAACAGTATTTTTCTTCCAAAGTAATTCATGTTTTTCATGCAAATAATGCAAAACATATAACATGTGTGAATCATGCGACACAAATGAACCAAGTATTAGATGTAAATGAACAGACAACAAATGCAAAAAAATGAACTACTAACATGAATAACTCTGTACACCGGGGGTTTTATGTACTATAAGAAATTCCTAAAACAGGTACCTGATCAGGAGGTTCAGAGATGGGGTCATACAAGAATTTGTCGCGGGCACGATGATGACTCCAATGAAAATCAGAAACATCGGTAATAATTTGTCAATATAGTGCACCAAATGTCTTTATAAGTGCGAGTAGTAAGACATAAGATCAGTGAGTCATAAAACGCACTCTCGGACTCGACTGCACTACAGATGATAGAAACATCTCAGATGAGCAGTGATCCACTATATGGCTCATCATGGGGTTCACCAGGAGGAGTATTGCGACGAGTACTGACATGGGTTCTAAAAATATCTGGTGTGCTGTCATACAACCAACGGTACAAATGAAGAGCAGCATATGTGACATGCTCGCAAAGAGAATGTGACGCAGCACCGCTGAGTATGTGGTGACTGAATGAACTTGTGACATCCATTTAAATTATGATATAAAATATTTACTCGAAAATCACACTTGGGCTGATATCAAAAAGTTGTTGTTAAGAAATGGATAAAGGTTATACCTGATGAAAAGGCAGCCCTCATGAAGTCCGAAGACCAGCGATGTGACAGTATGTGCAAATCAACATTCAACTGTTCCCTCTGTCCAACTACTTTCTGGAAAAAACGTGCACACCCATCTTGAACTAAATGTTCTCCTGCACATTGTATATCATTTATATACATTCCCATCAATATTCCTGATTCCTTATCTTTAGAATTTGCCCACTTCTCCAACTCTAACAGGTGCTCCAGACTCTTGTAAATATATTCAAGATCAAATGTCTTGGCTAAGGAAAGAGGAAAAATGGAAGAAATATGAATTACATCAAATTCCTGCATAAAACAATAGCTAAGAAATTTGGATTTATCTACAGTTACCTTCTGACGGTAGTAAGGTTTCTATGCACTTCTCATAGTCCTTAGTATACTCAAGGGATATAGCCACCCGAGGATCTTTTATTTCTAAAGAAGACATCTGATTGGTGTGGTTATCACTTACAGGGTGATAAGCAGATTTCGGAGCTAAAATGGAGGTATTGAGTGATGTACATGTCGAATCAAAATCAGAAAATATAAAAAGCTGGTTCTTCGGATCACGCAGTCTTGACAGTGGGACAACAGAAGGAATACAAATTGGCTGCAAAAACAGGAACTCAATTGCCAGTTTCATTGCTTGCAAATAAACTTTTTGTAGGACTTCCAGATCCTCTTCTGTCAGTGGAACACTCAGTTTGTCAAGCAGGTCTTCTATTTGTACAGCAGCTTTCTGTGCACATGCAAAAAGAATGAAAAGAGAAGGCTAATGCACGAATACATGGTTTCTACAGAAATTATAGTTATCAGCAGATATTGAAGTTCACCTCGAAGTTTAAGGGGGAGTAAATGTTCATCCAATTTTTGTAGTAGGGACGATCGCTTCCATAAAGACTTAGAAATGGTTCAAACTCCCTACTGAGAAAGGCATAAAGCCTCATGCAAGGGGCCACTGCACCAACCGTATAAGCAGCAATTCTTGTCATCTCAGATGTGGTGACAATTTGGTCAGTAACGTTTTCACCATTGATTTTGCCATCAGATATATCAGATAAGAAGCATGTGTACTTCATTATTGCAGGATTGGTTAGAACCTCTTGGGTAGGGTAAATTCCCAAGTCCTGTCAAAAAAACAAATTTATAACCCTTGAAATTGGTACGGAAAATAAGAAAAAAAATATTTAGATCACACTTGTACATGTCAAAACCCTGATTTCCTTCCACTGTCGAAATGCACAATGTGACTCCAAGTATGTGTTAGTTCAAGAATAATCCTAAACATATTTTGTAATTGTTGCGGCTCACTCGAGACTCCTCAAAACCGGTCAAGATTGGACCTTCTTATTCCATGAGTGGTCGAGCGCGCAGTCAGTGACAGGGACATGAGATGGCTGGCAAGAAGAGGTGAAAAATCACGTGGTCGGGACTGTGCCGACCAAACTTTCACTAGATGTTGTTGTACAGATCTTATTGAGAATGTGGGGGTGACAGCCCACTATTCGTTACAACTTGTAGGGGGGGAAGATAGATACTCGAAGGGTGACAAGCCGCCGCTCACAAAGCTAAGTATTTTTCTTGGCTGCGGTGGAGAGCACCGCGCTCAGGAGACTTGGTGGTCTTCTGCTTGTGCTCGGAGGCTGGAGCGTCGCGTTCTGCACGTCTTTGTGTAAACGGCTTGACTTCTATGGATCGCAGTAGAATCTGGAGCGGAGAGAGCTGGCGGTTGACTTGAGAGTGCTGAATGTTGAGAGCGCAGTGCATAGATTGCTTACTGCGGCGGGAGACATGCACACGGAGCGGAGCGTTCGCGGGAGCGCATGAAGACGGATGAAGATGGATGAAGATCTTAGTGGAGCGATGTAGATTCATGGAGGATCTCTCAAACACGCAAGAGGAGAAGCGGAGGAAATGATGGAAATGGAGAGACTGGGGTCCTATTTATGGGCCCCCCAAGGGTGGTTATGGTGGTTATGAGGCTATCCGCAGACCATAACCACCCTTAATTATTATTTGCAGATCAAATTAATATAGTTTGTGACACGCATTTTTTAATAAGTTTACTATGCGCGGACCGATATAATTTCATCTATGGGCACCCACCCATAATGGGTGGTTACGCAAGTAGTTACTCACACATCGAACAGTGGAGATCGCGTGGGGACGATCAAACGGCGGGGAAAGGGTTGACCATCGGTGGTGGCCGGCAAAGAGTCTCTGGTAGCGGGAGGACGCCCTGGGGGAAAGCAGTGGTGGCCAGCCACGAGCCTCGTGGTCGTGGACGTGCGGCCACGTGATGTGGTTGCGGCCAGCCGGTAATAAGGCCACAGGCGTGCCGGTTGAAAGGTCGGCCGCGTCTAGCGGCTGCGGACGGGCGGTCGCGAGACGCGGCCATGGCCGTCCTGGAGGCCGGCCGCGAGGCAGGGCAGTGGCAGGGCAGGAGGCCTACCGTGGGCTCTCGAGGCCGCATGGATGCAGCCGCGTAGAACGGCGACGGCCGGTTGGAGTGACGGCGGTCTGCACGGCGGCGGACCGGGTGGGCGGAGCGCGCATGGTGATCGCATGAGTGGTGGTTTCCTCCATAATCCTCACTAAGTTAGTGGGGATTATGGGAATTCGGCTATTTACAGACCGGAATTCCAATAAATTAAGGGAGACTCCATCAATTCCCCCCCCCCCAAAGTTTCCGAAGTTTGAAGCCGGGGCGAAAGGAGAGCGGGGAATTTCTATCCGTGAACGATTCGTGGCGGCCATGACGTAAGCCGGCAAAGGAGGGCGGAAGGAGCGTGAAACCGAAGATGGCAAAGGAGAAGAACGTGCGGAAGACTCACACGCAGAGCGTGCCCGCGCAACTACGCACTTTGCTTGTCGTTGTGCAAGTTGATGTCTAGAGGAAGTGATACAGAATACTTGCTGGGTTAGAGATAAAAATTCCACACAATGAGGAGCGAGTGCAAAATCCTCCGACGGGTTGGATGACGTTGTACGAGTCGTCGTTGAGGTCCAGGTTCAGCTTACTGTCGTGCGAGGAAGCAGTTGAAATCTTGAGACACTGCAACATGTTGGCGTCCCAGTTCACCCCTATGGGGATGACGTGCATCATGGGCCTGATCACCTTCTTCAGGGAGCACGGCTTAAGGTTCTCCTTAGCACTGGCTCGTGTTCGAGGATCGGGTGGATCTTCTCCATGGGAACACCTTATACAAATACATCAGGAACACCTGGAGCCTGCCTGAGCTATGAAAGTCGCTTCCTGGACGTTGTCACCACGGGACGTGAGTGGGAGTTCATGTCGGTGTTGGGGTTAACTGAGCCTCATGCGTTGACAAACACCGTGTTTCGGATTTCGTTGTTTGTGGAAGAGAAGCGGTTGCTATTGTGCGGGCTTTCCACCGACCATGAGCGCTCTGCTGCGGTGCCACTGGATCGTAAGAGGAAGAGAAAGTTGGTCTTCAAGTGCGGTGGTTTGGATTCTGGGGCTCGACCTTCTACTTGGTTGAAAGAGCGCTCTGACGAGGCGGCTCCTAGCAGCTCTACAATTGACGCTGCATCTGCTGATCCTAACCTCGAGAGTCTGGGCTCCTCTGCCCCACAGGTACCTCCCAAGGGGACTCTTGTGTCATTACCGGCTAAGGCGAAGAGCGTGTTTTCTTCTTTGGAGGCGATGAATAATGTGATAAGTAGAGTAACTTGCTTTTGTTTGTTTATTGGCTCGTAAGGAATCTGTTTTTGTGTGTAATCATACATAGATGAGTGGGCTCCATTCCCTAAGAAAAACAATCATAGCCTTTAATTTCTCTCTAATTTAAAGTCTAAATGAGTTGGTTGTAACACCCCCATCTGTCACTAGGATATAACAGAAGATTCGGTCGGGGCCTCACGTCATATTATATAAACAGTCAGTGGAGTTACGTATTGAGACCATAATCCAATTACGCATCCTAACTCAGAGTGCATTATGACGGAAGATAAATTGTATTGCTTAAAACCAAACCAAACGAATATCCACTAAGCCCAAGCAGGAATGATAACATAAATACACAAATCGATATGACCTTAAGGCCTTACAAAAGTTTCCTCAAATAGAAGTGTTTTACAGACATTGGCACGCATGTTAGCCACACATGAAACAGTAAACAATAAACACAGCTTCACTTTGGCCTTCGAGGGCCGGATAACAACCGTGGGCTTCAGCCCGCTACTTCCCGCTCGGCTCAGCTGTAGCTGCACAAAAGCATTCCACCCCAATGGTGGCAAACAAAGCAACGGTCAACATTAGCTGACCAAATTATAACGACCTCGCCCCTCACTCGTGGTGGCGGTGCTCCTTCCCTGCAAACACTTAGCATGGATATATAATGACATCAGAACGTACAATTTAAGCATCATTCACCACAGACGTTGGCGCGCAAGGCCACACGTCTCGTGCACTTATACCACATTGTCGGTGTACCGGACATAACCAGGGTCCCACCTCCATTCTCAGCGACGGTCAGCATTCTATGAGCATTAAATAGTCTTTCTGACCCGAAGCCTAAGACTCGCCCCTATGGCTACGACAAAGTGAAGATGATCCCCCGGATTCACTCAATGACTCACTCCAAGTCGAACGACATAGAGTTGGGTATGGTTCGGCTCTTTCCCGATGCTCAAATCGTCGGGCGCAACAAACTGCGACGCGGGTCAGCCTCCTCTTTCTCCTTTGCACGATACATAACCATGTTATGTTCCAAGGTTAGCACTCACGGCCACCATAGCGGAGCAATCCAAGCTCACACCTCAGCATACAGGCCCCCAAGTCTCCACGAGACAGGCCTCATAATCACTGCTCACTGGGAGCTACAGTCGCGCGGTAGGGGACAGACTATCGATTCTTCCCCCGAAACGGGTGTTTTCCGGGAGACCACTATAGTACCCTCACTGTAGCAACCTGCACACCCCGCGACTTCGCGAATTACACGTTTACCTCAGAGTCTTCTCTAGCATACAAAATAAATATTACCAATCCAAACTAACCTGTCCGCATGGGCTTCACACAGCATGCATATTTCATACTTAGATTCTGGATTCTAAATGCAAAGATAACAATGATACAACAGATCAACCCGTCGGGAGAATCGCTTCCACGAGTATGTGGAGCATCTACCCTCACATGCCAAAACAAAGGACTTCACATGTCCAAGGAGAAAGATCGTTACCCTTGAAGTCCTCTTTGGATCCATAGACCAAAATCCACTCAGATGGAAAGAACCGCACCGGTCTGCTCTTCGTAGATATGGACTCGGTTCGCGATTTGGCACTTCAAAGCTCCGGCAACGACAAGACTCCTCTTCTCCTTCCTCTTTCTTGCTCTCCCTTCTAACTCTTAGAGAGAGAACACTTTGGTTTAGAATGAGAGAAATTACCCATCACATGGATTTGACTCAGCAGCAATCACAACCCACCGTTGGATCTCAGTGAACGACCACTATTTAAAACGCTTCATGTGCAGATTGCTACCGCCGCGGGGTCGGAAGGTACCGTCGCGCGGTAGCCCCACTCAGTAACTTCTCCGGCAAGCCACCGTTTGAAAGCTCCAAAACCAGGCCGACACGTGGCCGCACCGTAGCTGCACTGCTACCGCCGCGCGGTAACTGCTTTGCTATCGTCGGGCGGTAACACACCGAGAGCTTTACCCAATAAATTGGCCATACTACCGTTGGCATTAGTATTACCGACGGGCGGTAGCTTACCGAAAGCTCTTCTGATTAAATCGACCAGACTACCGCCTCGCGGTATCAACCTAACGCCAGACGGTAACTCACTGAGCGCTCCTGCAATAATTTTGCAACATTACTGCCAACGTTAACCCTACTGTCGGGCTGTAGCTCACAGAACCCACCTCCTGGCTACGGGAAACTTGGAGCGTTACACATGCCTCCTAGCAGGACATATAAGAGAAAACTGACCACATATACAGCCGGTTCATGCAACAACTCCAATCCGAGCGTTTATTTCTTTTGTTTCATGTGATGAGCCAATTCTCGGCACGTCTCCTTCGCTCGACGCACGCATGGTAGACTCTACACGGCCCCTCCACCACTCGTCAACGCTCGGAACTCCTCCCTAGGGCGGCAACTGCCCTTTTCCAAGCATCCCCACCTCAATTTAAGGCCACTTTCTCTCATTTCAAAGGCTTCTTCACCCAAAACCGTGAGCTTCTTCCTCGCCCTAACCCTAATCCGAAGTATCTTGGCATTCTTCTTGCATTCAAGCATTTCTTGAGATTTTCTTTTTGCCCTAATTTTCTAAATGTCTTGGGAATAGATGAACTTAAAAGTAATGTCTTCAAAAATTTTATGATGATTAATAGTTGCTAAATTGATGAAATACGATTTACCCCTTTGGTTAATGATCCCTCTTTCTGAATATTTTGAATAATCTTTCTAAAAGTAGAGGAAAATTAATACCATCAAACTTTAGATTTTTTTATTCTTTATGCCGAAATTTGTGAAGAAGAAATGCTCATCTCTCATCAAGAATGAAATATGATTCTCCATCATATTTATTATTCAAGAATTATGTTTTAAGCTTATTCAAGAATGATGTGTTAATATTAAGAAATCATCTTTTATGCTAAGTGTTGAAGCCAAAATTGACCTCTGTGGAGTTCGGGGTCCCTGAAAGGGGTGACCTCACACCTACTACACTCGAGATAACGTCACGGACCGGAGACTTAGGAGACTATGAACAGACCCTCGGCTCTAGCGCGGAGGTCCCACCTCACACCCGGAAGGCTACCTGAGCTCTTCCCCTCCCTTACCAAAGGGCTAGGCTGGGCGCCTTGGAGAGCTCTCTCTACTCTACCAAGAAGAAGCTAAGGGAGGAGAAAGCTCAGAAAAGGATCCTCTCCAAGGCACCCAAGGGGGTCTATTTATAGTTTTCCAAATCTCAGGGGAGGAAAATAACCAAAATACCCCTACGGACAAAAGGCCTCGGGCCAATAGGAAATCGCCACGCCTGGGGGTAGAGAAGGAAAAACGCGTCACCCAAAGCTAAAAGGGGACCCACCCTGCGGGACGGGGCGAGACCCGGCCTGGGGGCCGGTCTCGCCCGGCCTACCCGCCGGGCTGGGCGAGACCCGGCCTGGGGCCAGTCTCGCCCGGCTGCCCGCGGGGGCTGGGCGAGACCCGGCCTGGGGCCGGTCTCGCCCGGCCTACCCGCCGGGCTGGGCAAGACCCGGCCTGGGGCCGGTCTCGCCTGGCCTACCCGTCGGGCTGGGCGAGACCCGGCCTGGGGCCGGTCTCGCCCGACTGCCCGCGGGGCGGGGCGAGACCCGGCCTGGGGCCGGTCTCGCCCGGCCTACCCGCCGGGCTCGGGGCCGGTCTCGCCGGCCTGAGGGGAAAAAAGGGGGAGGGGGAGGGCCTGTTGATCCCGCCTCCACACCCAAATGGCCCGGGCGGGTGCCTACCAATCTGCCGCTCTCACACTCCAACTAAGGGGCCGCTGGGGGAGGTCGATTTCTCCTCCCCCTACTAGTATGTTTCCAAGCTAGAGCCAAAATTGGCCACCGAGAGTTCAAAATACCCAAAAAGCTTAAAAACGTATAGGGGCGAATACGGGGTTGTACACAATCCCCGCTCTTTTCGAGGTTGGCACAAGCTCGGAAAGAAATGTCCAACTCAACGTATTCGCTGAGGGACTTCCACTCCCTCATTGGAGCAAAGGGACTTTTACTCCCCCCAAGGCACATTCGACCCAACCAGCTAGTGGGAGTCTGGCTGAGGAGATCATCTCGGGGGTGGGGTCCGATCTCTCTGAGGCACATTCGACCCAACCAGCTAGTGGGAGCCTGCCTGAGGAGATCCTCTCGGAGCAAGGGGTACCTGACCTCCACGAGAGGTCAACCTGCCCTGCCAGCTAGTGGGAGCCTGGCAGCGGAACCGTCTCGGAGCAAAGGGCTTGTCTTCCACGAGAGATCAACCTGCCCTGCCAGCTAGGTGAGAGCCTGACAGCGGAATCCATCTCGGAGCAAAGGGCTTGGCTTCCACGAGAGATCAACCTGCCCTGTCAGCTAGGTGAGAGCCTGGCAGCGGAATCCATCTCGAGGTGAAGACCTTCCCACCCTCCGAGAGATCAACCTGCCCTGCCAGCTAGGTGAGAGCCTGGCAGCGGAATCCATCTCGAGGTGAGACCTACCCCACCCTCCGAGAGATCAACCTGCCCTGCCAGCTAGGTGAGAGCCTGGCAGCGGAATCCATCTCGGAGCTAAGGGACTTGGCCTCCTCCGAGAGATCAACCTGCCCTGCCAGCTAGGTGAGAGCCTGGCAGCGGAATCCATCTCGAGGTTAAGGGACTTTCTCACCCTCCGAGAGATCAACCTGCCCTGTCAGCTAGGTGAGAGCCTGGCAGCGGAATCCATATCGAGGTGAGACCTTCCCACCCTCCGAGAGATCAACCTGCCCTGCCAGCTAGGTGAGAGCCTGGCAGCGGAATCCATCTCGAGGTGAGTCCTTCCCACCCTCCGAGAGATCAACCTGCCCTGCCAGCTAGGTGAGAGTCTGGCAGCGGAATCCATCTCGAGGTGAGACAACTAGGCATCCACGAGAGGTACCACCGGCCCTGCCCAGCTAGTGAGAGCCTGGGCAGCGGGACCGTCTCGGAGCAAAAGAACTAAGCATCTCAATCAATCCCTTACCAAATCCTACATCCTCAAACGGGGAAAAATAGATGGGTTACATAGTCCCCCTGACTCAGCTGGTCAGGGGTAGCACTTGCTACAAAACAAGAAAAATGAAAAAACTACCGCAAGGCGAGGCACCCTCATGGGGCTGGGCATGACGGCCGTCTTCCGCTTCCTTTTCCTCGGGCACTTCCATCTTGCTCAAGCTCTCCATGACCTTCTTCATCTCCTCTGCCTGGGCCAACCAAGAGATGGTGTTGACGGCCGTGACGTAGCACTGCCTTGCCATCCTGGAGTCTCCCTTGACTCTGACCTGGATCCCTCCTGAGCTGAACTTGAGGCATTGGTGGAATGAAGACGGCACGCAACGGAAGACGCTGATGAGGGGTCTTCCGAAGATGGCGTTGTAGCTGCTTGGAGCGTCAACAATGACGAACCGGCAGTTCCTCGAGACTCCTCCCAATTTTACTTGGAGCCCCACTCCACCCTCGACCTCCTTCCTCTCTCCTGAGAATCCGAACAGGGGTCCGTCCGAGGCCAACACCCTCATTGGCTCCACCTTCATCTCGTCAAACGCCTTCTTGAAAATGACGTTGACGGAGCTTCCGTTGTCAACCAGGATCCGGGAGACGGTGTAGCCTTCGATGGTTGTCTGGATGACCAGCGCATCACAGAACGGATCCTCGTGATTCGGTAGGTCCTTCACCGAGAAGGTGATCTTTTCCTCTGGGGGCGGGGTCTGGGAGGTTGAGGCGACGCTCCTTCGGTACATGACATGGAGGCTTGCCTTCCGAGTGGCCTCAACCCCCACTCCACCGTGGATCACTCCTATACCGCCTCGGGTTCCCACATCGACCCGGTCCTCGCATATATCATCACCCCCTTCTCCGGGTAGAACCTCTTCTACCCGCACCGGCGGCTGCGGCTGGGTAGGGCCTCTCGCCCCCCTCACTTCTAGGAACTCGGGGCAGGTAGCCGTGGCGTGCCCGTCCACCTGGTGGAAGTCACAGTACAGCAATGCTCCTTCTCCCCTCTTTCGGCGAGCTGGGCGTTCTCTCCTGTTACCTCTTCCTCCTCCTATCGCCAAGGCTTGCTGCGGCGGGGGCAAGAGCTGTCTTGGGGCCTGCCTCTGGAAGTTGTACCTCCCTGGGCCCCCATGAAAGTTCCCCCCTCCTTGGATGAGAGCTCTTCCTGGACCTTGGGCAGGTACTCCCTGCTGCCTCCAGCCTGGTTCTGGACACTCCTGTCCTTGGAACCCCTGAGCTCTCTGCTCCTCTCCTTCTTCCTTCCTGATGCCTTGAGCCACCCTGCTCCTTTGGCTCCACCTCCGTCAACTTCGCCAACCTCTTGACGAATGCCGGGTTGGCTGCTTACATGGCAATCTCCTCTGTCGCCCTTTCCATCAGCTGCTCGAAGGAAAGGGGGGCCTTCCGGGTCAAGCTCATCTTGAAGAAGCCCTCCTTCAGCCCAACGGTGAAGGACATCTGGAGAGCATACCCTGGCATCTCCTGGACCTCCAGGATCTCCTCTTGGAACCGGTCTACGTAACGGGCCAGCGACTCCTCGGCCCCCTGCCTTATCAGGAAGATGGACTCAGGACTTCTCTTCCGCTTCTTGGATGTGGAGAAGCGAAGCTGAAAGCTCTGGCTCAAGTCCTCGAACTCATAGATGGACCTCGGAGGGAGTTGATGGAACCAGTCTCTTGCCTTCTCCTTCAACGTGATCGCAAAGAGGCGACACTTGAAGGCATCCGTCATCGGCCTGATGGAGACGGCGTCCTCGAACCACTGCAGGTGCTGAACGGGGTCATCCTTCCCGGTGTAGTAAGCCATGTCTGGCTCTCTGAACCCCTCGGGAACGGGAGCTGAGATGATTAGCTCGCTGAAGGGTGACCCCCTAAGGGGTGGTCTCGCCACCTCCACTCGCGCGACCTGCTCGCCTGGGAGGTTGGCACTCGCCGGGCTGGAGAACAGCTCCCGGCCGGTGAGGTCTCGCTCGACCCCATCTCTCATCCTCTCCTTCCCGGGCCTTCTTCCTGGTGCGCTTCCATCTCCCCTCGCTGGGGTCATCTCGCCTAGACCCCTGGGAGTCGACTCGTCGAGGGGGGGAGCTAGCTCCTGGGGGGTCGGGGTGGAGCTGCCACCCTGAGGAGCAATGCTTCGCAGCATCTCCATGATGCCCTGGATGGAGGCCATGAACTCTTGCCTCCCCACAAAGGGTCCTGCGGTGGGGAGCTCGCCGAGATCATCACTACCTCCTTGACCTCCCGTCATTACACTCTCTCGAGATCTTCTGTGCTGGTCACTCTCCACGCTCACCGCACCAAAGTGTTGAAGCCAAAATTGACCTATGTGGAGTTCGGGGTCCCTGAAAGGGGTGACCTCACACCTACTACACTCGAGAGAACGTCACGGACCGGAGACTTAGTAGACTATGAACAGACCCTCGGCTCTAACGCGGAGGTCCCACCTCACACCCGGAAGGCTACCTGAGCTCTTCCCCTCCCTTACCAAAGGGCTAGGCTGGGCGCCTTGGAGAGCTCTCTCTACTCTACCAAGAAGAAGCTAAGGGAGGAGGAAGCTCAGAAAAGGATCCTCTCCAAGGCACCCAAGGGGGGTCTATTTATAGTTTTCCAAATCTCAGGGGCCGAAAATGACCAAAATACCCCTACGGCCAAAAGGCCTCGGGCCAATAGGAAATCGCCACGCCGGGGGGTAGAGAAGGAAAAACGCGTCACCCAAAGCTAAAAGGGGACCCACCCTGCGGGACGGGGCGAGACCCGGCCTGGGGGCCGGTCTCGCCCGGCCTACCCGCCGGGCTGGGTGAGACCCGGCCTGGGGCCAGTCTCGCCCGGCTGCCCGCGGGGGCCGGGCGAGACCCGGCCGGGGGCCGGTCTCGCCCGGCCTACCCGCCGGGCTGGGCGAGACCCGGCCTGGGGCCGGTCTCGCCCGGCTGCCCGCGGGGCTGGGCGAGACCCGGCCTGGGGCCGGTCTCGCCCGGCCTACCCGCCGGGCGGGGCGAGACCCGGCCTGGGGCCGGTCTCGCCCAGCTGCCCGCGGGGCTGGGCGAGACCCGGCCTGGGGCCGGTCTCGCATGGCCTACCCGCCGGGCTCGGGGTCGGTCTCGCCGGCCTGAGGGGAAAAAAGGGGGAGGGCCTGCTGATCCCGCCTCCACACCCAAATGGCCCGGGCGGGTGCCTACCAACCTGCCGCTCTCACACTCCAACTAAGGGGCCGTTGGGGGAGGTCGATTTCTCCTCCCCCTACTAGTATGTTTCCAAGCTAGAGCCAAAATTGGCCACCGAGAGTTCAAAATACCCAAAAAGCTTAAAAACGTATAGGGGCGAATACGGGGTTGTACACTAAGAAGTTGCATGATAGTGATACTTCACCAAGAATGATGTTTAATCAAGAAATGTTCTTTTATTTTGATTTACTGATTTATTGTAGATAAAAGAAATAAGATTGTTTAGAAAGTTATCTTGATTTTGAATGGTTACATATTTTAGCTAACTTACACAATATGTTAAATTCTAATCATTTGAAATTTTCTGAGAGGAACTTCTATCTTAAAAATTTTCTATGAATGATTTTCTATGAGTCATTTGTGCTTTATAAATTTTTATACAAGCCTAATTAACTCAACTCTTAATGTTAAATAATCAGGGCTAAAAGCCATTTATTTAGGAGGTTCATATGAAATAAATGACCAAACCAATAACTCCAACTTTAGTGTTGTTAGGGAAGTCTTTTAAATATTGGGAATGTAATAAATATAATATTTATGAATTTAAAGGGGCCATTCAAATATCCTTAGTACTGGTTAAGAAATTTTCAAGTCTTGGAAGCTTAATAAGTGCAATATAGGGTCAAATACATAGATTAAGAGACCAACCAGCAGCCCCTATTGCTGTTCAAAAATCTCCTAAGCCCTGAAAATCTAGTAAACTCAATATTGAAGTGAAATATGCAAGTTACAAAAGCTAACCAGAAACGTATAGTTTTGTTTGTAGTTAAATTACAAATAAGAAACCTAAATTTTATGAAGTGCACATGCATCTAGGGCCCAATATGCAACCTAAGTGATGTTATAGAATTTTTTATGTTATCAAAGGGCCTCCAAACTTCTTGAACAATCCCTTTTTGTACACTTTAGTAAGGGACCAGTAAATACCCACTTAAAGATGATTAATTATTAGTCAAAATCTCAAGTGTTTACATGAATGTTAGTAATTTTCAAAAAAATAATTATGAGCAACAGAACATGCTTGAGAAAAAAGTAAGCATACCAATGAATTCACTTAGGAGAAACCCATGAGGGCATGGTCATACCTTGTAAACGTTAGGTGGAGCACCGCCATAGTTCATAGCATGATCTGAGAGCTTAGGAGGGGTTAAGCCCTCAGGTGGAGAGACTTTTTGCCCACCATAGTTAGTTTTCCCTAAAGGGGGTGAGATTATCCTCACCACAGTAACTCCCGTCAGGGGGTATGGGCTGTTTGGACAAGGATGTAGGTTGTTGGAGGGGGCAAATCTGGGCATTCTTAGAGGGTTGTAGATTTATGGGTGGCAACAAGGGTGCTGGGTTGTGGCAAGGGGCTGAGGGCGGCTGTAGGGAATTAAATCTGGGTGGTTGTTGGCAGTTGTTGGACCGGATTTGGAGGAGGTAGCAAGGAGCGGGAAACAGGGAAAGAAGGGACAATAGGGCTGGAGGCAGGTTATGGTGTTTGGTTGGGGCTTTTGAGGAGTTAGGGGGTGCTGCTAGGGTTTGGAAGGGGGAAGATGAAGGTTATGGTCCTTATGGATTGGAGATATCTTTGGGATGCAAGAAAACACCTACGAGTCGTCAACGTGAAGGAATCGTCGGATTCCGGGTAGGGTTGTAAGCGGTTCGGTTTGGTTAGGTTTTGGGTAAAACCGAAACCGAACCGAAAACCCTCGGTTTTCACACACCCCAAACCAAAACCGAACTGAATCGATACGGTTTGGTTCGGTTTTTAAACCTCGGTTCGGTTTTCTGACATAGCTAACTCGTAATAAAATTTGCCCCAAATATTTTATTTGAGTTCTCATTAATTTCTTTTTGACTTAAATGATAGACTAATTTTGATTTAAAGTTAACTTAGAAATAATTACTCTTAAATTTATATATTTAAAAATAATTTATTGTGTCCCATATTATATAATATGTGTTAATTTTAGTTCAGTGTAAATTAATTATGAATAGAATCCGACAATCTGTGCCCTTTTTATATTTAATCAAGCTAAAAATAATTGATGTAAGAATGCATATTACGATAACTTATAGATAATATTATAGTCGAACTAGTTAAGTTGATGCATAACTTAAGCGTTTATAATTTTCTAGATTATTAGTTTACCTATTATGTATAATTTCTTATAGTGAGATAAAGGCTTGAGCGTTGTTGTTGTTTATTAGTTTACCTATTTAATATTAGTTGTTGGCACCTAGAACGAAGAAGCTGGATGTCTTGATCCAAACGTAATTATAATACATAAGTTTTGCTAATAATTTTTATTCTCTAATAGTTAGGTTTGGTTCTTTTGATTTATCCAATCAACAAACCAAACCAAAATGATGTTGGTTTTTCAGCCCTCCTAAACCGAAACTGAACCAAGGCTTTGTTTGGAAGGGTCGCGGACCTCACCGCCTCATCGCTTATGCGGTTTCCTGGAATGCCCGAGGCCGGGCGGTGGGCTCCGCCTTGCCGCACATTTCTTTGGGATTTCCATGGAAATCAACCGCACCGCAGGAACCGCGATGGCGGTCGGGCGGTGCGGTGATTTCTGTGGAAACCTCACCGCCCCGCCAAACTAAGCTCAAACTGTTCGGTTCGGTTCGAAAATCGGTTCAGCTTCATCGGTTCAGTCTGGTTCGGTCGGTTTCGATTTTTTATGCACAACCTTAATTCTGGGAATATAGTTCTTCAAAATCTGCAAAAACCTCCTAGCAGACCCCATACTCTTTATTTATAACAAAACAACATTAGAGCACCCCAACATTGACATCTATGATTTGTAGGGGTTGTGGCGGGTCCGATTACATGAAATAAAATAAAATATAGTAATACAGTATATTAAAAAGTAGGTACACGGCAAGTCAAACACATCTATGGAGTCGGGTTGTCGATCTAATCAAGTCCTTTTGCGTGAATACACAAACGTGGACCTCGTTTTACAGTGAGCCAACTATGATGGATCCCTATCAAGAATACTACGTGTTTTCAGGATAATCCATAGAAATCATGTCATCACACCGTGTTTATGAATGCTGCAACATCAGTGTAAGAAATTTGATTCCTCTTGGCTATTCATATCATCTAATATGGTGCATAGCCTAGGTCATGTAAGAATGCATGTGAAATTGAAATACATATAGGATTTAATTGCATGATAACAGCCAAATAATCATTACTGAATACATATAAATTCGCATTACACATACCATTTGGAGTAGAACAGCAGAAGAGAATGAATGGGGAAACAAGGAGGTGATCGCTGCTAACGCCGACAATTCACAAACAGACGGACTGACCTGGGAAGGCAGCAGCCGCACAACAACAATCTCAAGTTTTCTCTGCCCTAACACATCCAAACCTAAGTCTTATATATGGGCCTACAAAATACTATTATGCCCCCAAAGAGGAACTCATATAAAAATAAAAATTAAGAGTATCAAACAGAGAACCCGGATGGAGTTAGCTAGTTCGCCTCCCCACTACCGCCATTGTCAGAGTTGGTTAACTCCGCATTGACGGGCACTCCCGTCGTGCCATTCTCCCCTGCCTGAAAAGGACTCGATCGCGAGTCGTCGGCCTGATAAAGTGGTTCGTTGGAGGAGTAATAAGTGGCCAAGTCAACAACGTTAAAGTGTTTGAAATGTTGATATCTATATGAGTCGGTCGCTGTACGAATCAATGACTGAAAATGTGGCCCTTTTGTTGGCAGCGATAACACTTAACGCCATGATTACAGGCGTACGGGTTGTTTGTTTCTCGTTTGGGTAGTAATGGGTTCGCGGTCGAGTCAAACCGACCTTTTATTACGGGTTGAGTTGTTGTGGTTGTGCCCCCGACGTCCTCATTGAACTGCCTCCTCTTCTGAGTGGTGGTATGTCCAGCATCTTTGAAGGGTTGTTTGTTGCATTCAGTGTGGTTCCAGATGGAGTTTTTCCGCTCTTGTTTTGATATAGTTACTTCAGCCTTTAAGGCAAGCCGCGCTGCCTCATCAAGTGTCCATGCAGTTTGAAAGGACACTATGTCTTGCATGTCGGGATGTAGGCCCTTGTTGAAACAAGCTACTTGTTGTGTGTCCGATTCATGGAGCCGATTACGGGCTGCAAGCCGCATAATTAGTCACTGAGTGGGAGCTCGGCCGAAATTTTTGGTACACCGAAAACAAGATTTGCTCATAATCAATTAGTAAGAATCTAGCAAGCATTAGTTGTTTCATCTTCACCCAATTTCGCACTGGTCGTTCATGCAGATGACGGTGTGTAGCTTGTGTGTTGTCCCACCACACGAGGGCAGCTCCCTTAAGTTTGTAAGCAACATAGCTCGCCTGTTACTCTTCGGGGATGGACAAGAGTTCAAAATACTTCTCAACTTCAGATATCCAGTCCAAGAAGACTACAATGTGTAGAGATCCGGAGAACTGGCGAATGTGGGCGTGAATGCCTGGATGCTGGTTGCGATGTGGTCGAACATCGTCGGGTGTTGTGACCACCGGTTTGTCATCATCGGAGGAGGTCAGAGGATCCCTTGCTTGGTGTGTTGGTACGAGAACTAGTTCAGGTTGAATTAGTGGGGGTCTTCTTATCGTAGGTGGTGCGAGCTTCGTGAGGGCTTCCAGAATACATGCGTTTTGCTCACCTTGTAGTTGCATCTGTTGTTGCATCGCCTGTGGGAGCTGGAGGACTACAACATTTTGGTTGGCCATTGAGTACCTTGCAGGGAGAGAGTCTGATCTGATACTGGTAGAGAAGAGGAAATTGCATTACATTAAAAGATAAAAGATACAATGGAGAACGAGTTCTCGCCAAACATCCGGAGGTTGGGTCCTCCTTGACACTCTTGCAGAAGTTGGTAGAGAAGAGGAAATTGCATTACCTTAAACGATAAAAGATATAATCGAGAGCGAGTTCTCGCCAAGCATACGGAGGCTGGTTCATCCTTGACACTCCGCTCTCCAAGAGAGCCAAAACCCTAGATTTTCAAGAAGTACCTCTATAAAGAAACTACCACTCATATATATAGGTGAGTGGAGAAATACAAATTACAAAAATGTCACTGGGCTACATAAACTAAAATAGCATGTGGAGGACGCTTCATACCATCACGTCCCGCCCGAAAAACGACCTTGTCCTTAAGGTTGAGGGCCAAATGGGTCGTCAGAAAGCGTCAACGGATCCAGTTCCCCAAAGTCAGGATCAGTATCTTCAGCTCCAAGCAATACACATAGGTTCCTGAGAGGGCAGACATGGGTGGGCAAGAATGGTTGCTGGCAGCGAAAGCAGATGCCATTGCGGCGAAGTTCTTCTTGTTGTTAGTAAGACAGATGTTCAGGCTGTCAGGGGTTGGTGGTTGTGGAGCTAGCGAGTGCGGAGGCGGAGTCAGAAGCTGCGGCGTAGGTGGGGGCAGAGGAACCACGGGCAGAAGAAGTGGTGGTGGTGGCCGTGATAGTGGGGCCGGTCGGGTCGAGGAGGACGATAGGGCTGCGTAGAGTTCCTCATCAAGATATCGAGCATGCTCCATTGCGCGAGACAGAGTAGTCGGGTTATGGACCCAAAGGTGTGCGCGGAGGTGTGGGTACATACCCTCCAGAAAATAGCCCAAGGAGTGGTTAGGGTCCAGGTCGGGGACATGCGTAGCGACCGCAATGAATTCGTCGATGTAAGCTGCCACAGAGTCAGACTAGCGGACGGAGCTGATGCGCTCAAAGGCATTACCCGCCTGGCGGCTGTCGTAGTGGCAGAGGAGCTCCTCCTTCAATGTGGGCCAGGAAATGTTCGGTACTTGCTGTTACATCCAACGCAGCCAATAGAGCATCGAGCCCTCCATATAGATTGTAGCGAGGGGGACCTTCTAGTCGGCGGGGGTGGCCTGCAAGTCGAAGAATTACTCAGCGTGTGTGATCCACCTGAGAGGATCAGCGTTGTTGAACATCGAAATCTCGATCCGTCGGAGGTGGGCAGGGCCGCAGGTGGGCCGGAGCACTGTCTGTCATGGGGTGCAAAAACCCCTTGTGGTCGGGAACGGTTGACATTAGAGGTGATGGACGAGGGGCCGGAAGGCGATTAATTGTTGTGGTAAGTCCTCGAAAGAGGAGCGTGAGGTCCTCCAACTGGGATTCAATGCGATCCATGCGTTGAGAGTCCGAGTTTGCAGTGGTAGAAGCGTTCTCGTCAGCGTGGAGGGCCATGACCCGAGTATTGGGCATGAGCCGCAGCTAGGAGTAGCGGCAAGGCACGCCGAAAGGCTACAATAGCTGACAGAGGACGACCCGACGCGGCCGAAGGAGGAGAGGAGGAGAAACAGCCGTTGGAAGCCCGCCGAAGCTGCAGGATGGCCGCCGAAGGCAGGAGAAGGCGCCGGAGGACTGGTACAATGTTGCGGACAGCAGGAGGATGACGAGGGTGAGGAGTGGTGGTTGAAACGCTGCAGAAACTGCAAGAGAGCGGCCGCAAGGTGGCAAGGAGGATAAGAAGCCGTCGGGAAGGCCGCAGAACCGGGAGGTAGGTACCCCCGGTCCGCCTTCTATGCTATGTGATGTATCAGTGTTGGCGTGCCAAGAATGTTAAGCTGCATAACCGGGAGGCAGGTACCCCGGTGGTCATCGCGGCTACTGTTATGGAGAACCTCGCCCTCTTTGACCAAGGTAGCACTCCGGGATGTTGGAGCACCTCTCGCCCCTCGGGGCATTTTCGTTCTTCCTCTTGGTGCCCCCCACCGCCCGGGTGGATCAAAGTTAATGTGGATGGATCTTTGCTTCCTTCTAGATGTGCGAGCCTTGGTATTGTGGTCTGGTTGGAGGGTGAACAGGTGTTGATGGCGGCAGGCTTTGCCTGGCAACACCGAGACCCGGGTCGGGTGGAGCTGGAGGCGATCCTGGCGATCCGCCGGGTTGTTTTACCCACGCTCCTCGAGGCCAGGGGCATTATTATTGAAGGGGATGCGGCCAATGTTTTGGACTTCTGCAGTAAGGTGACTTGGGGCTCTGCTCGCCCCAACACCTTCCTGGGGGATGTGGACCTTACATTCCTTACGGAGTTTGCGGCGGTGCGGTTCCGGCACATGGACCGTACGGCGAATCGGGCGGCTGACCACTGCGCGCGAAAGGCGGTTGCTGGGGATTTTGTGTGGGAGACCGGTACTGGTGCGGATGAGACATTCCTCGAGCTAGTGACGGAGGATTGCTGGGGCCTTGAGGGCAGTTAGCTTTGTTTTTCTCTTTACTTTTTTTGTTGTCTCTCTCATGTTCTCCTCCCCAGTTGTACTTCCTTTTTCATTTAATGCTAGTTGCAAATTCACGGGAAGGCCGCAGAAGCCGTCGGAGAAGACGTTGTAGGTGGCTCTATACTCAGCGGAATCGCTTCTTGAAGGGGGAGGCACCGCTGAGTTGGCCAGAGCAGCCCCAGGAAGGGCCGAACGAGGCCGAGTCGTGGAAAAACTGCTAGCGCAGTAGCAGGAGGCATCGGGCAATGCGGTCGGCGTTGTCGTGGGGAAACACGCGCATTGTGGTCGGTGGAAGGAGCAGGCGGATCGAGGATCTTGAGCGGTAGCAGCGGCACGTCGGGTTCTGGATCGCGGGATCGAAAGCTGAACGTTGATCGGTTGCATTGTGGATCGAAAGTGTTGCCCGCGGCGGAGAAATTAGGGCTTGCTAGAACCCTAAAAAACGGCAGGTAGGACCAGTTGGTAGAGAAGGGAAATTACATTACATTAAACGATAAAATAGACAACCGAAAACGAGTTCTTGTCAAGCATTCGGAGGATGGGTCCTCCTTGACACTCCTGCGGAAGTTGGTAGAGAAGAGGAAATTGCATTACATTAAACGATAAAAGATACAATCAAGAACGAGTTCTCGTCAAGCATCTGGAGTCTGGGTGCTCCTTGACACTCCCCTCTCTAAGAGAACCAAAACACTAGACTTTCAAGAAGTACCTCTCTAAAGAAACTACCACTCATATATAGAGGTGAGTGGGGAAATACAAATTACAAAAATGCTCCTAGGCTACATAAACTAAAAAAGCATGTGGCAGCCACTTCGTAACAGATACCAACTGGAGTAGAACAGCGAAAGAGAATGGACGGGGAAACGAGGTGATTGCTTCTAACACTAGTGATTCACAAACAGGCGAACTGACCTGGGAAGGAAGTAGCCGCACAATACCAAACTCAAGTTTTCTCTAGTTTTATCTGCCCTAACAGATCCAAACCTGAGCCTTATATATGGGCTTACGAAATATTATTACTCCCCAAGGAGGAGCTCATATAAAAATAAAAACTAAGAAAAATATCAAACAGAGAGCCCAATTGGAGTTAGCTAGTTCTCCTCCCCACCACCGCCGTTGTTGGAGTTCTTTAATGCCTCATTGACCGTAACTCCCACCGCATCACTATTGTTGCATATTAAATATCAAAAAGTTATTATGATTCGACACAAATCGATACAATCTCCACCAGGGGGCTCACCCTAGTTGTGATGTCAGGGTGGCAGGCAGGTGAGATAATTATCTTGCATCAGCTACCCATACAAACACAAAAATCTCGTTGAGCAAACCAAATCTCATAAATTGATCTAGCTCGCCTTCTCAAGGACGTCTTTCATATTGATCACGCTCGCCTGCTTATGATCAATCTCCTGCTCAAATCGATCCCAATCTCAATCGCTAGATTAGATCAACCTTGATCTCAATCGCCAGCTCATATCAATCTTGATCTCAATCGCCAGCTTAGATCTATCTCATTATCAATCACGAGCTTAGATCGATCTCCATCTCAATCGCTTGCTCAGATCGCGATCGAGCTTGTTAAAGCTTTTCTGATTCCCGACTGTCGAATTGTTATACTTGTGTACTCACTCACAATTGTCTTTCGATCATGAACAACATTGCTCTTGATCTTACGAGTTGTACTCATGCACTGTTCTTGACTTCACCATTCCCTCGTTAAAAATTCAACAACGAAATAGATAAATTTGAGAGAGAAATTGAGAGAGAGAGAATGTCGGACTATGTCGGACTATGGAATTTTGTCTTCATGTTATCCTGAAGGTCTGGTCTCTTGTTGTTAAGAGTTACTTACAAAGTTGTCTACTATGGGGACACATTAATATAACCACTCATCTACCTCATTCTACCTCCGCATATAGGACTACAACCACCAACTTCCAAACTAAACTTGACACATGAACTTATGATGAGCATCGTGCAATTGAAATCATCCTTCAATCTGTCTACATGATGCTATCATGCTCCAATTAAAGCTCAATGACATTGAAGCTGCTACGTGGACTCATTTGCGATAATACTTTATTCAGACCGACAATACATGAACATGAAGATTTCAACTCTTACAAGTTATTCAGTCTGCTCGCTAGGGAGATCGAACTATTAGGCAACTCCATGCCTACATGATGGATCTATGTCAGCTCAGTTTCATGGAACCTACTCGATCCAAGTACGACAAGCTCATTGTACCATCAATACCTCGCTCTAGCGATCCTAGACGTCTGCTACAATTTTTCATGCACTTGCTTCTTGGGTTCCAAATTTTTGATGAAATTCTTCTACAGTGATCACTTGTAAATGAACTCACAACTAAGAAAAATTGTAGACATGCCCTTGATGTGCAATCCTCCATCATTCCTAAGAATGTTGTTCTCGTGGCTTATCCTACATCTTTTGTGGCTAACCACAAATTAGCTCCCTCAAGTCCTCGACATTCTAGTCCAAGTCAAAAATGGTGTACGTGGCACAAATTCCATGACCACGTAGTACTCAAGAAAGTCAAGCTCTCGCTCACGACAAAGCTGAAGAGGTTGCATCTAGCAAGCATTATGTTTGGCCTCAACCCAAATAAGCTGCAAAAGAAGATGTCATGTGTAACACCCCAAATTTGACAGCAGAACTTTTGGTCGTTATCGCCAGGCGACTGTGGGTATCATCGGCGGCGATAGCAGTAGCACTCGACGTCATGAAGCATTGAATGAGCTTAACACACTCGACGTCTTTCGACGAATCGTTGAGTAAGAGACTATCGTGTGGCGTTAGTGGGTATCGTGCAGCGATAGCCCAGCTCTCAACGCCTTGAAGCGTTGAATGAACTCAACGCACTCAACGCCTTAAAGCGTTGAGTGAACTCAACGCACTCGACGCCGTAAAGCGTTGAGTGAGTTATCAAAATGGCGATAGTGGATATCGTCAGGCGATGGTGTCACGTCTGCTAGACACGTGTCAGATGGCCGGACGGCGGCCGAAGAGCGGTGGTTAACGGGATCAAAGTGGCTATCAACGATATCGCTCAGGCGATAGTGGATATCGCCAGGCAATAGCGTTAATGTTGACAATTCAGAAGAAATTGTGGTCTTTGCTTCCTTTTGATGTGAGGATCCTGTGGCTGGGATTAATCTCAAGACCACTTAATTAGAGAAGAGGTAGAAAGAAGATTCATTTCTCTTCTTTCACTCTCTCTCCTCCTTTCATCAAGATCTTGAGAGGAAAGAGCCAAGGAAGAAGGCTGAGGCTGAGCTTGAAATGCTTGGTGAAGGAGATCCAGTGAACGGAATCAAAATCTGAGGCTAGATCCGTGAAAAGGAAAGAGAGGTGCTTCTTTCCAACCGGACAAAAAGCTTCGTCATGGCTCCGAAACGCATTACAGGGTAACGATTTTCTCCTTGGACAAGTGAAGTCCTTAATTTGCATACGTGCATGGAACCCCTCACCAAAAGGTGAAAAAAGGGTGGTTTCCAGTGGGTCGATCGTTGTGATCCCTGATTATATTTGCATATAGAACCGGAAATTTGCAGTACGGAATAGGCATGTTGTGTGAAGCTTATCCAGACAGGTTGGTCTGGATTGGTGATGTTTTATTTTACGTGCCGGAGAAGACTCCGCGTATAAACAAGCAGTTTACGGGGTCTGTGAGTTATGCCTGTGAATTGGGAGTAGCATGAAGCACTGGAGATGCTCTCCAGCAAAATAACCAAGAAATTCCACGGTTTGCAAAACTGTTGGGTATTGTCGGGCGACAGTGAGTATCGCCGGCGATAGCTCCCAGTGAGCTATGTTTGTGAGGCCTGTCTCCGGGAGACCTATGGGTCATGTATGAAAAGCTGAGAGCCTGTAGTGCCCAGTTATGGTGTTCATGGGTGTCGGCCTATTTTTGTGTAAAGTCTGTCTTGCAAAGACAATGAGGCTAGTATGTGAGTTGACCCTTGGAGGCCAACTATTATGGCCGTGAGATCCGTAACGAAGCTGTGAGTCGTATTGCCCAGCTCTAAAGACCGTTGAGCCGAACGGGAAAGGGGAGGTCCACCCGCGTCTTGTTGATTACCCTTGATTGCTTCGGCTGTCGGTAGTGGCATGGCGATCTGAGCAACGGGAAGTGACTAAACTGCACCTGCGTTATGTCGTTCCGACAGGATTGCTTAAATTAACTGGTTTTCGTCGTTGTCATAATGAGAGTCTTAGGCCTGTGGCCGGAAAGACTGAAATGCTCAAGAATAAACCGTTAAGTCTTGGACCTCTGAACGGGAGGTGGGATCCGGGAAGTCCGGTATACCGTGAATGTGCCCTGAGTGCACGAGTCGTGTGGTCGTTGAGTCTGTGTCTGTGGTGATGAGTGCTTAAATGTGCATTGTTGTTGTCAATATATATATATATATATATATATATATATATATATATATATATATGTTGTCATTGCAGGGATGGAGAATCGCCACCCCAAGTAAGGGGTGAGGTCGTTACAAATTGGTCGGCTAAATGCTGACAGTTGTCTTATTTGTCATCCTTGTGGTGGATTGTCACTCTGCAGGTGCTGGAGAGCAGGGCGGGAAGTAGCGGGCTAAAGCCTTTGTGCTGCGATTGGCTGCCCCTCGAAGGCCCAAAGGCGAAGTTTTCTTATTTTCATGTGTGGCCGGCCTACGTGTCGATGTCTGTAATCCACACCCTGCAAAAAGTAAATGTAAGGTCATAAGGCCAGAACAGTTGTAAGCTACTGTTAACTGTCGCCGGGCGACAGTGACTATCGTCTGCGATAGTGACTTTTGTGTATTTTTGTTTAACATTTTTTTGTTCATATAGTGGACGTTACTGTTGTACTTAAGTTCAAAATTTAACCCCTGAAGCTTCCGCTAGAATGCTCTGAGTTAGGATTCGAGTAGTTTTGATATTAACCGGTAATTCCGCCGACTGTCTGTGAAATATGGTGTGGGGCCCTAGTCGGACCATCTATTATATTTCATGTGACGGATAGAGGTGTTACATCACGCACCCCACCATACAAATGCAGCAGCAAGTATACATCTCGGACTAGATTCAATAGCATATGAGCACTCCAACTGACCTCTCAATCTTCTGACTCTAAGTTCAGCCTTTGCTGGCTCTGAGGGTACACCTTCATCCTCCTGGATTCATGGTTCTGATATGATCCAAAATGGTAGAATGGGGATTGGATCGTAAACTTGAACTACTAATTGATTGAAAACAAAGTACAGATAACTGATTTCACCTAAAAGTCAGAGCTCTAAACAGTTCGACCTACCGGCGAGGGGAGAACTTCCCGTTTAGCCGCTAAGACACACCAACAAGACACCAAATCATTCAACATAACATAACCCTAACTGAGCCCAACTATTTATAGAAGTCATGACCGGGTAAATTACCAAACTACCCTCATAATAAAATACGAACACATCATTACTCCCTCCTCCAAATCGAGCTTGCCCTCAAGCTAGAACGTCGCGAGGGTGGGCGAGCCATCTGGCATTTTTACTTCGCGCCAGAACAACTCCTAATAGCGCGTTGTGGCAGTTGGGGCTTCGACTAGCGGCGGCGGCACTGTCCAAAAAATATGCCCCGAAGGAATGGGGTCCGGAATTATTGGCGAGACGGTAGGTGGTAGCATCACTAAGGCGGCCGGAGCAACAAAGTCTCACGACAAGAACGGGTCTAGCGATGCAGCGGTGAGGCGTCGTGACACGACGGTCGGGCAGATCACGATCGGGCAATACAGTTTGAAGTAGGCGATTAGGTTTGGCTCAGGCTCCGACCCCATCGACAAATATCCAAGGCAACTCACAAATTGGTTACAAAATGTTATGGGCCTCCGAGGGGCTAACGGGGTGTGTGCGAAGGCAACTCACAATTGTTGTTGATGCCTTCTAGAGGCACACACTTACCTCTAGGAAAAATCGAACGGTGGGGTAACAGGCATGGATCCTTATTTCTTGTTTCCTTATTACCATATTTTTCATCAAGACATTTTCCGGAAAGAACTCGAACAAGATCTTACCATAAGTCTCTAATAGTACTATTTTGACTACTTTAACACATGATTGTTGATTCTAGGGTAAGCATTTGTCCTAGTAAAATTGATTGGGCTCTAATAGTTGGTTAAAGATCTACATTAGAATAAAACACCCTAAATCACGCATCTTCTCTGCATTATGATTACCAGATCGAAATATGTGAGTACTGTTAATATTAGCAAATAATCCTTCAAAATTTAATCTCACTTGGGCAATAGAGTTGTTCAATCTGTAAAGCTTGTCCGAAACAGCTCTCCGCAAATTAGACACTGCAACCTTTGCATCGCCGTCATCAGCATATTCTTCTGCCTTCATATACCTGAGGACATAATCAACCAAACAATCGTTGAATAGTAAAATGCGAACCGCGATAACATCACTTTTGAAAACGCCTCAAAATCTTGATAGAAAAGGAATCAAGAACGAATGCGAACATCAAAATCATAAAGAATCGATCGAGGGAAATCTCATCTGCTTACGCGGTCTCAAACTCTCTGAGGAAATGAGCATCCAGAGCAATGAGCAGTCGGAACGCATCCTCGTCAAGTTTCCCCGATGCCAAGCAGACGACGAATGGAGCGTACTTTGCAACTACAGCCACGTTCTGCGACATCAACCAGAACTTCTTGGACGGCGATGAGGTCTCGACCGAGAGATTCAAGGGATTCATGGCTACTCCCGGCGGAAAAAAGCAAGAACAATCTGAACTCGGAGAACTGAATCCAGGAAGAAGCTTCGGGAAATAAATCGCAGGAAGCGGGAAGGCGGGCGAAATGGGGCCGTGGGAATTTATACAGGAGATGGAGACAGTGGGACCGTTGGATCAGGCAAGGCGAAATGAATACTGTTCATCCATTTCAGTCGAAGTAAAAAAAGATCTTGAATCAAAACAAATAGAGGACGTAGGCATCGACCCGAAATTGACCCGCCCGTTTAAAAAATCTCTACCCAATCCAACCCTCGTAATTTTGACCCGAAATTGACCCGCCCGTTTAAACGGTAAAATATCTCAACCTATTCCAACTCTTTTGAATATTAACCCGCCCGTGCAGACATATAGCTTTAAGGATTACCTAACAAACATCATCCGTTTGAATATAAAAATGGATGAAGTTTCTTAAGTGGGTGTTAACGAATGACAATTTCACCCTTATGTTCATGACCGCCGCCGTCATGTCAAACAGAGCCTTAAATTCTGTTTGGGCGGTAGTTATGACCGCTATTAAGAAACTAAAACTATGTTTGAGCAGAAAACTAGATGAAGTTCCTTGAGTAGAGTCAGACGTTCACGGATGATGACGATTCTTATTTCATAATCGTCATGCACCGCGTTCATGATCATCATCGCCGTGCCACACGAAGCCATAAATCGTGTTGGCTCAACCAAATAAATGCAAGAACAAAAAAAATGACAAAAATAAACATATCGTAAAGTAAAAATATAGTGCATTTAGTTTTTATTTTACTTTACGCAACTAGTGAATGCTAAAAGATAGGAGATTTAGGTATCCAAGTGAGACTGTGTGAGACGGTTGCCTTGGGTACCCAAATACTTCGTGTTGGCTTATGGAGAGGCAAGGATGAATGAGTCATTTCTTTTTGAAGTGGTGCGCCATTTTTACTAATGGCTCTTTATTCATATTTTGGTTTAATATCATTTTTTATGTTGTAAATTTTCATTATAATTTTTAAGAATCTTTATGTAATGATCTTCATTTTAACAATATTGTTTTGAAGATTTAGATATATTGAAATTATTTTTCAAGTTAGAATCATATCGTTTAACATAAAGACTCACAGTGTAGTGATTCTTTAAAGAAAATTTACGTTCATTTAATTTTAAATTGGGAGTGATTTGATTTTGTAAATGAAGATAATTTTTATGTTTTGAAATTTCATTTGTACGTGCTTGATGTATTTCACTCATTTTGTTTGTCTTAGTTATTATATGAAAATTCATATTCAACGTGCTTTTGAGTTTTGCTTGAAATTTTGGAGTTATGATTTGTGAGTTTTTAATCATAATTTTCTTAAGCATATTCGTTTTTACTTTCAATTCATATTTTTTTAATTTTGAGATTATGTCAACCTTTATTGTACGTGATTGTACTATTTTTAAGAATTGTGGTTAATGAATTAATGTGTTTTGTAGTCATTTCTCAAATCTTCAAATATTTCATTCATTTCATTAATTTTTGTTTTATAATTCTTACATCTATCCCAATCACTTTTCAATAATGAATTTTTTTAACATAACTTTATATTTTTGTTATTTTGCAAAAAAAAACTCTTTTTCAAGATCGTTGTGTTTTTCCTTTATAACATTACAGTAAGTACATGGTGTAGGATTTTCAACTAAGGAGGTTGCAAGTGAATTAGACATATCATAATTGGATTCTACATTAAGTTGTGTTTTTAAAATTTTATTTTTTAGTCGTAGATTTGAATTAATATTTTTCAATTGTCTAATTCTACGTCTAGCAATGTTGAAACCGGAAACCGGCCTCTTGTGGAGTTCGACCCTTGGGGAAGTGGTGGTCTCGCGCCTACTTCGCACCTGCAAGAAAAACAACGAGAGAGACAAGAAAGGACAGACCCAAGGGCTCGGCAGGGAGGTCCCACCACAAACCCGGAAGATCTCTGAGCGCTTCCCCTCCTTAGCCAAGAGCCGAGCTAAGGTACCCTCAGAGAACACTTGAGAATGAGGGCAAGGAGGCACTGAAAGCGTGTCCTCTGAGGTACCCCTTGGGTCTTATTTATAGATTTTCAGAATCTGAACTGCCAATAACCAAAAGAACTGACCTGGAAATACCAAAAAGGCCCCTGGTTGGGTCTGCCAACAGCCAAACTCCGCTGTTTTGGATAGCTATGCGCAGTCCAACCTGGTCTGCCAACAGCCAGGCTCCGCTGTTCTGAATAGCTATTCGCACCCATGGGGATTCAGTTCGCCTCTGATTCCACCCGCGAGAGGCGGGCGCGACCTGGCTCTGGGACTCGTCCATCCTCACTGGGCGAGTGCGAGCCGGTATGGACGAGCTGCCTGTCTTCCGCCGGGCGGATCGGCAGCCTGGTCGCGCGTGGGGGGGTTGACCGGCGGATCACCAACCGCGGGTCTCGCTCGCTCGCCGCGGGTCGCCAGCCCGCTCGCCTGAGATGGGCGGGAGCGAGCCGGCCTTTCTGTCGACCTTACCCGTTTTGCCGCCCGGGTGCGGGTTGCGGGGTCAGGCCCGCTCAACCTCCCTGGCTGGGCCCGCTCGCCGGACACAGGGTTGTACACAATCCCCGCTCTTTTCGAGCTTGAATCAAGCTCGGAAAGAATCATCCAACCCGCGTGTTCGGCGAGCACTGTGCTGAGCTGGCAGGGAATCTTTTGGTGGGCCCCCACTGTCCGGCTATAAATACATACCGCTGACCCCTGTAGGAGGCTCCCCAGATCCCCTTTATTTTCTCTGAGCAGACTTCTGTTTCTCGATGCCGGTTAGCGAAGAGGTACGAGCTCGCCTGGCGGCAGCGGTCCTGCAGACTCAGGAGGAGGCCCTCGAGGCCGCCCCATGGCTAGTACGCGGATCTTCCGGCCCTCTCTTCAGGCCGGCGAAGGGAAAGATTGTTAAGTGTTCTCTGGCGGGTGACTGCCCGGCCTCCAGCTCGGCGGCGGGTGCTGAGGTCGTCCCCGGGGTACGTGGCCTTCCGCTGATTATCGCTATTCCCCTGACTCCCTGTTTTGCAGGTAATTCCCTGTGAGGAGGTGGAGAACCGGGGAGAGGACCGTCCCCCGCCTCCGTCGCCTGAGAAGATCGCGAGTTCCCCTGGTCTGGATCGCCCACCTCCGGAAACTCCCCGTCCGGCGGTCTCCCATGGGCTGGGGAAATCTCTTGAGACCCTCGAGGGAGGGAACTTTCAGGGTCGGCCGGGCTCTTCTTGCCCATCTGTCGGTGCGGGCGATGTGCCAACCCCTGGTGAGCTGGTTTTTATCGTTGGGCTTCGTCTCTTGCTCGCTCCCTCTGACTCGCCTCGCTTGCAGGCTTTCACAGGGCCTCCCCTGAGACCGAGATGAGCGAAGGGTACTCGCCTCCGCCTGACGTGGACAGCGTTTCTGACTACCTGGGCGACCCGACCGACGCGGTCGGGATGAAGGGGCAGGTGACACGGCTGTTCCAGAAACACACACTGATGTTGAAGGAGATCATGAGGAGGGTTGATGAAGACAAGGCCGAGACTGAGGCCCGGCTCGCTGTCCTGGAGGGCCCTCGGCGTGAAGCGGAAGACGACGACGTCACCTCGCCGGGCGTGCATATAACGCGGGCCGAGGGACATCTTAGGAGCGCCACAGAGCAGGTCGGCATGGCTCAGCGGGAACTGGTGGCGGTTCGCGACTACCACGATCCTCGCGTGCCGCCGCGAGCGGGAACGAAGAGGCGGCACAGGTGGAAGTGGGTCGAGTACTGACCCAGTTGTTTGCCCCTCGCTCACGGGATACCGCGGGGTTATCGTCATTTCGCAGTTATCTTGTACTTATAATTGCTCGCGACTCTTTTAGCCCGCCTAGGGGCCTAACTATTTTGTTGCTGAGATGTATTGAAATTATCGCGCTGCTTTTCTGTTGTTTTCTGTGGGCGGGTTAAGGGAAAGGTCCATTCTTCCTTTTCGCGCTGATCGGGGCGAGGGCGAGCCGAGGAGCTCGCTAGACGGGAATCTCCCGTCTCGCGCGGCACGGCGTGCGGGTGCGGGTTGGGGTTGGTTCGCCCGCGCTGGTCTCCCGCGGTTGCAGCCGGGCGAGAACCGTGCCGGCTCGACCTTTGAGGTGCGCTCGCGCGCGGGAAGTCGAACCGTCGGATTAATTTTTGCTATCCGCACCCCATCTTTCGGCGGGAAGTTTCCCGCCCCCTCTCTTTTCCTATAAATAGGCCTTGTCGGCCCTTATTTCTCCACCGACTCCAAACCCTCCTGCTTCCTGTTCCCGCGGAGTATCGTCTGTGTTCGCCTTCTGGCTTTCTCTCGCGCGTTCGGCTGCGACTCGACGGGAATGGGCGGAGGCGGCGGCGACGCGGACGGCCGAAGCAAATGCGCTTGGACCTTCTCCGAGCATGATTTCCCTTGCGCCGTCATCACAGAGCGCGAATACTTGGAAGCTTTAGGCGACCACATCCCAGCCGGGTTCTCTGCGAGGCGACCCGAAGAGGGGGAGAAGATCAACGACCTGTTTAGGGATGAGCTCGCCATCCCTCTCGCTCACTTCGAGGTAGGCCTGCGACTCCCCCTATGGCCCGAGGCGCGCCAGGTGCTAAAATACTTCGGGGTCGTCCTGGGCCAGATGACCCCGAACTCCATCGCCGTCCTGATGGGGTTCGCCTGCTTCCTGCGAGAGGAGCGGGTGGAGTTCAGCCTCGCAGTATTCCGGAAGCTGTTCTCCTTCAGGGCGAACCGAGACGGGACGGCCTACTTCTCCAGCGCCCACCTCAAGGTGCGGGAGACCGTCAACAAGAGCCACAACTGGCTGAAGAAGTTCCTGTTCGTCAAAGGGGACTTCGGCAACGTGCCCTTCTCGCCGGTGCAGCTCAGCGAGGCGAGCTACCGGCCACCCAGCCTAGGCGGCCATGAAGCCGACCTGTTCGCGTTCTTCGTCGGGAAGAACTTTGAGGTCGCGTTCCTGCGCCGCCACCTTGACGATCTCGCGGCTGTCCCGCCGGGGGGAGGTTTGCCACTCGTCTCCATTAGTCCTTACTTTCTCACTCTTCTTTCATCTCACCTTCCCTCCTTCGCAGGTGAACGCGACATTCCTCTTCACCCCCCTTATGAGAGCGCTCGGATTCCCCCCGGGGTTCTCGCCCGCGCCCAGGCTGCGGATGCCGCCCAGCGCGACATCTCATCGATCCCGGCCAAGAAGCGACCGGGCGGCGGACAGTCAGCGCCTCCGCCGAAGTCGGCGAAGACCGCGGATCAGCAACCCTCCGCGAGCCAGAGAAAGGGCAAGGCCCCCGCGGTCTTGCCGACTGAGGCCCCCTCGCCCCCGCTGGTTGCTTCGACCAACGACTCCCCGGTCGGGGCGGCGGGCACCTCCGCGCCGCCGGGCGGGTCTGAAGCCGCTGCGGGGCCGGTGCCGAGAGGGCATCGGAACTTCGGTTACGGCGAGAAGTACTTGGACGAGCTCGGCGTCCCGCTCCTGTCGTGGGACAAGGAGTCGAATCGCGCAACGATCTCGACCCTGCTGCCGAGCTGGATGGAGCAGGATACCATCGGCGGGGAGGCGTACAGCTTCTCCTTTGGTCTGTACTCGCGTGAAGACGCCGCCATTTATGACAAGGAGGCGACGCGAGTGCTGATTCATGAGAGCTCGCGGGCCCAGCTGCGCGGTCTGGAGCTGGCTCACATGGTGGGGAGGCGCTGCACCCAGGTGGAGCGGAACGCCGCGTCCATCCAAAAGATGGCGGATGAGAAGGAAGAGGCCCGGAAGCTCGCCCAGGCGGACGCGGACACTCACAGGAGGCGAGCCGACGCGGCCGAGGAGACCCTCGCGCGGTACCTGGGCGGGGTGGTGCGTGCTCAACCTGAATCGCACTCCCTCCTTTTCGTGCACACAGCTCACGATTATTCCTATTCATTTTTCCCCAGGACGCGGCGACGGCGAGCCGGATGGGTGCCGAGATCGCCACCCTTGGCCAAGAAAAGGCGGCGCTGGAGGCGCGGGTACGCGAGCTGGAGGCCGCCGCCGCTGTCCCTCCTCCAGACAGCAGGGTCTGCCCGCGCGAGCATCTCTCCGACTACGACCTGGAAGTGCTAATGCAAAAGAACGCGGCCAGCGCAGCGAGATACACGATGCAAACGCTGCGGCGCGCGGATCTGCTTACGAGCGAGGCAGCGGGACTCTCGGCGAAGGACGTGGTGCCGGCGTTGTTTCTTCCTGTGCCGGAGCCTGGCGACAAGGCCTTCCAGCCGCTTTAGGGTTCCTAGATCTCGCGTTCCCCCCCCCCACCTTTTTGTAATTTACTTTGTAGATGAACATGATGTATAACAATCTGGTCTGAGATGTATGCGCGAGTTGCGCTTATACTTTATATTTCTATCTATTGTTCCTTTCAGCTATTGTTCCTTTTATATTTCTCGCCTGCCTTGTTTTTCCAACGATGTCATTGCCGGACGGCGCGACCCCCCCCCCCCTGCGGTCCGGTTCTGACGAGGCTGCTGCCCGCTCGCCGCGCGAGGCGAGCTGGCTCGTCCGCTGAGCGAGGTGAGCTGACTCGTCCGCCGAGCGAGGCGAACCGGCTCGCTCCTCGGCCGCACGCTTAATTTTCTGGGGACTCTCGCCCAGGCCTTTGCATTTACTCGACCACCTTTCCCGGGGCTTGAGGGTGGGGCTATGCTAGACCCTTTCCTTCTTTTCTGGCTAACTCTTGCGATTCCGTCCTGCTGCGCACGCTTTTCGGGTAGTTCTCGGCCTTGCCGGCTAGGTGGGAGTCTGACAACGCGATTTGCTCTAGGTCGCAGGCCATTGCTTTCTGAGTCATTCCATCGAGTGACATCCGGCCCTGCCAGCTAGGTGGGAACCTGGCAGCAGGATCTTCTCGAGGCTAGGGATGACACCGAGTGACTTCCGGCCCTGCCAGCTAGGTGGGAGCCTGACAGCGGGATCTTCTCAGGGTCCAAGTTCATTCCATCGAGTGACTTCCGGCCCTGCCAGCTAGGTGGGGGCCTGGCAGCGGGATCTTCTCGAGGCTAGGGATGACACCGAGTGACTTCCGGCCCTGCCAGCTAGGTGGGAGCCTGGCAGCGGGATCTTCTCGGGGTCCAAGTTCATTCCATCGAGTGACTTCCGGCCCTGCCAGCTAGGTGGGAGCCTGGCAGTGGGATCTCCTCGAGGCTAGGGATGACACCGAGTGACTTCCGGCCCTGCCAGCTAGGTGGGAGCCTGGCAGCGGGATCTTCTCGGGGTCCAAATTCATTCCAACTCTCTGAGCAAGCCTAGGTATGACAATCCTGGGGGGAGGGAAAAGAAAAGCTTTATTATAATGAATCATGTTGCTTACAGGAAATTAGGGAAAAAGTCTCTTCAAGTCGTCTCCACTCCAGGTGAGACTCAGGGCCTTGCCCTCTACATTTTGGAGCCGATAGCCCCCCGACTTCAAAGCTTCCTTCACAATGAATGGCCCCTCCCAGCTGGGGTTGAGTTTTCCCACGGATGCTGACCTCCCTGCCGCGTCTATCTTCTTCAGCACCAGGTCCCCTTCTGCGAACTGCTTGACCCTGACATGCTTGTCGAAGTATTTTGCCATCCTCCTTTTGACCTCCTCCTGCCGGATGGCCAAAAGGTCCCTCAACTCTTCCACCATGTCGAGGGTGAGTCTCAGCTCCTCCCCGTTCTCAGCCTGCCATTCCTCTCGGCCCTCTCTGGCTGTCCCGACTCGCGGCGTTTGGACTTCAAATTCTATGGGGAGCACCGCCTCGCACCCATGGGAGAGCTTGAAGGGGGTCTCCCCCGTGGCCGTGTTCGGGGTGGTTCTAAGGGCCCAAAGGATGGCGGGGAGCTGCTCCACCCAGCTCCCCCTCAGGTTTTCCACCTTCTTTTTGAGGAGATTGACGATGATTTTGTTCGCCGCCTCCACCTGCCCGTTGCTCCTGGGGTGGTGGACCGAGGCGAATCTGAGGTCGATCCCAAGCTGCTCGCAAAAACTGGTGAACTCGGCGCTGGCGAACTGAGGACCGTTGTCTGTGACGATGGCTTGGGGCAGCCCATGGCGACAGATGATCTCCCCCCAAACGAAGTTCCTGATCACCTGGGAGGTCACCTTTGCCAACGCCTTCACCTCCATCCACTTTGAGAAGTAGTCGATCATCACTAGGAGGAACCTTCTCTGGCCGCTAGCCTGGGGGAACGGCCCAACCAAATCCATTCCCCAGATTGCAAAGGGCCAGGGGGCCGTGATGCTCTTGAGTTGCTGGGCCGGCTGTAGCTGGAGGGGGGCAAATAGCTGGCACTTATGACATCTTCTTGCGAACTCCGCGGCGTCCCGGCCCAGGGTGGGCCAGAAATACCCCTGCCGGACTATCCTCCCCTCCAAGGTCCGACTCCCGGAATGACTCCCGCACTCCCCGGAGTGGACTTCTTCCAAGATCCTCTGCGTCTCGCCCTCGGACACGCAGCGAGCCAGCATCCCGGAAAGGGTCTTTCTGTATAGTTGCCCGTCTTTGAGGAGGTAGTAGGCGGACTTGTGCCTCTGCTTCTTCTTGTCTACTCCCTCCGGATACTCTCCCGTGGAGAGGAAAACTACTACTGGGTCCATCCACGAGGGCTGCTGATCGATCTCCATGAGCTCCCCCTCTTCGATGGAGGGGCGGAACAGGTCGGTGATGGCGCCTCCCATCCGGGGGCCATGCTTCGCCAGTTGGTCGGCCTGTTCATTCTTTTCCCTTGGCACGTGTCGGATGGAGAAGGTCTGGAAGGTCCCTATGACCCCCTTCACTTTGGCCAAGTATAACTTCAAAGCGGGCTCCCTTGCTTCGAACTCCCCGTTGATCTGGGAAGCCACCACCATGGAGTCGGTCAGAACTTCCACATCCAGCACCCCCAACTCTCTGGCCAGGCGTAGTCCCGCTATCACTGCTTCGTACTCAGCCTGGTTGTTGGTAATGGGAAAATGCACCACCACCGACTGTTCGATCCGAGTCCCTTGAGGGTTTTCCAGAACCACTCCTACTCCGAGAGAATGCCTTCCTGAGGCTCCGTCCACCCTCACCTTCCAAGGAGTCGGGCGGGTGAGCTCCTCCTCCGCTACTTCCACGACGTAGTCGGCCAGGAAGTCGGCCATCGCCTGAGCTTTAATCGAGAGTCGCGGAATGAAGGAGACGTCGAACTCGCTCAGCTCCACCGACCACTTGGCCAGCCGGCCTGAATGCTCCACCCCCTCGAAGACGTTGCGGAGGGGATGGTCGGTCACCACTCGGATCGAGTGTGCCTGGAAGTATGGTCGTAGCCTCCGAGCCGAGATGATCAGTGCGAACGCAAGCCTCTCCAAGATTGGATATCGGAGCTCGGCCTTCCTCAGGACCCGGCTGACATAATAAATAGGGAGCTGCCTCTTCCCCTCTTCTCGCACCAAGACGGAGCTTAAGGCCTCTGCCCCGACCCCGAGGTATAAGAACAAATCTTCACCCTCTTTCGGCCCCTGGAGCAGCGGGGCCTGTGTCAGCTGCGCCTTGAGGGCCTGGAACGCCTCCTCGCATTCCTTAGTCCACTCGAACCTCTGGCCCCCCCTCAGCATTTTGAAGAAGGGGGAGCACTTCTCCCCTGCCCGAGAGAGGAAGCGGCTCAGTCCTGCTAGCTTCCCTGTCAACCGTTGGACCTCCTTCGCATTCCGCGGGGACCCCAACTCCAAGATTGCCTTGACCTTGTCCGGGTTCGGCTCGACCCCTGCGGGGGTGAGGAGGTGCCCCAAGAACTTCCCTCGGCCAGCCCCAAAAACGCACTTAAGGGGATTCAGCCGCATCTTGTATCTGCGCAGGGTGGCGAACGTCTCCTCTAGGTCCCGAAGGTGGGAGTCCACGTCACGGCTCTTTATCATGAGGTCGTCCACGTACACCTCCAAGTTCCTTCCCCTCTGTTCCTTGAAGACCCTATCCATCATCTTTTGGTAGGTGGCCCCGGCGTTCTTCAACCCGAACGGCATCATCTTGTAGCAGTAGCAACCGTCCCAAAAAAACCGACGGCTGAGTCAACCAGCGCGTCGATCCGAGGCAAGGGGTAACAATCCTTAGGACAAGCTTTATTAAGAAGGGAGAAATCGATACATAAGCGCCAGCGGCCGTCTCCCTTTTTGACCATCACAACGTTCGAGACCCAGCCGGGGTATTGAATTTCGGACACGAAGCCCGCTTTGAGAAGTTTTGCCACCTCCTCCCTGATGGGTTCCGCTAGCTTGTCCGCCGTGGATCTCTTCTTCTGCTGGACGGGGCGTGTTCCCGGGTCCAGGTTGAGGCGGTGGCAAGCCACATCCGCGTCAACCCCCGGCATCTCCGCGGTGCTCCAGGCGAAGATGTCCACGTTCTTCTGGATGCACTCCAGCATCCTGCCCTGGTCCCCCGGGGTCAGCCCCCCGCTGACGCGGATCTTCTCCACCCTGCCTCCGCGGGTGAGCACCTCCAGCTCCACCACCTCCTCTGCGGCCTCCAGCCTGGACTGCTCCCCCCATCCCTCGGCATCCCCTTCCTCCTGAGCGGGGACCTCTACCTCCATCTCCTCTGCCACGGCCCTTACTTCGACCACTTCCTCCAAACCCCCTCCTTCCGCCTTCTCTGCGCAGCCCTTCACCTCCAGCTCCACCTCTCCGGCTTCCTGCTCGTCCTCCTCCATCCTCCGCCCCATCTCCTCGGCCCCTTCCTGCCAAGAGATGGTGTTCACCGCGGTGACGTAGCATTCCCGTGCCACCTTAGGGTCTCCCCTAACCCTGACCTGCGCCCCCTCAGCGTTGAACTTCAAGCACTGATGGAAAGATGAGGGGACACAGCGGAAGGCGCTGATCAGGGGCCTCCCGAAGATTGCGCTGTAGCTGCTGGGGGCGTCCACAATGACGAACTTGCAGTTTCGGGACTGCCCCCCCAGGGTGACATGGAGGCCGACTCCTCCCTCTACCTCCTTCCTTTCTCCCGAGAACCCGAACAAGGGCCCGTCCGAGGCCAGCACCCTCTTAGCTTCTACCTGCATCGCGTCAAACGCCTTCTTGAAGACGACGTTCACGGAACTCCCATTGTCCACTAGGATCCGAGAGACAGTGAAGTTCTCGATGGCGGCCTTGATGACCAGCGCATCACAGAACGGATCCTCGTGGTCCGGCATATCACTTCTGGAGAAAGTGATCCTCTCCTCTGGCGGCGGGGTTTGGGACGTAGAGGCGACGCTCCGCCGATACATGGTGTGGAGACTTGCCTTGCGGGAAGCCTCGATCCCCACTCTCCCGTGGATCACTCCGATCATTCCTCGGGTCCCCACATCCACCCGGTCTTCACAGCGATCCTCCTCCGTCCGAGGCAGGACCTCCTCGATCCTCACTTCCTGCCGCACCTCCTCCTGCTGCTGCTGCCGCCCCCTGTTCTCTCTCATCTCCAAGAATTCCGGGCACGTGGCCGTTGCGTGCCCCTCTTCCTGATGGAAGTCGCAGTAGGGCAGTTCCACCCTGAACTCCCTTCTCCTCCTTCTCATGACCCCTCTCCTTGCTCCCAGAGCTATGGCCATGGCCTCCTCCTGATCGGGGAGCCGCGGCCTCTGACCCTGCCTCCAGCCGGGTGGATGGAACTGGTCCTGCCTCCCCTGATAGTGACCTCTCCCGTAGTATCCCCTCTGTGGCCCCTGCCCCTGCCACTCTGGTCTCCAGCCCAGCCTACGGTCGGGCTCCTGACGCCCCCATCCCGGCTGCTGTCCTTGGAGCTGCCTCTGCTCCCTCTGCCTGGGCTCCTCCCTCCTCTCTTCCTGTCTTCTTCCTCCCTTCGACTCCTTCTCCTCCTCAGTCGCCCACCTGGCCAACTTCCTCGCAAATTCTGGGTTCGACGCCTCCCCGTCGACCTCTCTCGCCGCCCTCTCCATCAGCTCCTCGTAGGAGAGGGGGGAATCCTTTTCAGCTCCATGCGGAAGAAACCCTGCTGCAGGCCCAGTGTGAAGGCCATCATCAGACTGTGGCCCGGCATCTCCTGGACTTGGGTGACCTCCTCCTGGAACCGATCGACGTAGCTTCCCAACGTCTCGTTCACCCCCTGCTTTATGTGGAACAGGGACTCAGACTCCTTCTTCCTCTTCTTTGAGGTAGTGAACCTCAACATGAACCCTCGGCGTAGGTCCTCGAAGCAATAGATGGAACTGGCCGGCAGCTGGTGGAACCACTCCCTCGCCTTCTCTCGGAGGGTGATGGCGAAGAGACGGCACTTGAATCCGTCCGACATCTGACGGATGGAGACCACGTCCTCGAACCACTGGACGTGCTGAACCAGGTCTCCCTTCCCGGTGTAGTAGGTCATCTCGGGCTCTCTGAACCCGTCTGGTACTGGAGCTGAGGAGACCAGCTCGCTGAAGGGGCTGCCTCCCCCCACCTGGCGGGCCGACGAGTCACGCGGACCCAGCTCGCCGAATCGGCCTCGGCCTGCCGAGCCGGGGAAGAGCTCGCGCCCCGAGAGCTCGCTCCCCCGACCTTCCTCAGCCACTTCCTTCCCGGCTCGCCTGCCAGGAGCGTCTTCGCCTAAAGAGGGGGCGGCCGCGATCTGGGCTGCCGGAGTCGAGCACTCGGCCCGTACGCCGAGTGCGATCTTGACGAGGTCCAGCACCTCGTTCCTGAAGTCTTCAAACATTCCCACTGTCGCGAGAGGCGGAGGGGGCGGCGAGTTCTGCCTGTCGGATCCTTGACCTCCCGTCATTGAGCTCGCCGAAGCTTTTCTGCACTGACCACTCTCCACGCTCACCGCACCAAAATGTTGAAACCGGAAACCGGCCTCTTGTGGAGTTCGACCCTTGGGGAAGGGGTGGTCTCGCGCCTACTTCGCACCTGCAAGAAAAACAACGAGAGAGACAAGAAAGGACAGACCCAAGGGCTCGGCAGGGAGGTCCCACCACAAACCCGGAAGATCTCTGAGCGCTTCCCCTCCTTAGCCAAGAGCTGAGCTAAGGTACCATCAGAGAACACTTGAGAATGAGGGCAAGGAGGCACTGAAAGCGTGTCCTCTGAGGTACCCCTTGGGTCTTATTTATAGATTTTCAGAATCTGAACTGCCAATAACCAAAAGAACTGACCTGGAAATAACAAAAAGGCCCCTGGTTGGGTCTGCCAACAGCCAAACTCCGCTGTTTTGGATAGCTATGCGCAGTCCAACCTGGTCTGCCAACAGCCAGGCTCCGCTGTTCTGAATAGCTATTCGCACCCATGGGGATTCAGTTCGCCTCTGATTCCACCCGCGAGAGGCGGGCGCGACCTGGCTCTGGGACTCGTCCATCCTCACTGGGCGAGTGCGAGCCGGTATGGACGAGCTGCCTGTCTTCCGCCGGGCGGATCGGCAGCCTGGTCGCGCGTGGGGGGGTTGACCGGCGGATCACCAACCGCGGGTCTCGCTCGCTCGCCGCGGTCGCCAGCCCGCTCGCCTGAGATGGGCGGGAGCGAGCCGACCTTTCTGTCGACCTTACCCGTTTTGCCGCCCGGGTGCAGGTTGCGGGGTCAGGCCCGCTCAACCTCCCTGGCTGGGCCCGCTCGCCGGACACAGGGTTGTACAAGCAGCATCTAGCACATGAAATATAGAAATAGAATTACAAGCAAAAGGGAATTCGATTTTCTTACAGTGCTATTGAATGAGACAAAATTGGAGCATAAAGTTCCTTTGACATTTTCTCAGGATTCATCATCCACATTTGAGATTTCATCTTCCCTTTTCCCTGATGTGGTTGTCATGTCTTCCTCCAAAAGCAAGTCCTCATTTGATTCTTCACTTGGATCCACACATTATCTGTAGAAGGAACACTATAAGTGATCTCAAGAAACTTTCATATATCATATGCAGTCGGTAGATTGTAGATGAGTTTGAAATTTTTTTAACCAAGCCCACAAAATAAAATATTCATAGTTTGACATTTAAATAACATTCATATTTGTTTAAATTATTTGGGGGCTTGATACTAATCAAGTTCCAAACTTTTATATCTAACAATATAAAGAATTTTCTCATTAAAATTCCTCACACATTATAGTTCACACTTGTAAATAGAGACGGTGCTAACGAATTTTCTGTATACAAACTTCCATCTCCGCTAGTAGATTAGAGATCGAGATTGACCATTATTCCCGACGGTGAAACCATTTTTGGAAAACCCCGGATCTGATACCACTTGTTGGATTTGGTGGACAACCTTAGAGGGGGTGAATAATGTTTTAAATTAAATTCAGAATTAAAATGAATTAATTTCAGCAGAGCAACCTGTTCTGGAAGTTACCACGGGTCAGTAGGCTACTACCGTACGGCGATAGATCACATAAACACTTTTCCCTGCACAAATTATTTTTTGATTTCCACATAACCCTCAATACCCTAGCAATAAGCAACCACAAAGACAAGATGAACTAAAGGAACTTTAATTTTATTCAAAACTAAAAATATGTTTACAACAATACAACTAGATCTCCGTAGCGTCGGAGATTGGCGGCGATGAGATAAATAATTTTCTTTTGGTTTCTATACCGACCCTCACTCATGACCGGTTGGCTCTCTCTCTCTCTCTCTCTCTCTCTCTCTCTCTCTCTCTCTCTCTCTCTCTCTTCGAAGAAGATTGACTCACCTTCCTCCCAGGAAGGGTCTTAGAGCCCACTAGATCTCCCAGATCTAGACGTCCTCCCAGGACTCTTTTCTACGTAATCCTTCCCGGATTCTGACGACCTCTCCGGTCGATTTTCCTCACACGAATAACGATTAGAAGAGAGAAAGTACAAAAAAGATAAATAAGTTAAAAATTATTGTTCCTGTTGAAGCCAAATATGACCTCAACGGGAGTTTAAAGAAAAGGGGTGTAGCCAAAACCTACTTCTCTCAAGCCTCAACCCTTGACTGGATTCAAAAGACCTAAGACTGACCCAAAAGCCTCAGCAGGGAGGTCCCACCACACACCCGGAAGGTCTCTGAGAGCTTCCCCTCCAAAGCCAAAAGCTGGGCTAGGAGCTCCTCAGAAAGCACGGGAAGTTGGAAGGTAAAATGACAGTCTGCTTTCCAAAGAGCCCTTATGGGTCTATTTATAGCATCTTGCTGACCTGAGATTACTGAAATGCCCCTAGTTGATCTGCCAATAGCTGAATCCTGCTGTTCTCTTGAGGGTATAAGAGTAATTTCACCCGAGGGTAATTTGGTCATTTCACCCAAGGCCCTGGTCCCCACTCGGCGAGAGCTCCGAGCCGAGAGCCTTCTGTTAGAGCCCGGCAGAAGCGGTCTCGCCTACCTATAGGCGAGAGCTTCCTTAAGACGATCTGGGTGCTGGTGCAAGCGTTCGTGCGTTGATCTTCGTTCGACGATTTGGCTGCGCCCGTCAATCTGGGCTCGACGAATACGGGGCATCTTGCGGGCGAGAGCTCATCCGAGGCGGGAGCTTATCGCTTAGCGCAAGCGCTCCCGCCCACTTGGGCGAGAACTTCTCTGGCTAGCCTGTATGACCGTTTGTGCCTCCTGGTCGGGCTCAGCGAATATGTGGTTGTATACAATCCACGCACTTTTTGAGCTAGCTCTGCGCTCGAAAAGACACGTCCAACCCATAAATATTCGCTGAACACGTGTCAACGTCAGGGAATCTTTTGGTGGGTCGTACCATGCCTATAAATATATGTGTTGATAGACGGTCATAATTCTCCCCTTGAACTATCCTTCCTCGCCTGAGTTCTCGCCTCCTCACGCAATGCCTTCCAAGCGCGCTGATAAACCGCTCCCGCAGGATCTTCAGTACCGCATCAATGCGGCGCAGGCGCGAGCCAAGGCTAACAACGCCCTGGTTGCCCCATGGTTGGCGAGACAGTCGTCAGTCGCCGAGCCTTCTCAGCATAAGAAGAAAAAGAAGAAGGCGAAGACGGTTCAGCGAGACCTGCCCCGCGAGAACAGGAGCCCGCCTACCCCGACCCCAAGCCGTGCGGACGATCCCTTTCCGCAGAAGGTATGTCTGATTTGCCTACCTTTGAAAACACCAGTATCCTGTATCTGACGCGATATTTTTCACAGGAGACGGTTCCCGACGCTGTTGAGTCTCCGCGGGAACCCCTGGACCCATCATCTCGCCCCCTTGAGGGCCAACCGCAGGTCACGGAGGCGGCTCCTCCGCCTGACTTGAGAACTGCAGGTAACTTTACCACTCTTGCTCTTAACTCAAATCTTAGGTCGCTAAACTGTCTTTCCGCAGCGCCCGCTTCCGCCCAGCCGGGTCTCGCTACCCGGGAGAACGAGGCAAGGGCTGCAAATCAGCCTGCCCTCGCGGGTGATTCCTCCCTACCGGCGGTAGGAAAGACTGCCGAATCTTTCGCGCCTCCATTGGATGCCAGCCATCCTGCGGGAGAGGAGACCTCCCCTCCCCCCCCCCCCACTTCCGGCCCAGCCGGGATTACCACTCGCAAAATATACCCCCCATGAAAAGGAAAGCCGATTCATCTACTCTTTAGAACTGAGGGGGGGGGGGGGGGCTGGGCCTTCTCGCCTGCCATCGACCGGGGGTCCTCGCCATGTTGCAGGTATGCGGTACGTTTATCACGATTATCCTTTAGTTCTCGTCTTAACTGGAATTCTTATTAGGGGATCTGGGCTCGCGGTCTGGAGCTGATGCAGAGGAAGAAGAAGAAGACAGAGAGGGGGAAGACGGCGAGAGCTCCCCCTTCCCTTCTTCTGACGAGATGGAGGAGATCCTGACCAGTGCCGGGAGCGCTAAAAGACGGGGTAAGAAGGTTGTCGCCGTCCTATCGAAGCTTATCCGGCGGGAACGGGCCCGTGACCTCGCGGCGAAAGAGTTTCGCCAATCAGTGGAGAGGAGGCTGGAGACTCTGGAGCGGGACTATCTCATCGGCGAGATGGATCGGCCAGGAGGGCCTACTGCCGGATCTTCTCCTGAAAGGTGCATCGCGCGGATCCGGGACCTGTCTCGCCGGGTCAACCTAGGATACATTGTTCTGTCGTCCTACTTTAACCCGCAGGCGCCACCCAGGACCAAGCTGCAGGAGCAAGGACGATGGCGGTGGGAGCCTTATTGAATCGCGAGACCTCCCCTTCTCTTCCCCAGGCCTTCCCCTTCTCAGATGTACCCCGCTTAATTTATGTCTAACTGATGTTGCTTACTCTCTTATTCAGCACTCGCTTGGCGAGAATAACAATTATTTACGCTATTATTATCACTCTGTTTAGTTCTCGCTTAGCGAGAGCAATCTGATCTGTTGTGTGTGGTTATTATTATTACTCCTTACTTAGCTTTCTCGCTCCGCGAGAGCAAGCCTGCTCCTGTTGTTTGTCGAACACCATCTCACAAGACTCGCGCCAATCACCTGTCAGTCAGTCAAATTTGGGCGGGAAAATGAAGCGTCGCCGCCTCGGGTCGTGACGGTTGTACCCCCGCCGCCTTTTCTGTAAAATCATGATGATCACGGTTTCCTATAAATAAAGGGGCTCAACTACCACATTCATTTCTCCGATCCGAATCTCTCTCCTCTCATGTCGTTTTCGCGGTCTCTCAAAAGCTCTCGCTTGTTTTCACCTTCTCCTTCCGTTCTCGCACGGTTCTTGCTCTCGTCTCCCTCTTAAGGATCTCGCCTACAAATTCTTCATCACGATGCCGGGCGGAAGCGAGGGACGTTCCAACTGCGCGGAAGCTTTCCAGAAGCACCTTTTCCCTTCCTGCACCCTCACCGTGGACGAGTTCAACCTGACCCAGACTCGCTACGTTCCCGCCGGCTTCACCGCGCGGAACCCAGGCAACCATGATAAGGTAAACACCGCGGGGGAGGGGGAGCTCGCCATCCCCCTTGAGCACTTCGAGGTGGGCTTCCGCCTCCCGCTGTGGCCCGAGATGCGCCAGGCCCTCCGGTATTACGGAGTGGTTCCCGCGCAACTGAATCCAAACTCGGTTGCGATTCTCGTGGCTTTCATATGCTACATGCGATCCGAGAGGATCGAGTTCAACCTGCCAATCTTCCGCAAGTTGTTCACCTTCCGCGCCAAAGGAGGGGTGGTCTTTTTCTCAGGACAACTGCTCAAGATGATCGGTCTCGCCAATAAGCACCACCACTGGGGCGAGAGGTTCATCTTCGTTTCCGGCGGCTTCGGGAATGTGCCTCTCGCGCCCATCCAATATGAGGATGCCGCCTACAAGCCCCCCTCCTTGGGCTCGCGCGAGAGCGCCCTCCTTGAGTTCGTCGGAACCAAGGACTTCGACGTCCTCTTCCTCCGGCGAGACGTTGATTCACTCCTCCCCGTACTCCCGGGCGAAGGTAAGGTCTCGCCTTTGTCTCGTTATTCCCTTTTTCGGCGTTTGAAGTGAGTGTGTCACTTTCATAGGAGAGCGCGAGATCCCCCTACGCCAACCTTTTGACGAGGCTCGCACTGGCGGGAGCCAACCTCCGAAAGACCCGCTGGCTCTTGCGAAAGCCGCGACACAAGCTTGCCAGAACGAGCCGCCCCCGCCTCCTTCAACCGGTGCCGGGAAGCGAAAGCCCGGCGCCCCTCCGCCTCAATCGATCAAGAGGCCCAAGACAACTAATACCGAGAAGGGCAAAGCCGTTATGGTGCCGCCCTCCCAACCTCTCGCTGCAGGCCGCTCCTTTGAGGAGATCTTGCAGGTAGTCAGCGAGATCGCAGCTACCAGGGGTGGCGCTGCGGCCCCTGCTGAGAACCCTCCGGCCCCTGGTGTAGCAGAGGGCGAGGGAGCCGCCGCCGAGACCTCCGGCCAGCCTATGTCTGGAGAGGTGTCGTGGGGCCACCGCAACTTTGGTCTCGGCATGAAGTGCCTGGACGCGGAGAACAAGCCGCTGCTACAATGAGACCCCGACGTCAACAGGGTCTCGATCTCGTCCCTCCTGCCTAGCTGGGCAGAGCGAGATGAGGTTACCAGCGAGGCTTTCGCATTAGGTTATTGCCTCTACAGCCGAGAGGACGCCAGCGTCTACGACAGGATGACCACCCGGCTGCTGGCCTATGATTCCACTCGCGCCCCGATGTGCGGGCTGGAGCTTGCGCACATGTGTGCTCGCCGGAGCATCACCATAGACCGCAATTTCCAAGACATGTTCAAGGCCAGAGACGACGCGGTGGCTCAGGCGGCCACTTTGGCAAAGGAGCTGGCAGAGGCCCAGCAACTACTATCTTCGCGCCAGGCGGAAGGGGTAAGCGAGATCTTTCACGGCGCTGGCTCTCGCCGCTTTAACTCTTTTCCCTTTCATGCTAACCTCTCGCTGTTCAGGATTCCGCCCAAGCCGCGCTTCGCGAGGAGCTGTCCCAGGCGCGATACGAGAACGTCCTGCTATGGGAGCAGATTGCGCATCTGGAGACGAATGCGGCCGCCCCGCTGGATGAGAGACTGAAGAGCCACCACTACTCTGTCTATGATATCGACAAGCTCCTCCAGGCCAACGCGCAAGCTACCGTCAAGCTGACCTTGGAGACGCTGCGAGATGTCGGATGTCTGGACGGGAGGGGCAAGATCATTACAGCTCCACAGCTCGTTCCCTGACTCTTCGAGCCTGTACCGAAGCCCCCGGGCGCGCCTGATACCCCGCCCTCGGATGTCCCAAAATCCCCTACTACGGGTGGTGAGACCTCTGGGGAGAGCTCCAGCGAAAGCTCAAGCGGGAGCTCTGAGGGGTACAGTTTGTCTCCTTGAGGGGCCCCTTTTTCTTTTCTTTTCGCCTTAATGTAAAGAGCGAGACGCTCTAAGCTTGTACTTATATAATATATATTGCAAACGTTTCATTGTAAATGTCTCGTCCTGTTATTGTGAATGTGCTTGATGTAATTGTTGTGGCCGAGTGTTCCTTACGTACGCTTCCGCCGAGGCCCCTGGCCTCCCTAGGGTAGTCTCCCTTAGCGATGAATAGGCGGGAACCTGACACAAACTATTTGCCGGGAACATGGCTCACGAACCCCTAAGATGGGGTAGTCCCCCTTCCGATTACGTGAACCGTTCACGGCTGTCGCATAACGCTTCCGCTTCTCTGTCAACAATATTATTAGATGCCTTCTTGTCGAAAGCCTCCTTCCGCGAGACCTCCTTGACGGGGGTATCCCTGCCCAGATCAGTTCTCGCCCCGAGACCTCTCCACCTCTTTCCATTTCGCGTTCCGGGTGCGTTTCTTGCCTTGCCCAAGCCAAACCTATCCCCCACAGATGAGTCTTCGTACTTGCCAGCTAGATGAGAGCCTGCGCAGCGGGTCTACATGGGGCCGAGCCAAGCTCGGGGTGCCGATGATGATCTCAAACCAAACCAACCTATCCCCCACAGGCGAGCCTTCGGGCCTGCCAGCTAGATGAGAGCCTGCGCAGCGGGTCTACCTGGGGCCGAGCCGAGCTCGGGGTGCCGATGACGATCTCAAACCAAACAAACCTATCCCCCACAGGCGAGCCTTCGGACCTACCAGCTAGATGAGAGCCCGCGCAGCGGGTCTACCTGGGGCCGAGCCGATCTCGGGGTGCCGATGACGATCTCAAACCAAATAAACCTATCCCCCACAGGCGAGCATTCGGACCTGCCAGCTAGATGAGAGCCTGCGCAGCGGGTCTACCTGGGGCCGAGCCGAGCTCGGGGTGCCGATGAAGATCTCAAACCAAACAAACCTATCCCCCACAGGCGAGCCTTCGGGACCTGCCAGCTAGATGAGAGCCTGCGCAGCGGGTCTACCTGGGGCCGAGCCGAGCTCGGGGTGCCGATGACGATATCAAACCAAAACAAACTTATCCCCCACATGCGAGCCTTCGGACCTACCAGCTAGATGAGAGCCTGCGCAGCGGGTCTACCTGGGGCCGAGCCGAGCTCGGGGTGCCGATGACGATCTCAAACCAAAACAAATCTATCCCCCACAGGCGAGCCTTCGGACCTGCCAGCTAGATGAGAGCCTGCGCAGCGGGTCTACCTGGGGCCGAGCGAGCTCGGGGTGCCGATGACGATCTCAAACACCAACAAACCTATCCCCCACAGGCGAGCCTTCGGACCTGCCAGGTAGATGAGAACCTGCGCAGCGGGTTACCTGGGGCGAGCCGAGCTCGGGGTGTTACAAGACTCATAAATGCATTCTATCATAATAATTTAGTACTAGACGAGAGAAAAACAAGTCAATTGATATGTTATAACAAACTTGATATTAAATACATAGGTTACATCTTTCCCATTTCAAGGGTAGAA